>CM054115.1:181487993-181952212 GCA_028673005.1 Tanypteryx hageni | reverse complement strand
TGATGCAAACCCTTTTAAATTTTACATGAATTAATTGCGTCTTGACAAATCAGTCGCAGTTTTTAATGCGCTCTAAACAAATATAACTTTTAAAACGCTAAAAATTAATCCCTTATTATCAATTCAGTTGTGATTAACCTTTCAAATTACGCAACATTTTTCGTATCAAATTAATTATTAGTAAAAAATAAAAAATTACCAATAAGTTCGAATTCAGGGAATTTTTTGTACGAATGCTGTAAAAATAATCTTTTTCTGGCTTTCTGTCGAATTCGTGTTTTAGGGCTCGTATCGATCAAATGTTCGCATATAACGCATTTTGGCAGCGTGGAAGTAAGCATGCGTGGATTCTCTCTCTTCCATTATCGAAGTCATTTTGTCTGCGAGTCGAAATAAGTGATTTTTAGTTGACAAATAGCTTGATTGCTAAAACTACGTCAACGTCTTCCATTGTTCTTACGCCATTAGTTGTTATCATTTCCTCTGCGTGATAGTTTTGTATTCAAGGCGAGTTCTCGACAACTCTTCTTTTCCTGGAATTTAAACTCGTGACGCATGAAAATTCTTAAATGAACATCAGATTTGTATGTTTGCGTCTCCTGAAATCGTTTAATTAACGGAAATGTTTTGAGTTTAGCATAATCAATGAAATAGTTTAGCATAAACAAATATGTGGTCTTGATTCAACCATCGGACTATTTGAGCGTTCAGCGATTTGTTTATATTTTACTTTGCTTTACTCGAATATGCTTCATATGTCAATAGTAGGAAACAATATGATTGTTGTCGTACAGCCATTGTCTCGAGGAATATTAGTTAAAATGTTTTTTTTCTTGATTCGCAAAGTTATATGTATTTGCTGTAAGTCATTATTTCGATAGGGAAAGGATTGGATAGTATGATTGCAGTCGTTCACATTTGAAAACCGCTGTATCACTTTTGAGAATTGCTATTTGTGGTTTAAATAGATTCTTTTTGTTGATATTCGAATCTTTAAGCATATTTATACTTTTTAAAATTTCCAAGTTCCACTAATCTTCCCATTTTCATCAGCTTCTAGTGTCTTTCAATATGTGAGAACTTGTTATTCATTGAAGGCACTTAGTAAATTTTACATCGTCACCCGGACTTAAATTTAGTGGACTTTGAATGCTTATATCTAATGAAAGCCGTTGAACAAGTTATTCTCTCGTACTGACGTCCTTTTCCATAGCCTATGCAGCTGTGCAGTGGCGAAGATGGGTCATGAACAGGTGCCGCCCTTGAGCTGGCTGGAGATAGAGATATATGGAGAGAGATATAGGAGTCGGAACGTTCGTCAACCTCTAAAGAGCCCCCTACTACAAAATAGGCTTCTGCTATGTTCTCACGTCGGAGAACTTGGTTTAGGTTTTTTATCGTGACGATTGCGAAGTATTAAAAGTCAACGCCGGCTTCATAGAGATGTGTGATTCTCCCCTTATCTGCTGTATTTTAATTAGTGATTCTTATTGAGCAATCTTGGAGTCTTCATTCTTACATTTATTTGAAATATATACGAGATTTTACTTAAATCTTAGGGAAAATAAGAACGAAAACGAATTTATGCTGTTACGAATTCTTTGGCGAGTGATTTTGTGTCTGATAAAGCAATTTATATGACTCACGATATGATTGGTGCCTTAGTAAAATATGGACGAGGGAAAGAAATAACGACATATAGGTTAATTTAACCTGTTTTTTAATTAAGACAGCGTTTGTTTTTGCGATTATTTAAAGGCCATTTGAAAATATTTATCATCATCGTCAATGCGATGCCGAAAAGAGGTTGATTGCGATATTCTTGTTTTAGGTTTTCCCAATACGTCCATGAATAAAGAGCATTCAGCCCAGTGCGTCATAATAGGCGTTATTCATGGAGCTACAATTACCAACAGCTAATGAGAAATCACTCATAGCAAGTTTAGTCAGACCTATAAGGATACATTTAAATTATTTTTTCCGACTTCTTAGTCAATCGACATTTTCTCGGGCTGAATTCCTGTTCAAAAGAAATGACCTTTTTTACTGATGAAGCTGAACCAAAAAAGATGTTAACGTAATGATAGTTTTCGTAATGTTTGGTTGTTAACACAGATTTGACAATTTGAAGTTTTAGGAGTTCAAGAGAGAAACACATTTCCTCGGGAAAAAATAAAAAAATCTTACCTCTGAGAATTTGGAGAATTAACTCTTGACAAACCCCTATTTGACTTATACACTTCCTATTTTTTTAAGGCATTAGAAATAATGTTTTCAGTGGCGAGTTAATTTTATATTGTTTGCTGGTGTTATTTTGAAGTTGATTTGATGAGATTCATGTTTTTCAGTTGAATTTTGAATCGTATTCGGTCGTTATTAGTTTAAAAAACACTTTCCTAAATATTCCTAATTTTTTGTTCTTGCATATTTTAAAATGTAGCAGATACTAATATTTAAGTGACGGTATAGTTTTTCTCTGAAATGCACAAAAAATTGAAAACATCGTGAAATATGGGAAATCCTTATAAACGTGAAAGGTGCAGTAACTTCCGCCTTTGGCGCTTTTGCTGTTTTATAGAACACGAAGCCGTGTAAATGTTGCAGGGCATCCACACACATAATGATTGCTCCTAGTTTCACTCGAAATTCGCTCTCTTGCACTCGATGTAGCTGCACATGGTCCCATGTAGTTTGGAGCCGGTGTTACTCCATTTGTTTTTTTTCTCATTTTGTCCAAGTGTGGCGACCATGGTACGACATTCCGAAAAGCACTTCACTGGCAGTAAAAAAAGAGACCTTAAATGTTTTCCATTTAGCTATGTCATAAATATAATTTCGTGTCACGACGCATTTAATGTGCCAGTCGGGAAAATTAATGGCTGCCGACTTCGGACGAAACAATAAGTCCTTTGTCCGTGCGAGGGTGACGCAAGCGGCTCGGTGCGTGGGCCAGTTTCCCGCAAACGCACTATAAATATTTCATCCGCGCTTCTTAAAGGCGATCGAAGTCTCCGGGAGCGGCGGTGCTGGGGAACCCTGCGCACTACACCGCGAGGGAGTTGCGAAAGGCGCGGAGCGGAACCAAGCATCAATGGACAATGACCTTTTTCATGCATTTAGGTTCTAGGTGGGTGTATTTGGACGTTTCTGTTTTCGACTCTACCAGTACCGCCCGACGCCATTTTAACCAGCGTACAACGCGTTTACGTGTCGAACATATCGATTCGCTAAAATTGGTTAGTCCGAGCAAACATTTGTTTTTATGTAATGTTGTTCCCCATTTAAATTTTGCTGTGTGAAATAAGTTTTATTAATATGCGTTACAACCAGGAGTTTCTGCGGAAAACTGTAGATATTTGTAATTACAACATACCAATTTGGCTTTTTATTTTTATCCCAAAATTCCCAACCAAAGATATTTTTAACATCAAAAGGCATGTAAATTTCTCGGAAGAAGGTTTTGTTCTTAAATTGCGTTTTGATGTTACTCCCATTTGTTAGTTTGGTAATCGGTAAACTTTTGGCATGAGCGAGGCGATAAAGTCCTGATTTTTACGCGACATAAATGAAGCAGCGAAAGACACGAAATAGCTACCGGAAAGTAATGTATTTGGCAAGGCTACGTTTTGAAAATATTCTGCAGCCAAATTGTATAAGTTTTATAGTCGGAGCATTCTTCGAAAGGATGAGAGAGTCCGTGAAACCGCCTTTGCGTGGCATTTCTGCAAATAAACCATGGTAAAATGTATCTAATGACGTGTTTTGGGCTGTACGACGACTTTGCCTGCGATTATGGAGCACGTTATTTGGATTTCCAGAGCGGATGGGAGACCTGGGCTGTCGTAATAGCCAGCGAAACTAATTCCCTCTTGTCTCCGCCACTCACTTCTCCAGAATCTGTTTGTGTCAGTGCGCAAATAAAAAACAAAATAAAACTCTCCCCGGATGTGCTCGATGTGAATTTCGCGGGTGGGAACGGATTCTCGCTCGTGATAGAGTCGGTTGCATCGATTTTCGCGTCGGATTCTTCTCTTCGCGGGAGAAAATGTCGAACCGGACTCGTGCTTCATCTGAGCTCTTTAGCAACACGCGGGTGCGGTTGCAGAATCTGTCGTCATCCCCAAGCCAACCCAACCCAACCCAACCCAACCCGTCCCTCCTTCCCTTCCCATATAGCTAGGCTTACCATATATTCAAGAGACAAAACCGGGACAAAACGATTTCTGTAGATGAAAAACCGAGATGTCTTTTGTTATTTTTATTTGTTACATGAACTTATAAATATAATATAAACGAACTCTGCATGTTTTAAACGTATTTTCTGTTGTTATTAAATAATTTTTTCAATTTGCCAATACGATATTTTAATGGACTTACCATATTTTCAAATAACCTAACCGGGGCATTGGAGGATGAGGGGTGTGGGGTGTGAAGGACGGAGGGCATTAAAAAGCTATCTAAAGAAACCCAGAAATGTTTTTAATATTACAATATTGAATCTAATATTCAATATTTAAAAAAAGAAATTATTTGACATTAGGAACCCCTTTGTTTATTCAGCAACATATTTTTTTACAGCTGCCCCTCACTTCGGCCCATATTTATTTTCCGGGACGAAACAACAAACCGACCGGGACAAGACCTCGAAACCGGGACATTCCCGGTCAAACCGGGACGTATGGCAAGCGTACATATAGCGGACCGCACACTTTCCACCCACTTCAAATCTCCGAACGCCACTCCTTTACACTCCGGCTCCCTCCCTTTCTCGATCACTCTCTCTTCTTCTCTCCCCAACCAACTACCCTTCCGCTACAATCCCATTATCCGTAGCGGTAAACAGCAGAGAAGCCTGACTGCCCGCCGCAGCATTGGCTTATTGAAGAGTCGGAGGGAGGGTTTTTATTTAAAATGTGGACGGAGAGAAGGGTGGGACGAATAGGGTCGGACAAAGAGGTTGTTAGGGTGGGGAGAAAGGGAGCAAGGAGGACTGGGACGAGGAGGCGATGAGCTGCGTTGTGTGTTTCGTCCCCGTTTCTGCTTTTGTAAAATGTTTTCGGAAGACGGAAGATTTATATTTGGTCAGCGATTCGGTCGAGTTCCATCAATATAAGCTGCGTGACTTATCTCTTTCTGTTTGTTGGGAATGCGAGAGGTATTTATTGCCTCTTAGAAACGTTCTTTTTTGTTATGTGGATGCGATATCAACAAGCCTTAAACTTAGGCAAACATTTTTCGTTATTCCGTCTAATCGAATTATGGGAAATGGGAACAAGAATGTCTCCGGCATTCCAGTCCGAGTAGTGGCAATTCAGTAAGAGTGTTTCTCAACTGGGGGTTTTGGAGTTGAGTAAGGCTTGATGTGGGGTGTGTGTGTATGTGTGTGTGTGTGTGTGTGTGTGTGTGTATATATATATATATATATATGTGGATGTCAACAAGGTGTTGGGATGAGGAAACCCAGTGAGCACTCACCAATCAGACGACTTCAGGTTGGCGAGGCCCCGGGGATGTCGAAGCGACACACGTTCTCTCTCTGTAGCTGAGGAAGGAGTAGTTCCGAAAGCTTTACGTTTGTGATGTTTCTGTGTTTTTGTGTTATTTTACGTGTGTCGCTTCGACATCCCCGGGGCCTCGCCAACCTGAAGTCGTCTGATTGGTGAGTGCTCACTGGGTTTCCTCATCCCAACACCTTGTTGACATCCATATATTCATTTTACCTTTCCTTTTCCGTAAGTTGTTATATATATATATATATATATATATATATATATATATATATATATATATGTGTGTGTGTGTGTGTGTGTGTGTGTGTATGTGTGTGTGTGTGTGTGTGTACACACAAATATATGCACACCGTAAACTTTGTGACACTTTTCGAGGTTTTTCTTATTTATCTAAAAATGTATTAGATTTTCAACTCTAATAGGTATACTGTTATAAAGACCCATCCTTCAGCTGTTTTTTGTGAAAAGTTTTTGAATTTATCCTAATTTCAACAATCGCTCGAGTCTTTTATTTTTGTCACAATCTCACCCTAGTTTTCGGGGTAACTTTGTGACACTCTACGTTTCCATTATTATAACCAAAGGACACAATTTCACCCCTTGGAAATATTTTACTGGATCATTTACAATACAAAAAAATATTTTACACATACATGAATAATGAACAATTACACAAAAAATGAACCAGAAATGTTAGCATAACCTCAAAAACCATCAGAAAGCAAACAAATTAAAAGCAAAAAATTTCCTTAGTTTCATTCTAACTCATAATAAGTTTTTATTTCCGGCACCTCAAAAATACCCCTACGACAAAGTTGTTTAGGTTTTTTATGATTTGAACAATATCTTGGTACTCATATTTAAGTTCATCTATTGTTTGAGGACATTTCAAGTTTACGCTTCCACTTCTCTGCACGGCACTTACACTAACACCGTTCTTTGTAGTTTGTGTTATCTTTCCTGGATAAAGTTTACTATTATAACTCACCAAGACAATCTCTGAGTCTAAAATTCATGGCATTAAAGTTAAAACTTTTTGAGGTTCTGTGACTGGGTTTTCATCGAAGTCCCTTGAGTTCAAGCTATCCTCGGAGTATTGGTACGGAATTTCTTCTGTATCACTTCTGGAGTTACTTTGTGACAGGCCAAAAGCTGTCACGAAGTCACCCCTGGAAGTTGGAAAATCAAAATAATTTCTCAGCTAAAGGCTCCTGTTTAAACATAGCATTTTTAAACCTTAGCTTTTTTGGAAACAATTCAGTAGTTTCGTGTGGGCAGATGAAAGTTTGCAGGTAATATGTCACCACGTGCTAAGTAGGCTCCAAACTAAAGATGACTAGCAGACAGGGAAATAGAACCATTATTCCTTACAGCGTCAGCACGTTGCATCACAATACAGTGCTCCAGGCTACCACCCTGTTTTGGCAGAACTACAGGTCACTAAGTCGGGAGAGTTGAAATTAAGGAAAGTTATGCTGTCACAAAGTCACCCTCCCTGTCACAAAGTAAACCCGGTTATATATATATATATATATATATATATATATATATATATATATATATATATATATATATATATATATCATCATCATAGGTAGTCTGTCCGTAGACAGGTCCGTGATTATTCATGGTTAAACCTGGTTCTCCATATACTCCTATTTTCCGCTGTCCTCTTTATATCTTGATAACTCTCTTTCCCTTTCAAATCGTCTATCAGCTGAAACCTTTTCCTACCTCTTTTCCTTTTCCCATCTAGTTTTCCTTCTAACACGTCTTTAATCATACTCTCTCTCCTCAGGTAATGTCCAACCCAGTTAGCCTTCCTCTTTCTGATAGTCTGTATAATCATTCGCTTCTCTCCTATTCTTCGTAGCACTTCATCGTTTTTCATCCTATCTGTCCATTTTATCTTCAGCATTCTCCTCCAAGTCCACATTTCAAAGCTTTCTAAGTATTTTATGTCATTTTTCCTTAGCGTCCATGTTTCTGCCCCATACAATGCTATACTCCATACGTAGCATTTTATCAACTTCTTGCGGATATCTTCCCTTATATTCCCTGTAAGTAGTTGTTTCTTTCTCCTGAAAGCCGCTTTTGCTTTTCCTATTCTAGTTTTGATCTCATCCGTACATTTTGCCTCTCGTGTTATGATACTTCCAAGGTATTTATATTCTGAAACTTGTTCTAATGGCTTTCCCCCAATAGTTATGTTCAGATTCTCTTCTTTACCCGATATTCGAATGACCTTGGATTTTTCTGTATTTATTTCCATACCGTATTTTCTACCTGTTATCACTAGTCTATTTATCATTTTTTGTAGCTCCTCTTCCTTTCTTGCTAGAAGTACTTGATCATCTGCGTATTTTACTGTTCTTATAATCCTTCCTCCAATTTTGAAATCCCCTGTGCCTTCTAAAGCTTCTTGCATTAGACTTTCTCCATATATATTGAATAGGGTTGGCGATAGGCAGCAGCCTTGTCTTACTCCTCTACCGATATTTATTCCGCAGGTGTCCACATTCTCAAACCTGACCTTTACAACTTGATTCTCATATAGATTCCTAATCAGTCCCCTGTCTTTCCAGTCTACACCTATATCCTTTAATATCTTCATCAACTTTACCCAATTTACTCTATCAAAGGCCTTCTGCCAGTCTACGAAACATGCGCAGATATCTTGACTGTATTCTATTGCCCTTTCTGATATGATTCTAACTACTCCTATAGCATCTCTAGTTCCTCGTCCTTTTCTGAAACCGAATTGATCTTCCCCTATTATTTCTTCTGCCTTTTTCTCCAGCCTTTTATTAAGAATCCTCGTGATGATCTTCGATGTGTGTGACAGAAGGCTTATAGTTCTGTAATCTTTACACTGCATTGCCTTTGGCTTCTTCTTTAGAGGGATCATTGTTACTTCTAGGAAATCCTGAGGCCACTCTCCCGTGTCGTAAATCTTATTAATTAATTTCGTGATCGCTTTTAGTCCTTCTGATCCTATGACTTTAAGTATCTCAGCCGGTATTCCATCGCTGCCCTTGGCTTTCCCCTTCTTAAGTTCCACTATCGCTTTTTCTACTTCGCTCTCCATAATACTTGGTCCTAAGTTGTCTTCTTCAATGTTTTCCTCATTTTCCAGTTCTATTTTTGCCGCTCCTGTCTGTTTGCTGTATAATTTCTTAATGTATTCTTCCCATACCTGTGCTACATCCTTTGTTTCTGAGACTATCTTCCCATCCGTATTCATAATTCCTTTACCACAAATTCCATTAGACTTCTTATCTTCTAATTCCAGTGCCCTAGCGTACATCATATCGTACCGTCCTAATTTCTCCATTTGTTCTATTTCATCACATTTTCCTTTTAGCCAATTTTCTCTAGCTTTATCTGTTACCCTTCTCAACTCATTGTTTATACGCCTATAGTTGGCTCTACCTTCTTCACTGTTAACGTTTTTCCATTTTCGTCTCTCATCCATTTTCTCCAGCATTTCCTTCGTGATCCATGGTTTTCTGATTTTCTTCTCTTGTTTTCCAATCTCTTTATCCAAGGTATCCTTGATACTGGTTTTAATTTCATCCCATTCTATATCGACGGTCTTCGGTTTGTTTTCCAACTTTCTTAGGTTATCTTCCAACTTCATGCTGACTACATCCTGCCTTTCTTTCAGTTTTTCTAGGTCCCAGGTCTGTCTTTCTCTTCTCGTTTTTCTTATTTGTTTGAGCTTTGTACTCACGTCAAGTATTAGAAGGCTGTGATCTGAATCAATGTCTGCTCCTTGCAATGCCTTGGCGTTCTTTATGCTGTTCCTAAATCTTTGTTTTACAAGGATGTAATCTATTTGGCATCTCATTCTATCTCCTGGGCTTTTCCATGTGTATAACCTTCGTTTATGGTTTTTGAACCATGTATTAGTCACTACAAGGTCATTATTGATGCAGAATTCTACGAGTTTCTCCCCTCCTCGATTTCTCTTCCCAAGTCCGTATTGCCCGACAACATTTTCTTCCTGTCCTTCTCCGACTATATATATATATATATATATATATATATATATATATATATATATATATATATATATATATATAACTTATTTGATCCAGCGCACAGCTCTGATTAATATTTCAAAAAGAAAAAAACGAGACAATGAATGAAAAATGGATGAACTTTTCATTCGGAGGGGCTCCACAGAAATTGTGAGACTTAGTAGGAGACTCGCAGCTGCAAAAAGGTTTAGAAACAATGCAATAGGATATCGTTGTGTTTCGGTAGCATCCATTGTCGTGGGCGTGTTAAACCATGTTCTTTTTTAATCCCGTTTATCTTTGAAGAGTCACTCGGCAGTTTCAATCTCGCCCTTAATAAAGACGGCTCTTCTTTCTTCCCGTTCGTTATTTTTTGTCTCTCGGCGTCTCATACTTTCAATTCCCCGTTGCCATCATCTCCGTTGCCACCGCGTTATTTCTCCTCGACCTCCGTCGTCGTTGAACTGATGTCTTCTGCCCCCTTCCTTCTCTCCCTTCCGCTCCCGCCTCCTCTCTCTCCCTCTACCACCTCTTTCTCCCAATACCTCCCCTACATTTCCTCCTCCCTCAGCCCACTTGCTGCAGTGAATAAGACTAGGTTAGAAGGAAATAGAACGCCCTCAGTGGGGAGCATTTGTCAGTAATCATTCGAAAATGCGCCCGCTTCCGACAGTAACAAATTCTTTCGAGTACGTTTCGAGCGCCGCGTAGTGGCGGCATTTTACATTAAATTGCTTGCGCCAGCATTTTCAATTTGTTTAGGAGCCCATTATGGACTCGGTGTCGATTTTTCTATTTAAATTTGATATTTAATTCTTAAGGATGTCTTAATTCTTTTCGATTTATTATTTGTTTTGAGCCTCGATTAAATATTTGTAATCGGCAATTGATTATTATCAATCTCTGCGAAGAAAAAGTGGATGGTTTGTGTGCTTGGTTGTATTTTTGTCAATAGCTAAGTTCTTAAGCGCGGTAGGAACATATCGACGTCCCCGTTAGCACACGGATGAGTCACTCCTCGATCGTTCGTCCAGCTCATAGAAACTGCTGCGGTTGAAAAATATTTATTCCGCGGTGGTAATAGGGTCAAGGCGTTACTTAATGGTTCAGCCTTGAAGGGCTTTGTGGCTCTGAGAGGGTTTTAAAATATGTCCACCAGCGCGTCTGAAAAGGAGGAGAATCGAACTTAATTTTCCGACGGAATCCCGCGCTGTTTACATTTGCGTAACTATTCCCGCGAGGCGCCGTAAAACCAGTGACCTCGTTTCTTATGAGAGCTCCTAATACGATTTCTCCACTCTATGAAATGAAATATGTTGCGCTCCGCCCGCATCTTTTCGGGGCGGTTTTAACCGCGAGTGCGTGCGTTTATCCTCCTAATCCGTCGACGTCCAGTTCTCGGAACTGCTTTCCATCGTAAATGGGCTCTTATTGCATTTTCCGTAGTTTTCCGTTTCAATGGAATCCCTTAGAATTGTAGCTTTTGGGTTCTCTTCGCTCGACGAAGCTAAAATCCCCAACGGCTGTCCAAAGGGCCGGCCGCCCGGGGCGCCAAAGCTTTGGGGGCGCTATCCAGATCATTTATCTATGCATTACTTGCAAGTGAATAAGTATTGGATACCAATTTATATCGAGGAACGGGATTGAATCTTGATATCATTCCTTTCAATTTTTCATTATCAATAATTTTTACAGAGCGATGAATAAATTAATGCGTACTTTGTAGATATCTCAGCAAATATTAACGGAGGGGCGTCGCTGGAGTGCTATCTCGCCCGGGGTGCTAAAATTCATCGGGCCGCCCCTGGCTGTCCATATCTTCAGTGGCCTCCGATAAAATCGCCTTTTGTTACAGGCGGCGGCCGCCTCAGCCCGGCAATACGGCGTACATATTTGTAAACATCGGACAGATATGTTTATCTATTTCGGGCAGCGGTTAGAATAGTGAGCATTGGCAGTCTAAAACGACCGTCTAGTTTCTTTACTTTGTGATTCAAGTGTCTACGGTTTCTTGTTTCCCTGAAGACCTTGTGCGGACAGCTATTCTCCTATATTTCTTAAGATGTTTTCAAGCGATATCCGTATGTATGTTCCTTTAATAAGTAAGAAGGGCATTAAACTGTCGTTAAATGTGCGCCTACTACTCCATGTCAGGATACGGATCGATGTCATTTGCATTATTTCTAGGCATTTTGGGACATATGACGAACTATTTGAGCTAAATGTTCAGTTTTTGGGGAATTGATATTTTATTCAAAATCAACTAAGTACGTTATGTTTATTATGTCATCTAAAATGAAAGTTCAAGTAAAAGTAAACACTAGTGGACATTTCATATATTAGCATTATAAATTATTCCACTATAGCTAGAGAAACGAATAAGAATGGCGGGAGGAAAAGTAAATTCATTTAAGAAAGAAATTTGCAAATAAATTTCATAAAATGTTTTATGCGTATCTTATTACTCGTATTAAGTTAATAAACGTGTGCAGTTATCATGTAATTGCAATCTATTTTAGAACGAACTGTAAAATTCCGAAACCACTTCGTAGTTAATTTATTAAATGAACTAATTAACTCTTACTTAATTTTGCTAATATTAAAACAGCAAGGTTTCGCGATATTTGTAATTGGTCGTTTCGATTGCTATGAATGAGATGGGGCATTAAAAATCAAACTTTTTAAGATGACCTAAAATTTTGCCTATCTCTCAGTTTATTTTCCAGCAGAGAAAAGCAAAACAATATACCGTAGATATGGGCAAGTCACTCCTGATCCGCAAGAAACGCTCTTTCGCCAAGACTTACTGTTAGCCGCGGAATTAAATAAACCTGTTTACTATGGCTCCTCCTCTAAATATGCCAATTAAAAATTCCACCTAAAAATGTAAAAAGGATCGACGATGGAGGAAGATGGTTTCCAAGATTCTAGAATCGCGGGACTTATGATTATACCAATCGGGTTTAGGAGCAGTCTTGTTTAGCTCCTTGACTTCGCCATCTTTATCTCATAACGTTTGCAGACGCATTTCTAAACCTGGGAGAATATCTTGAGGAAATCGAAATTGTGTAAATATCGGCGAAATTGTTCCTCTCTTTTCTTCCTTCATCTGTTTATTTCTCCTTCCACTCCACATACTCTTTTTTTGTTTTTAAATTTCCTTTACTTATAAGTTTAAGTTTTCGAACTAGGAATCCGTTAATACCAATATAGAGATAATGGGAAAACGTCATCGGAGCAATGTTCTGGGGCAGCCGTTTAATTATTTATACCTTTGCACGAAGTACCGTATATGCCGGCGTATAAGTCGACCTCGATTTTTCTGCTTGTAAATACAGGTTTCCCTCTCTTTATGCGGGTTCGCTTTATGCGAATTCGCTATTATGCAACAAACATATTGCAACCGGAATTTCTTTATGTCCGTCCTAGACTCGCTCTTATGCGGTTACGCAGCCAGTGCAATACAAATGCAAGCAAGTTCTCCGCTACACCATACGGCAACCATTCAATCTCTCATTGTCTCGTATGCTGTGCGTATTAGTACTACAGTAAAAGAGATGAGAGTGGAGAGGATATTGCAGAGTGGAGATGAGACAGATTTCTTGTGATACTTTTTGAGCACACTTGAGAAGTTATGTCTCTGTGCCCGCGGAACTTGCATTGGGCCAAGACAACCCTCCAGCACTTTAAACCTCCACTATTGTGTCACCCACAACAACCACCACTTGTGCTCGTCTGCTTCATTTTATAAACTACTGTGTTACTGGGTTATTTTTTCCGCTCGACTACTCTTCAGCAATGGACATTTGGTTCAGACATATTAGAGTATGACCAGTAACATTGATTAAATTCATTTATTTAAAAAATAAATGCAAGATATAATGTCAGAAAGAGATTTTGACATTGTTTTTAATATTCTAAACCTGATAATACTCTATTAAATTGTTTTCCAATTTTTCTTTATCATTGATAAACTATGAACTACAAGGGGTATTTATGGTATGAGAATTCCTTGGAATGACTAACACATACTGAAACATTTCCTGTCAATATAAGTAATCAATTCGGAACTTCAACTTTAGGAAACCAGCCTGCATTAGTCCTGATTTGGACTTCTTGTTAAAACCTAAATGTAACCTTTTCCAAAAAATGCAGTGTCAATTTTTAAGTTATTAAATCCCTTGTTTAATTTAAGAAAGATCAGTCTTATACCGTATTGCCATCTATTGGCGGAATGTATTTCTACTTATCCTTCGTTCCTGTAATTGCAAATAGATCGTTTATATATTTGAAATTCAGTAATAAAAACAAAAGTTAAAATTTTTTAATTTTTATTAACTATTAAAAATAATTATCTTAACCTTCTACAAATAAATGACAATATGTAAACAATGCAGCAGCTGATTCAAAATGGTGAACACCTACGCCGTATTATCAAATGTTTTCGTAAATATCGATGTTTTTAATCTGTTATTTAAGGAACCGCTGAACGTATTTCGATGAAATTGGGTATTGGGAGTTTTAGTAAAATTTGCCGACCGATTTCAATTTTGGTTAAATCGGACAATAATTACGATCACTTTACATGACGACCTACATGTAGTTTACAACGTACCTGTTTTAACTCGGGAACCGCAGGATGTATTTTGATGAAATTTGGTTTTGGGCATTTTTACTAAAATTCTTCGATCTCAAAGGACGCATTTGGAAACTCTTTGTACTCCGACAGGGAGTATACCTTTCCATACT
Organism: Tanypteryx hageni; assembly: GCA_028673005.1. Classification (NCBI taxonomy): domain Eukaryota; kingdom Metazoa; phylum Arthropoda; class Insecta; order Odonata; family Petaluridae; genus Tanypteryx; species Tanypteryx hageni. Next base: position 181,937,931 of record CM054115.1, on the reverse strand, counting down.
TGTTTCTTCTTGAGCTTGTTAGTCCTTCTGCACATGCAAGTGTCGCTTCCCTAAGAAATTGATATGCGGTTGTAAGCGTTTCTGAGGTCACCTCCAACCAGCGATTTCACATCACGCGGTCTTACATATATATTGGCTGCGATCTGGATTCAGCGGAAGTCTCGAGAAACCAAGGAGATGCGTGATTTGCATCAACTCTAGGCTAAAGGAAAATTCAGCTTGAGAGTAACAATGAATATTGTTGGCGAGACTAATAATAGATACATATAATCTCTACCTTATACGTTTTCTCAAACATCTGGTCGTCTTCCATTTAAAACTTTGCAAAAACTCACGTTTCATGTCATACCAAGTATGAGTGATGTTTTCTACTTGGTTACCGCGATGTATTCATTCACCAGTTTAATTAACTGAATCGTCTGCTGTTATCGTCTATAAATAGAAAACAGACTGCGGAAATTTTTTTTCCATAAATTTATTAAGTTAACTCAAGAAAACTAGTGAAAAATGTCGCCAGTATTGTTTTGACGTTTGCTTTAAATTTACCGTGGCCGTTTTCCCTTTCACTGAATACAAGGAATGTTTTTTAATTAAGACAATAATACCAGTTATGTTACTTGTGTTACAAAGTAGGCACTCTCTCATATTTCGTCGACTGCCGTGAGAAATAATGCTGGAAAACTAAAATCGACCTCGGAACATGAGGCAACTAATGAATCAGCACCGCACAGTTCCCTTGTATATTTATAGGCATTCCTTCCTTCTCTCACTCGCCACTACACTCCATTTGTCTTCTACCCGAAAGAAGGAGGAGCGAGATAATGTAATTGTTTGACTTTTCGAGAGGAATTTATGGGGGCCTCTTATCCGAGGATGAATCCTGCGGGACGCCACGTGCTCAGTGCGTTGGAGCCGAGTGTGACGTTGGCATGTATTCAATATGGGGCTTTTTACGCGAGCCACGATTTCACCGTAGCTTCCGTTTTTTGTCTGCGGATAAGGCTGCTTAAACACGACAATAGTTCGGCCTCTTACCGACTCAAATAGGTCGACCTTCTTGATGCGGCCGCTCCGGAATTACTTCGTGAGACGAATCGCTCTTCCGAAGCATATTTCGCGGTTTCATTCGCGGTAGTCGTTTAATTTCGTCAAATTCCATCCGAGCGTAGAAATTCCTATTCTAAAGGTATGAGAGAGACAAATCGCGACGCGACTCTTCGTTTCTGGAGCGCCCATCTATCTCGGTATTTTTCAGGTCTTCCATCTTGAAATTTTTGACGAATTTAGATTTAGTTGAGAGTCGAAGCGTGTCTATATTTCCTTAAGCCTTGTCCACACTTGAGTATTCTGCCGTAACGTAACAGCGTAACGTAGGGTGACCAGATTCTTAGGAAACGAAACCGGGACATAACACGATCTGAACAGGAAAATCCGGAACATAATCGGGAAAAATCCGGAACAACCAGAATTTTCGTATCTTTTTAAATATATGTACTTAAATTAAAAGTAAATAAGCTTCGCAAATACAGAACACTATTTTGTTCATTGTATTAACAAATAATTTCAATTAAATGAATATGTAAAAAATCTTACAACACAATATGCGGGTATTGGTATTAGTCCTTTTACTACCAATTTATCTTTATATTCCTCTAACTTCTGTTATTGGATTAATTTTTGTTTCTTTGCCCCTCTCTATTACTCTTTTAATCTCGTTAAATATAAACACGTTTCTAATAGCAACTATGTATTTTTGTCTTGGACGACTGTTCCTTATTTTTAATCGTCGAAAAAACTTAAATTCATATTTAATTTAAACACACATACATAATATACTAGCTGAAACGCCCGGCTTCGCTCGGGAAAGTTATCTTTTAAGTAGCAAACGATTTTTATAATTTATTATTTTTATTAGTATCAATTTTGATGTCATATTATAATAAAACTAATACAATAAATTCTGAAATTTACTTACTTTCGCTGTTGGGTACCCCAAGTTTACCAAACGTTCCCCATTCCTTAATTACGCAAGCGATGTTTACATTAACATTTACTATTTTATGCATTGTATTGTAAAGTTTTATCATTAATATAATTAAGCATTAACGTCTTACTTAATATTCACATGGATATATGCACCGAAGCAGCAATAAAATTATGTAGATTATGTCAATACTTATTAGTCAAACGTAACAATATATAACATCTTGGTTACCGAAAAAATATAAGTAGATGTATCGATTTATGTTGCGATAAATCTTTCAATGTTAATGGTATAAGATAACAATGTTCTAATATTCCTTAAAAATCATTTGACTCACTTTAAAGGTATTCATAGACTATATTTAGGCATGAATCCATTTGTACCCTTTATCATGGCGTGGCTATTCTTCCTCTACAGCGCACCACGGCGTGGATTTTCCTTGCATTAATCTTTACGTGGCTATCTCCCTTTGAAGAGGACAACAATTAAGAAATTTAGCTTTGTTGCCGCCTGGAAAATGTTAATAAATTTTACGCTTAAAGGATAATTTCGAGCGATTTAACATGTAATACGACAAAAAATAACAGAATTAAAATATTCAGTCTTTCGTGCGTAAAGTAAGCCAGGTATATTTATATCCACATCAGTGATGTGGGCCCTCTCCACACCATTTCCCATGTATTCTTATGGAAATAGTATTTTGTTGACCCCATGGGATATAAGAGACCCCACGATCTGCAAACCTGGACCAAGTTCTTCCTTTGGTCCATAGGGTGGCCCATGAAACTTTTGAATTCGATAGCTTCAACGGTGTAAAAACGTATAAAGAAACATACATACATACATACACACACATTCTAAAATATTTATAAGATAGTGGTATTGATTGTTTTAACGTCAAGGCTGTTTTGTTTGTCAGATCATACAAAATTTATTCTCGAAACATTCTTTCTACATGTGCATTATGTGCCTGAAATATAAACCAAAACCCACACAGTTTCTTCACCTCTGTGGTCTGCTCTTGAATTCAATGCCGAAAAATAGGAATACCACCTATCGTAACAAGATTTAATAAGCAATTTTTGTATTTTCCAATATAATGTGATTCCGATTAAACACATTTATGAAATTTTTGTGGCGAGGAGATTTTGTAAGGCAGAAGCAAAAAATCCGGGACAAATAGGTGTCTCGAAGAACTTTATCGGGACAACGGGACGTTAAGTCAAAATCCGGGAGAATTCCGGAATTTCCGGGACGTCTGGTCACCCTTGTGTAACGTAACCTTCCATTGTAACACGAACGCTCAAGCGTGGACGGTGTTACTGTATCATTCGCCCCTGTTAGGTTCACTATTGTCGGTTTCTCAACTAAACATCAAAGGATGTTACGTTACACCAAGTGCGCTAGTGTGGACAGCTTTCCAGTTTTCAGTCGAACCACGAGGTGTTGACACGCGTGAACCCTGAGCCTCATAATGTAACATGTAATATAAGACGTAACATATTGCATTACACTGTTATGCTACGGCAGAATGCTCAAGTGTGGACAAGGCTTTAGAATTAGATGGCAATCGTAGTCCTACCGAGAGGGTCTCGGTTCGATCCCGTAAATTATAGTATGTTTCTTTTATTTTGAATGATTGCTATTTGATAATATTATAATGTTGCAAATATGGTTTAAGAGGATTTATTATTGAAAAACGGATACTTAATTAGCTCTTCGATCAATGTTAGAGTAGTTTTCTCATTGCGTATGATTTTCGAAAGAGAGGATAGTAGAAAGGGGAGTAGAGAAAGAACCGGCTGTCCAAAAAGTTTCACGCCAGTTCACACTCTTTCATTTTTTTCTGTATGCCTTTATTTTCTTTAATTAAAGTTGATTAATCTTAAAAATGTAGCAATTATACGGTCGAATTCGGATATAACTAGAACCGAGAGACTGGAAAATTGCTCGCTATATCCGTCCCTCGGAACAGGTTAGGTCAAATGAGAACAGAATACAAATGCGCACTTGCTACCTTTAGGTTACATTTTAAAACTCTCCGAATCTCGAAAACTTTGCAATATTTATTCTGCTTCAAGATTTTTTAATTTGTAAATTCGCGTTATATTTAATTTATTTATGTTATGAGCCGCAATTCCCAGAGTGAGATTTAAGCAAAAACTTGAATATATTCAAAGCATCTCCCGCTTTAGGTTGCTTTCGGATGCTGATAGCAGTGAGGCGTAATTTTTCACCGTAGTTGATAACGTATGCACTGAACTTTTTTCCGCCACTTTCAGGTTCGCAGATATCCTCCATATTACCTTGCACGTTCGATACAAGACATGTCACTAACGCACACGTGACGCAAATTGAACCGTGAATTACGAGTCCAGAGCAAAGTCATGACAGTGAATGAACCGTGAACTAGGAGTGAACAATACGATTTCAATGGAACCCCACAAAGTAAGGGCTAACCAAATATATTTTAATGCGATTTCGTTCACATTGATTAGTTGTGTTAAATAGATAGGGAAATAGGAGTGAGCTTGGAGACGGGAAGGAATGAGTTGTGGATAGGGGATTTAAAAGAGGGCTACCTTTCTGGGATACGAGAAAGATTACCTATAATTGCTATCAGATCGTTCATTTAGTTTCCAAGTCTGGTGCCTCGGCGAAAAGGAAGACCCCTTGGTAAGAGTTACACGGAAATACTCGCTCTGAATTACCAGTGTCTCTTTGGTGGTTGTAATTGCGAAGGAATTGGTTATATTCGTGAAAATTTACGTCTAATTGTTCCTGTTTCCAACCTTCAGCTTTAAAGTGCTCTCCAAGTCCGGTATCCCGTTATATGCGATGCCCACTATATCGGGGATGGCAAATGATTTTTGTGTCGCGTGCCAAGAAAGTAATGTGAATCATCAGAGTTTTTAGCGTACCACTAATTTACTCCTTCTCTAAGAAACTTCATATTTTATACAGAAAATACAAGCTTACGTGTGCCAAGTAAAATCGCACGCGTGCCACGTATTTGCCATCTTCGCACTATATTATTCTATTATTTTTCGTTCAGAATCGTGTAATTTCGTTCAAATTTATGATTAGGTTGTTCTATACAAATCCCGAGGGCTTTGGCAGGCTTTTGTAGGGCGTCGTTTCAACGGTGCAAAATATAAGATTCGCGCTCGAAAAAGCATCGGATACTTCACGAGACGACCTCGTAGCTGAAAACGAGGATGCAGTCGTATCGAAAGATTAAAAAAATGATTTATTGAGGCCGTCTTAAACGACTTCTATCACAACTCTATCTTTGTAGTTGGTCATAAAACGGTTGGGAAAACAATGTAAATTTCAATCGGGCACGCATAATTCACGAATTGTTTTTCTCACGAGTTGCTGGTGCTTGCATACTGCAAGCACCCTATCAATCCTATCCATATCAATCCCTATCAAAAACCATTAAATGGATGATATTACAGTACAGATTACCAATTCCCGTTTAAAGGCATTGTACTCGTTGCCATGGCAGTTGACAGTTTTAATTGTTGAAAATCTTTTTTTCTATTAATAACAAATTTCAACGCCAATTCGGCACCGATTTGAATTAAGTCTCAAAAAATACTAAACCTCATTCTTTCTGCCAGAGAGCTGTTTTTGTCCCGAGTTTCTATCTAATTTAAATCAAATATTAAATTGCAATTTTATAAAGCCCTGCCCAGATTTCCATGCTTTTCTTATGGTATATTAAAATGGAACAATGGGGTCAAAAATAACCTTATAAAAATTAAAAGTTTTGTAACTTTCGATTTTTCCTGTTTGTTATACCCAATGACCTATCATCCTGCCAAATTTCAAGTCTGTAGCTCTTCTAAAAGTACCTAAACATCCATACCCTCCTATTTCCTATGTAAGAAGCAGCTATTTATAATAGATATAATCCGCGCTATTATTCTATTGAACGGTAGAATGAACTTGGTGTTAATTATCATTGGAACGACGGCTATGAACTAAACTGAATCATAGGACTATTGCATAATTTATTCGTCTCGATGGACGCATTTTCTTACAAAAAACTGACCGGTAACAGTTTTATTTTCCAAATTATAATTTCGAAAGGGGCTTTTTTCGAGGAACGGTTCTTCTAGTCGCTATTCACCTGGGAAGAGCACTGTTTTGGATGGCGGCCAATCCACCTCTGTGTAGTGAATTGTATAGGGAGGTGTAAAAAGAACGGCTACCACCCTTTCTTTGCTATCTCATTCTCTTTCCATTGGATCCTCCGGAGGCACCAATCCCCCGACGCCCGAGTCTTGGGGCGGGGGAGGAGAGGGCGAGGCGGGGCGTGGGTGAGATCCACGTGTTCTCACCTCCGCCCCCGAACGGGCACCGGAGAGAGGTAGAGAGGCCCACGGCGGGTATCTCAGATTCTGTGCCAGTGCGCAGTGCTCGGCGTCAATGCCAAATCGCCTGTCTCTTGCCACCAGAGGGGAGTGGAGGGGCCCATGGGTCGCGCATTGTAGTGATTCCCACCGCTGCATCGACTTCTCTCCTCATCCTACTATTCCCCCCTCTCCTCATTCTACTCCTCTCTCCTCTTCTCCCTCCTCATCTCCCGCCTCATCCTACTCCTCTCTCCTCTTCTCCCTCCTCATCCTACTCTTCTCTCTCCTCCCCCTCCTCATCCCCTTCCAACTTCTCCGCTCCGCCCAACTCCTCTCAGTCACCCCCTTGAGACCCTCTCCGTTCCTCAACCTCTTTCCACCCTTATTCCTTTCCCTCTCATCCTCAATGTCTCCCTCATTTTACCTCTTCCTTTCTTCCAAATTTTCTTTTTTTATTCCCGTTCACCCTCCCTCTTTCCTCTCTTCGTTAACTCTTACTACCTCCCTACTCTCTCTATCTCCCATATCCATTTATTTTCTTCTTTCACTTTCTCCTTTTTCGTTTATTTTCTTAACCTTTCTTAGCTGATATTTTTTTATTTTTTACTTTTTAAATATATCTTTGGAATGGATTAGGAGGATGAGGTGCCGCCTGTTTAGTTTCAAACTCCTCCAAAAAATTTTCCTCGGCTTAGCTCTAGCATTTTCTTCCTTTTTTCTCCAGACTCACCTCTTTCCTCCTCTCGAATTTTTCTTGGCTTTAGTGAGTTGTAATAAATCAAGTCGTCTTGATTTTTTCCTCGCGTGTATATTCTGGTAAAATAATTGGTGTTTTAATGTGTCGAACAATTTCTACCACATCGATTCACATTCTTTATTTATCCAAGATGTATTTTTGTAGCATACTGAAGGTTGATTAAGTTATTTTAAGGATCCTATTTTTATAGGTTGACTCATTCTCTTCTCCTACAGACTTCGGCGTGTTTTAGCATCAATCTCGTTACAAATAGAGACTGCAATCTCTCTCTCTAATCTTTTCCTGCCTTCTGATTCCATATCGCTTCCTACTTTCTCTCCCTTCGTTTCTACAACCTCGCTCAATCCTTTCCTATTCTTCCGTCACTTCCTGTCTTCCCCCAACACCCTTAATTCTTTAGTTTTTTTCTCTTCATTCCTCTCCTTTATTTATCCTAATCCTCTTCTAGCCTTCCACTCCCGTAGTGCCGTCGTGATGTGCACGTGGGTTTTATCCTCTCCCCTCCCTCTGTCTTCCCCCCCTCTCTTCCCCCCTCTTCACCTCCCCCCCTCCTCTTTCACTCTGCTCCTTTTATCCTCTCTTCTTGTGCTCTCCGATTGGCTGCTGTCCAAACGGAAGGTGTCGCCCCAGGAATACTTTGGCCCCTTGAATTCCTCCGCCCTCTCGTGCGATTTGCTCTTTTGAGTGAACATAAATACGAATCTTTTTTAGCGTATCCCTTCCTCTTCGCTCATCTCTCTGTCTCCTTTTTCTCTTTCTTTACTTTCTCTCCCTTCAACTCGGCATAGGAATCCTAAGAAACTCTCTCCGCGCGTGTATGTGTGTATTTCCACCGTGAAATCCCTTTTTATTTCTCAGCAACGCGGCGAAGAACGCGGTTCGTTGTGCTCGCCCTGCCCTCTGGTGAGCAATCGGCGCGAGCTTCTCTCCGTTTTTTCTTTATCCGAATCGCTCGTGGGAAATTTCTCGCGCCTCTTGATGAAGGAGAGAGGCATTTCGGATTCTCATTGTTTCGTTTGGACCTCTTATTGGCCTAACGGTTTGTAAATAAGCGTCGGGAGTTTGCTGAAACAAAGGATGGCAGGAAGGTTCGAGTTCTCTGCGCTTTCGTCGTTTAAAAGGATATTCGCACTTCGCATTAATTAAGCTTTGAGCAGCTCGCACTGCCGCTGTTTTAAAAACAAATCTCTTCCTTTTGCCACCAGGTTACGAATGAATTCGATATTCAGTGTTTTATGAAACAGTAGTAATATCATTCTGTATATTTTCTAAGCGATATCGCATATTTCTCATAATAATTTTGTACAGATGTCTACCAATCTACATTTTGCTCTGTGTGTTGAATAGATGTAAAAATAAAATTTATATCATTATAAAAATGCCACATGCTTATTCTTAGTTGTGGAAAGCAAGCGTATTAAGTTGGGAGATTATTTTTTCATTCCTTGGCTCCGATCCCTCGCTAGCACTTTCCCACTCAACCTCATCTCACCTCTCTCTCTCAACCTTCCCTTCCCTCCACTCCTTCCCTCTCCGCCACTCGCTCTCTCTCTCTCTCTCTCTATTTCCGCTACCTCTACCCACTCCGTACATTCCCCTTTCAATTCTCTTTCAATCTCCCTCCTTTGTATATTCACCGGTTTTCTCTCTCGCATTACTACTTCGCTTTCTCCGCTTTCCTTCATTTTTGGTCTTCGCCCAATGACATATCTTGTCTATTGTCTTCCTATCAATCCTTTCTCACTTTTGGTTATATAATAACTCTGTGATGATAATATATATCTACATATACAGTAATGACACTTAACGCATAGGAATGTAGGCTTGGCCTTCCTCCCTCCTTATGGGATTCATTGTGGCATCATCTCTTCGATATTCGCTTTCCACCCCATCTTCGCTCCCGATCCAGAATTCATTTGGTCAGTTCCTCTGGCGACGTGTCGGGCCCATTGCCATTACAGCCTCTCCACTCTTCCAATTACGTCATTGACCCTTGTCTGGGCTCTGACCCATTCGCTCCTCTTGCCGTCACTTATAGCGATTCTCGGCGAGTATTTCTTTCGTGTCGTTTGAGGCTTCTGGACGGTTCCGCCGTTCGGCGTGCTTTTCTCTTCTCCTCGTGCGACAACTGTCGGAATGCACTGACAACAAACATTCCAGCGAAAAAGGTGAGTTACTCTTCGATATCGTCGTATCAAATCGCCCGTCGCGTCTTCCCTTGCTCCATGGTCTTTCGACGTCATGTCAATTGACGGCCGAGGTGGTTTCATGTCCTTCCAACGCCCTTGCAGGTTTGAGACGTCGTCGCGATTAACGAAATTCTTTCGTTTTTCTCGAAATTATTCTCCGCCCTGCATTTTTGCACGCAGGAATGGATTCTCCGAATCCTATTTATCTATTTATTTTTAAAAAGCTCCTAAGCAGCACTGAGCATTACAACGATAAGACACGCACGTACGATTTCGGCCCTAGCATTGGGAGCCAGAAACGCTAACCACCCCTCCGGTCAAGCCGATAATTTTTTGTAACTTATCGGATCTCATCGAAACGATTGCGTTTGTTTGTTTGTATTTCTGGCTAATCAACTTCTTGGATTATTATAGCCATAACTCCTTTCACACCAGACACACAGAAGGGAGGAGAGGAAGCTCGGTGTCGGATTTAGCCTACTTTTTATGAAGAACACCAAGAGGGCCGACGAACCTTAACGCTTCATTTTTTTGGTCTGATGTTTTGAGTAACTTTCATAGAAATGGATCGATTTTGGAAAATAATCGTTTGTCGTGGAGATCGACGTCCGTTCGATTTCCATGGCTCACACACACACACCCTGTGTTTCTTCGGCGCGATGAATACAGCCGACTACCTCCAGAAAGTCCGAAGGCCTTTTCATATGCGTCCGAGCCAAGGCTTTGTGGTCGTTGGTTCGTAATCGTTGGCACGCTCTTAGATTCCTTGGATGTGATCCATTGTGCTGAATTCGCATCTCTGAATCCTTTTTGCTCCACGGGCTGGGCCAAGCTGGAGTTTTTCGCCGACTTCCTGTCTAGTTTAGTTGTATCCCGTATTTATAGGACTTTCGTATCGCAGAAATCATCAAAAGAATATTTTATCCATCCAATAAATAAGACGTAGAAATAGCGATGCAGGCATGGTTTTGATTGTGCAAATGAGAATCGTATAAAACTTGAACCTTTTAACATCGCTAGAATTATGGCTGTATTCGAAAAGACCGTCATCTTCAAGACCGTGTGAAGCACCGCCAGTTCTGGCTCTACTACAAGGATTCGGACAGAAGGAAAAAAACTTATTTTAGCCCCATTACACTGCGCCGCTACTTCAGCAAAAGAACGTTAAAAAGTTATTCGTTTGATTATACCGGAAATAAGTGGGACAACCGTCAACTTTATAGATGCACTCTAGGTTGGAGATTTTTCGATTTGTTATCCTTATAAATACAATAGATGACGCACATTTTTACGGTTAAAATTATTAAAACCTTTTGTGATGATTCTTGATTCTCCAATACTTTTGAGAACTTTTAAAGTTGTTATTTTCTTTGAATAAGATAACGGATTGATGGAATAATATGGTCCAAAGATCCTATGCAGATAGGCATAAGCTGTAAATTTGGGAATAATTTTGAAACAGGAAAAATTCTGCTATGTCCGGGAATCGAACCCGGGCCTTCTCGTTCAGAAACAGGAAAAATAATCTTTTAAGCATGATCTGATGTCCGTTGGTATCTTAGCTTAGTGGAAGATGTCGGAAAACGATGACGCCCACACCCACGTGGACACGTACCCACACGTTTCGGATCCACATTTTGAATGCAGGAATTGTATTTCCTTCTACTCTAGCGAAATAACAAATATAAAACCATTAATTTGGTTCACACTGCGTAAAATATTCTCTTAAATAATTAAATATTAAAATCCAATTCTTGGAGTGTTTTTATTGATAGCTTTTATCGTTCTCGATTTAGATTTTCCTCCAAACTAAACTCATAAGAGCCTAGCTCTAAGAAAAATGCGGTATTTTAATGAATATTAGTCATAAAGTTCATAAAGTCGTATATTTTAAACATTAAGTAAAAAAAACTAATATATGAACGCTTCAACGTTTGTTTTCATTCGATAGTTAATTTCCTTGAGTTTTAGTCGATTAAAAAACGATAAAAATCGCTTTTACACCGAGAACAAAGAGACGCCTACAATGTGGTTTAAATATAGGCTGCGTTATACCAGAGGACGAACTTTGGTATCCGGAAACATCTATTTATTTATCTACTCTTCTTATCCACGTTTAAGGTTACTCTTCTGTTCCGTTGTTGACAAGAAGAGTGTGCTGTGGAGTTGCTCTTAGCTTGCGCCTCTCCATACGCAACTCCCAAGTCTCTTTTCTTCTTCCCGTCCCTCCTTCGCCCTCCTTTCAATGAGGTCTCGCGCGCCCATCTCCTTAATTCCACGCCTCCGAAGCCGACCACGTGGCCTCCGTCCCCCAGCTTCCTCCACCCCCGTGCGACGCCTTCCGACTGCCCCCGGCGCCTATCTCGGCACTCTCGAAGCCCCACTACCCGCCTGCGGGACGCGCCTCTGCGTCCGTGAGCTCCTAAAGCCTTCGTGTCGCACCTCTTTATCAGGGCCCACCATGCTTAGGCCTCCGTATTTTGGATTTACTTCTTGCTTAACTTTACCGGTCTCGCGAAATAGTAGTAGAATTATTTATCGAACAACTATAATTCGCCCGAGTTAAACGATAAATTACAGAACCAGGTAATTAGTTGAGCGAAAAAAATTGAGTAAAATTGATTTCACTAATGTTTTTGATGCGGCTTAAGAAATTTGCCTCAAAGTCTATGGATTAATGAAAACGAAAAAAATTCAATGTGATCAGTCGTTTCTAGTAGCCTCTACAAAATTGTCATTGTTTATATTACAAATTATACTGTAGAATTGAGCTTATTTTATTTTTCGGATTTAACTTTGTCTTCATCTCAACTGTACCTGGCGTAACTTTGTGGAATAATTCCACAATAAGAAATTACGACAATTATTTTCCACCTATAGTGGAAAATTTCAGTGTTGTCATTTCTTATTAACTTAGTTTTGATCATGTGTTACTTTACAACGCTTATAATTATTGCATAATTTTATTTTTCAACGAATAGTAATATGAAAATCAGCATTTTTATGCCCGAGCGAAAATGCGCATTTTAGATATACGTAAATGTTATAACGATATTGAAAATGTACAGTCTCTCTAAGGCAAATCCTAGAGTACGATAGCAAACATGGCGATTGGCAATTCAGCGTAAAATGTAGTAAAATAACTAGTAATCATCACCGTCGCCTTGGGATGCTATGGGAGAGGAAGATGTCGTTTTGTCTCGGAAAGGTTAAAAATCTCCTCCATGAGTTTATAATTCTCCTACCTTGAAATTGAGGTAGTATTTCGGGAAAGCTTGTTTTAGTTGAGAACCGTTAACCATCACGTAAACACGGCTGTTCACCTTGAATTTTTATTGTGCTTATCTAATGCTGCCTTTCGATGTGATCCTCCGAGTTGGAAGGCCTCTTTAGTGTTCGATGGCCGAATTCTACTTTCATTCATTTTATCGCCGCTGTTCCGCAGAAACACGCGTTCCATTATCATCTAAATTGCGCGGCGAGGGATATGAGGTCAGTGGGACTTTTCGTTCGTGTCCATATCAATGGATCCAAAACAGGTTTGGCGCAGCTCGTCCGCTTTGCCCTCTCGGCCATTCATTACCACGGACACCGCTGGCGATCATCATCTTCTTTTCGATTCACTCCAATTGGAGTGACGCGTCCGTAGAGATTTCTCGATGGATGGAACGCGGATCGAAGATCGCCTGATTCAAGGTGCTTCATCATTTTCTATAAGGCAGTTTACATTCGTAGAAGCAAGTGCTTCGACGGACTTGATGATTATTTGCTTTTAAAGTTACCCAGAGGCAGCGTGATGTCAATTTACCGTAGAGCTAATCTATGCAGTCTATTAGAATTATAACTTCGTCATAAAGGGCTTTATACGAGGGGTCGACAATCTATGGCCCGCGAATATACGATGATGAAAAAGTGATCGGTAGAATTTAACATTTACAATTTCATATTTTTCAGCAAAATTGTGGTCGCAAAACTTTTTCCGGTGAAGTTTTTTTAACGCAAGTAAATCATTCAGGCTTTATTTTCATCAGTTTGAACCACAGAATCTCTAAGGTAACTGCCGATGAAAACGTTCATCCGGCCCGCCGAAACTTTCGTGACTTTCAATGCGGCCCTCCGAAGAATTCACAACTAAGACATGCCATGCAGAGATGGTTGCTGACCCTACTTTATACCATCAGAATATAATAAAACTCTTATTCTCTTGGTCACTTGGTCATTCTGTCCATAACGCTCAATATCTCAGCCGTTTCTTCAGCCAGTTCAACCAAATTTGGTAGGATTGTTATGCTATAATTTCATAATAAAATAATCCATTTTGTTTTTTATACTGTTTGATTACAAAGCCCGTTTTAAATTAGCATTTTTAATAAAGAATATGATGCTGTCCACGTTAAAAGGATCGCCTTATACTCGCAGCTCCGTGGGCCGTATGAAGTGTTCTCGCGGGCCGCGTTCTTACCTTTGTCCGGAGTTGCCGACCCCTGGCCTAATGGTTTTGAAACGCGCGTTTGACTTTCTCCTTTCGACGACCCTGAGGAAAGACCGCCCAGAAATCACTTCCGCTGAAGATCGCGATTTCTACGAACAGTTAAGAGGTCTCGGGGAAGAATTTTCGGAATTTTGCAGGGTCTACGTGTTTGTTTCCATTTACGGTTCCTGAAGGTGCGTTTACAGCGAAAGGTCCCTAGACGAGGGCCCCTTATTAATGGGGTCCTAGGCGCCTTTTCTGATTCCGAGTGTCGCAAGCAGAAGAGACGGTTTCGGTCGAAGTGTTATGCGCGAGAAATGCGACCGGTTTATTTTAACGGTAGCATTTCGGACTCTTCCTCCCCATCCTCTACCTTCCCTTCCTCCTCAGAGTTGGACGTTTTTAATGGGGTTTTGGCATTCATTTTCTGAGTCAAAAGGAGCAGTCTCCGAAAATACTCGGCGGCGTTGCGATGCAACGAGAGCGGAAATCTCGAGCAACCTTTTCAAAATTCCTTCCACGCACACGTACGATATACAGAGGAACTTCCATGAGTCGAACTTCGAAGGAGAAAAGTATTCGAGTTATAGAAAATTCGACTTATCGAAATCCCTTTTTCTCATAGGGATTTTGCCCGGTGAAATTAATTCACTTCGACTTATGGAAAATAAGAGTTATATACGTTCGAGATATGGAAGTTCCACTGTATTGAATTTTTTTCATTTGTCGTGATTTGAAATAAAATTTATTCTTTGCTCGTGTGCGTATTTTTGTGTTTCCTTATGACTGAATCGAATCGGAATGCATAATTATAAAGCACAAAGCCGGCGAAAATGTAACGCGTAGACTAGTAACATTTCTTATATTCGCTCAAATTTGAAGGAAAATAGATGAAGAAAAGTTTTGGAATTTTCTAATCTTAAAAGATTTAGATGTGAGAAAAAAGGAAAATGATTTTTTCGAATTCGTACACAGAAGGCGTCCATTGGGAAAATTATGGCGTCGTAAGAAAACATTAAGGAGAATTACTGCGATTATCGAGTTGTTTGAAAATTGAAATTCACCTAGCGATCGGAAAACATTTTCTAGCCTCGCATTTCACGTAAACATATATGTACCACTTTTGTCGCAATTCGTCGAGATCGCTCTCTCGGAAACCCGCCGACCCTAAACGTCCAAAAATCTCTTAGTTGGCCATCCGATCACCATCCTATTCTACGCAAAGGCGCTGCAATCGACCGCGTTGCACGGATGAGCAAGAATGAAAACGCGGAATGCGGTCTCTCACTCTCGGCGACGACTGCCCCATTCTCAGGAAACGGGGGAAGGAAGGAAGTTCGGTGGGATGGAAGGAGCTAACAATCGCGGCAGATGGGAAGGAAAGGGGGAAGATTTGGATGGAGGAGAGAAAAAGGTTTGGAAGTGAAGGTGCGGGAGGATACTATATAAAAGCTTATAATATCGAAAGGACGGAATGATCTCCCGCCATAGATTCACGAGCGCATGTTTCGAGGGCTTAGGCGGAGTTTAAAAGAGTTGGATTGCGTGAAGGGGTAGGGCAGTTTATATATGGACTTTGGAAAGGGCCGTGCAAGAGAGTGGCTAATAATAGAAAGGGAATGGCTTAAGATAGTGGGAGGGAGAGGTTAAAAAGGGGTTGCGTTTGTGGGGGGGGGGGGGGAGGATGGAGGTGGGGTGTAGGAAGAGGGAGGTGACGTATGGAGGGGAGTGGAAATGCTATGGTCACCTTGACAATGGGGCAGTTGTGAGGAGTCAATCCGCCCTTCCCTCTCCCCTCCACAATCCCCCATTCTTCGGAGGCTCTGTTGTTTTCTCCTGTTTGTTGAAGTCCGAATGACTTAGGTCGAGGGTGTACTGCGGCCGGCGTGGTATTTAAACACTCCGTTTTTAATTGACGTCAGCTAAATTGATCTGGTTAATTTAGTTTCTTAAAATTTGTCAACGGAGGAATAGGTGCAATCGTACAATACGAGCAAAACGTTATTTAATTACATATAACCATTTTTGATTAGTTTTAAAATCATGCAAATTAGTGTTTTTTTGCAACAAAGGTTCCGAAACGGCGTTCCGTCAGAAAATTTGTTTATACTCATATTCAGCGCAAATCGTTATAATTGGCAGCGGCACTTATGCGCAGTTTACCTTTGCGCACCGCATTTTCCCCAATTGATTGCCACCGCGGACGTCGTAGTAATTCGCCTGCGAAAGCGATACCATAAGAAAAACGGAAAGGCAAGCAGTGATTCGTGACAGCACAGATTAAAGGCAGGTTTCTCTTCGGAACGTCCTGCGGTGGACGGGACGGATTGAATTAGCCGAGCATCGGAGCATGTCGAGATTCCTTCGAGGGAACACGTGATGGCTGAGATCGGATCGCTAGGAAATGATCGTAAAAGAAGTTACGCGCGAGGCTGTACATGTTGGCCGTAAAGTGCTAACCGTTGATTAAATAGGTGGAACAAAAAGGTAACACGGCGGATAACTTTAGGAAGAGCAGAGATTTGCGCGCAGCCTCGCGTTTCTCGTCGCATCGCACGCGCGAAAAATTTCATCGGTTCTTTTTTAAAGATTCTGGCGAGATGAACTTTTCGATTTTGCGACGGCATACTGTGCTTTCGGCGTCCGAATATTTTTCATACTCTTCCGATCTTTAAGCCGTTTAATTCCATTCTCTATATATCTCTCCTCGCATAACCATATGAATCTTTTTAAAACGCTCCGATTCCGACGGTTAGAGGTCGCGAAGTTGGGTTAAGCGTGTCTGCAGTCTGAACTCGGTTCGGATTCTTGTGAAAAGACCGTTATTCTTAAAGGAAACGGATTTCATCGTCATTATATCTCTCTCTCTCTCTGTTGCACAGGACGAACGAACCTCGCGTCTTGGAAGTCTTCTTCTTCCGGGTGCACGGCGTTTATCCACCCCCGCCAACTGCCTTTCTGTCTTTACTTCTGCTGGTCTGAACTTTTATTTGAAAATTATTTCACTCAATTGACCATTTTAACTATATTGATGCGTCTGTTCTCCCACGAGGCGAGGAGTTATTGCTGCCTTGGGGTTAATCGCGTGGGAATTCGTGTTCCTTCGGTAACGCATCGTGAACTTGCGGGAAATTTCTTGCGTTATCTTATAACAAGTAAGGAAAGAGCAACTGAAGCAGACACAGTAAATGGCGGTTTTATTGAAAAGAATTTTCAATATAAAATGGTAAAATTTATGCATACTAATATGATTATAACAGAAATAAAATCAAAAATTTTCTATTGTGAAATCTTTCCACCAAATCGAGCCTTCTCAATGGAGTTTGCTCATATGATTATTTTGAAATAATATTATAATTAGAACCTACACAAGAGAACGTGCTGTACGAGACAGAATACTGAATCGGCTGGCGAAAAAGAAAGAAGTCTCCTGCTGCCTTTGTTTAGGAGTTAGCGCGTCAGATATATAAGGACAACCCGGACTCATAAGTGGATTAGAAAAACTGCTAAAGATAAGAAGAGATCGATATAAAATCGCCCATACCAGTATAGTTTCGTTAGGTTAACTGGCAACGTGACGTCGAGGTTATAATGGATTTGTTGTGTAAATCGCAGGGCTGGACTGGCCCAGCGGGACACCAGGACATTTCCCGGTGGGCCGGTGCAAAAATGGACCGCTGGTGCCGGGCCGATCGGCTGTTAAAACCGTAATTTAATTATTTTTTATCCGTGAATCCAGAAATATGGAGGAACGGATTTTATGTCCGTTTTTAACTAAGTTTCCTCGAAGTTATCTTTCAAAATCTTTTACGTATCTCACTCCTTTCATCATTGACTCTCACTATCTCAATCCTTACATCCCCTATTGTGTACTTATAGTCAAGTCCAGGGATTTCTCCGAAAGTCCGCTCCGAGTAAATTATAATGATCCACAATTATCAAATTTCATACAAATATGCAAAACTTTAAAAGATATTCGAAGATTCAACATTTCCATCTCAAACTCGTTTCACCGCATCCAATCTTAAAGAAAATTTATTTAAGTACGAAATCATATCTGCTCATGTTTACTTAAAATTATTTTCAAGTACAAGTCTTTCGAAATATTTGCAAACTAATAATATGGTATTGTCAAGCGCTTCTGCTATGGTTCATGTAACTGTGAAAACAATATCAGATGATATTAATAAATATACAGAAATAAAAATATTGAGTGATAAATTCGTCACATATATAAATGAAGAACTAGAAAACGATTCTGAAAGTTCTTCATGCCTTCAAGTTTAACAAAATTTTCAGGTAACTCGAAACAAAAACAAATATAAAAGTATTGAAGAAATTAATTCGGAAAATCTAAAACAAAATCGAAAAAAACGTTTTCATACGTAATTTCAGACTTTCATAAACGCTTTTTAAATAATAATGATTCGATAAGGGATTTAAATTTTTTTAATCCGAAGTTTTTCAGGAATGATGCTAAGAAAACCGTTTTTGTTAATCTTTAATTAGTCATAGAATATAACGATTTTGCGCAAAAATGGATCTTAGAAAATCAGTCCCTGATACTTACGTCACTACAGGAGTTCGTGAAGAAAATGTACTTGAAGATAATTTTGATGACATTTTTGAGTTTCTAAATGATGATAAAATAACAGAATGTAAATCTTGCAAAAAATGTTTACTTGTTGTTTCAAATTAAGTATTAAATGAATATAACTTATACAGTTCTGCTTATAACAATATTTATAAAGCATATATAATTATACTTAATTGTCTGTTGCGCAAGTTTATTGTGAGAGAAGTTTCAAAATTTTAAGTTATATTACAAATAAATTACGAAATAGGCTAAATCAAAATGTTGATTCTTTTGACAATATATCGACGAACAGAGATATTCTGGTCAAACTAGAAAATGATCAAATAATAAAGAATTATGCGAAAATAGTAAGGAGTTTGATGACAAATTGTAAATTTAATATAATACTTATTATTTCTATTTTCACTTAATGTTGTGCGACTTAAAAGTTACTTAAATATTGCAAATTTTCAAAACAATGTAAATTGTATTTCTTTCTTTAAAATGTTTTGTAAAAATGTTTACTTATTTTTATATTATAAAAATAATTAAATTTTTGTCACGAATACCTAAATGTTCGCAGAATGTGAATTTCATATTATATACCTTTAAGTTATACTTGATTGAATAAACATATATAGTTTCGTTTTATAAATTTCTTATTTATTACGAAAATGTTATGGCCAATACAACGCAAAAATCCGTGGGAAAAGGGGGAGGAGAGGAGATTGGATGGGGGGGGGGGGGAGGCCGCTGATCTCGATTTCCCGGTATGAAATTGCTTCCCAGTCCAACCCTGGTAAATCGTGTAGAACATAATAACGATAAACAGGTTGTCATCAACAAAATTTTGAAGATGAGAATTTTTGTGTTTGGAAAGTTTCCAATTGAATGATTCGCATTCGTCTTGAAGGGTTGTAAATTCTACAAAGTGTCATAGAGGATTGGCAATTCCACAAAATGGAGCCTGAATTTATCAATGAGAGGATTACATACAATGAAAAATAGATCGCAGTTGATGAAGAATATAAAAATAAAAAGTATGGAATTAACATTTATTTGCCTACCTATTATAATATCTATACCGAAGTTAACTATGTTAAAATAGCAGTAATTTTTACTAATGGAAATCAAGCCCTTTTATTATTTTTTGTTATGGTAACCTTGCTATACATTAAATAAATCATATCCAATACCATTAATTTTGTGAGAGGCTGTTCAAGTGCCATTTTCGGCGGAGCAACTTCATCAATTGGCAATTCCATCGTTTCTCCACTCATTTGTAATTATTTTCATTTGGAATACTTATTATATGACTTTTAATGTGTCACACGAAATAATTTAATCATAGTTCGTCGCAGAGAGGGATTGCGATGTAGCGCATTCGTCTCGACAGCCACCCGCGCACTCCTAGCCATAGCAGAATTCTTCTTCGTTAATAGAGTTTATATCTTGGCAGAATTATTCTTCGTTAATCTCGAGAGCCTTCGTGTTATTCAAATCCGCGCTCTATCGTCCCGTGGCGCTCCTTTCCTCTCGTCTCAATGCAGCCATGCAGCGCCAGCCACTCCTCCCCCACCCTCCCCCTGTCCGATCCTCCGCTAACGCCATCTCTGGGACGACGGAGGAGAGACGCCGCACGCTGCTGCCAAGGCGATGAGTAGGAATTAAGGAACGCCGGTTCTTCAGATGAGGGGAGGAGGAGGTGAGAGAGAATGGGAGATAAGGAGGGGGAGATGGAGTGGAGGCAGGGGAGTGGGAGGGTTCTTGAGGCGGAGCGGGGAAAAAGAGCGGTATTCCACAAGGATGTGTGTGTGCACATGCTAGGGTCGAGATTCCTCCGGATTCTCGCGCTTTCTTCTCTTTATCTCTCTCTCAGTCACTCTTCTTCCGTGTCATCATCCGTCAACTGAAAGTCCTGGGGCTCTGTGGATGCCGTTTTTTCCCTACATGCCTGCGTCAGCAGGTTAAGACGGGAAGCCAGCGAGTTTTTTTCGTGTCCTTCGACGAGAGGTTTTCGTATTTCGCCGAAATTCGTCGCATTATGTGCGAGGGAATGTCAGTACGTCATGAAAGGAGACGTAGTTGGCATTGCGGGGCATTCATGGTCGCGAAATGCGTTTTCCTTTGTTCAGTTTTTCCTCGGTGATTGCTGATTTTCATGCGGCTTCCTTCGCCAGGCCAAGTAACGTTTGTCGCGGGATGCTTTTCTTCGGGAAAAAAGAGCGCGTTTAAATAAATCGCGCGTGAACGGTTGGAGGATTTTTATGAGGGGCGCATAATGAAATGTACACGAGTACCATGTGTTTAATTAGTAACCTTCTCGAACTCAAAACTTGGCTTTTGAGTTGTATTTCTCATCGAAGAACAGCACGGCATTTTCTTCCCCGATCAAATGTCTTTGTTTACGCAACCACGTATTCTTTGCGCAAAATATTTGCTTAAAATAACGAGCAAATACGAAACCTCGACTAATTATAATTTTTGAACCCGATAATTTCCTCTTCGTTATTTTAAAAAATTTAAAAATCGCTTCGTACAGAGATTGCAGTGAATTCATTTTGAAAAAAAAATTACGAAAAACAATGAATCACAAAAACTAGAACGGAGAACTGATGCACTCCAGCGCTAACCTCCGGAGCGCTGTTGCAGGCTTTTAATTTTACATTGTTTTGCATCCTATTTTTGTCCCGTTAAACTAATATTGGCGTCAAAATTAACGCGACTCTCGCGAGAATTCTTGTCCTTACAAAAGAAAAAAATCGAATAGAAAGCTCTTTTTACGAGCTCTCGGGGCAGCCTCTCTCTCTCTCTCTCTCTCTCTCCATTGAGGACTCTTAGCGTGTTGTTTGGCATGCAAATGTGACACGCTCTTTCTCTCTCTCCGGCATCATCTTCCGCAGGAACTTTTTTCCTTTCCTCCGAGCCTTTCTCGCGGTAGGAAGTTCCGTCTCGTGGTTGGATGTGGCGGAACTACACGGCGAAAGGAAGAAGCACATTTCCATAAAACGAATCACTTCGCATAACTCATTAGGAAGCTTAAAAAGTAACCGATATCCAGTAAACTTATGCAAAAGTAACGCGTCGGAAGAAACTGCTTCGCTAGGTTAGTTTCTATTTACGTAGAGTGGAATGTATCCGTTGAATCGCTCTATCGGTTTTATTATTTGACCGTTTTCCCAAACATTTCCATCCATACCGACAGCACATGGACGGGGATTCGTAAGAATGACTGACGTCAGCGTTGAAATTAGTCGCAAAATATTTGACTTCGTTTAAGAACAATATGGCGGCAACGTTAGCAGTTGAAAACAACAGATCAACAATCAGGAATGCTTGACACGGTAATGTCGTTATGACATTTCGAAATATTCGATTACTAATCTCGAAGTTATAATGTTGTTTGCCCGCAAATTCTCTCATCAGTATTGAAAATCATTACATTTCTGATTTCCAAAGAAATTATCTACATTATCTTTATAATTACGTAAAATATTGTCTCGGAATAAATTCGCGAGTCGCACTTAGCACTCTCCGTTCGTAAGGATGAAATAAGCGATCGAACTCTTGTCTGTCGTGAATAAACCAACGTAGAAATGCTCCTCTTGCTTCGAGATTTTCCCTTTTGGTCGCCTTAGGCCCTTTGTTGACCGTTTCCTCTTCAGTCTCTCTCGAATTCCGATGATTCAGCTTTCTTCGCTTCTTGCGTCCGCGTTTGGAGAAACGTGGGGAGTCGCTGCAGCGAGAATCCATCGGCGTCCATAGCGACGCTCCATAATTTTAAATTAATCAAACCGAACTGTTTCGCTCTTAACCCTTAAGTAGACGCGTGGGGTCTATATTACTCCATTCGATATTTGATAGACTATTAAATCATAAACAACTTTGTTTAATTTGCTATTTTTGTTCAATGTGTAATATGCATTTTTTGCTTTCCTATGTTATTTTAGTATATTTTCCACCAATATGATTCATTAAATAAATTGAATATGCAAAATCACGATGACTAACGGAAAATTATAACAAGGGGTCATATAGGTAGATCCCAGGCGCCCACTTGTGTGCACGCGCCTATTCAAGGGTTAAATTCAATCGCACCGTCAGGTCAGCGCGTGCTTTTCTAACGAAGGGCTAGAGGCGTCTTTCTATGTGTATTTTAAGGACGACTTTGTTTTTTTTTCCTTTGAGTTTCTCTTGACACATTTGCGGAGCTCTTTAGAATGCCGCGGGACACGGTGAGAAAAAACAAAGAAAAACTCAACCATGAGATCATTCTGACCTTTCCATTTACGGTGGTGTGCTCTCTTTCCGATTCAATTAATCGCTGTTTTTAACTTGCGTTAATTTTATTTCGTTAGAGTGAATGTAAAAGTTTCTAATTATTTCCCTTCGCATAGTGTTTAAACGAGTTAAACGTTCCCGTGTGACGTAAGCACCGTTAAAAGCGTTCTCTTCAAATAAATAGCAATTCATAGTGAAGGGAAGTTGAAGCTCGTTGGACTCCTTAAAATGGTGCGTGCAGTTGGCAACCTTTCCCTCATGGCGGGCCGCATTGGAAGTGGTCAGTACTTCGGCGCGTTGCATTGCCGTTCAGGTCGAGAGCTGCACCTATTTATTGCAGGCGTTCTCAGGTATCATACAAATGAAAATCGAGCCTAAATAGGGTTTTAAGGGTAAACATTTATTACCCTAATTTTAACAGAAAAAATTATTTTATGTGTTAGTTTATAGTTTTGCGGGCCGCATAAAACGCTTTCGAGGGCCGCATACCGTCCGCGGAACGTAGGTTTGCAACCCCTGTTCTAAAAGCTTCTCTGTTTTAAGCGTTTTTTTTTATTTCGCAAAGTTAATCGTTTTGTTTTGTTCGGTGAACTACACCGTTCTAGTTAGAGCAACTAAATCTTGAGGGATTTTTCATGGCCAAAAGTTCTTGCCGCGGTTGAAATTTCGACACTCCAGGGGCAGCGTATAGGATGTAGTGGGGCAGGGGCGCAAGCCCCTGGACAAACAACTTGCCGGGCCACACTGCACGAACTTAATTCTTTTTATAGATCTTGGCGACTGATGTGAACTTTATATTCGCTTACCACAATATTTTTCTTTCCAAAACAATATTAAATACAAATTGAATGACGTCGCTCCGTTTTATTGTGCATTATGGTATTTAGGCTGCTATGCACAGACATACGAGTGTATACCTAAAGTAACGACAATTTTTCTACGACAGCATTTATCTCATAATAAATAAATTTAGGCATACCATATGTGCCGCAAGTAGGAAAAATAATGCTATTATAGACATTTTGCTAATTTAAATAAGTGTCAAATTACCGAAATGTAATGCATGGGGCGACGTTTTCTTATTGCATTTAATTTCAATATTCTCGCCCAAAATGTTGTACTGTGCATCAGGCTTTAATAAAACCAGAGCGTGCTTTCGGGTATTCCCTGATACATTCCCAGCTGGTCAGCTGTGGATATAATATTTTACGCTTTGGATATCAAAAGGCGTAGCGACGACCTAGTCAGTACAATTAATGAAGTAATAAATTGTATTTATCCTTCACATATTCGGTATGAGTACTCAGCGGGATGCCATTCCGACATCGAGCAGCAATGTAAATGCATACATCATCACTATACATTTTATTTACAATTCTTACGTAATAAAAAATGTTATAATTCATAATAATTATTTATAGATGATGAATTTTCTAATAAAGCGACTTGAGGATAGTAGTCAGTGTCGTAGCAAGGTAATTTGGCGCCCGGTGCGGAACCTAAATAAGGCGCCTCTATAATAGGATGGGCCAATTTTTTTATATTTATAACATTTAACTGTCATACGCAGGCCGGCGTTTCTTACTGACAGATAAAAACGGTAACAAAATATATCAGGAAGTAGAGAATTAAAATAACTACACTAAATCACAAGAAAAGGTTTATTCAATTATAAAAAATAAACTAAAAATAACAAATTATAATAATAAAAAATAGAAAAACAAACAAAATGAAATTACAACATTATAATTCTGAACATATCCAAAATAAATAATAAAATTATATTGCATTTAGCACATACTTATTTATGTCCAAACATTATAACTGTTCTTGCTTTTAGTGATGCGAAATCTCGAATTAAAACATCACAATTTGCAAATTTTGCTATTTCATGTTCAATCGAAATTGATGCTACATTTGTCAATCTTTCGTGGACCATGGTAGATCTTAAATATGATTTTATTATTTTCAACTTACTAAAACTACGCTCACAAGATGCAATAGTCACGGGTATATAGTGTGAGGAATATACGAAGGGAAATATCTATATTTGGATAATAATGTTGAATACCATAAGAATGAATTAATTGTAATAAATCAAATGAAGAAACTGACACTAAATTTTCTAATAACGAATCTGACTGAAATTTAAAACTTTCCATCTCTAAACAAAATGGTTTTGCTTCTCGTATCACAGATGTGCATTCTTTAGGTTCAGTTTGTTGCGATGTTAAAGCTTTTGCTTCTGATATCACAATGTTGTCTATATCAAGTACAGTTTTCTGTAATTTTAATGCGTCAGTTTCTGCTATGATAACATTGGCTTCATTAATCTCTGTTATCACGGCATTAGCTTCATCAGTTTCTGCTATCCTAGCATTAGTAGCTTCATCAGTTTCCTTTTGCTTCGATGTTGAAGATTCGTCTGCTTTCGATGTCACAGCTGTAGAGAACCACTTTTGAAATTGATTCGAAAATTCACGATCTCTTTCCATGCATAATTTCTTCTGCTTCACATTCTGTGCACCTAATTTATTTTTTATAGGGGCCCATTTTTTGTGCCTGCATATTATATATGAATATAAATTTTAACGAACTATTTGGGCTAAACCTTTATTAATAAATGGAACCCACCTTTTTTACATTTTAAACCATTATATCTGAAGAATTAAAATAAATTATATATATATATATATATTTTGCGCTTACCTTTTTAATTTGAACACAATTAAGTATCTGTACTTTGAACTGTATATGTATCTTTAAACGAACACTCTAATAGTGCTTTACTTACGTTATTATTGTGTATCACAACTACGCATGCGCACTTGGTTAAAACAAACGATAGTTTGCTCTCAAACCGTAGCGTGATTAGGGGGGGACATCTGTGTGACACTGGTTGTACTATATACTTATAATTTAACATTCACCATCAAATCTAGTCTCTGCTGCTAGTTCTATCGAAAAATAAATAATTATATATTTTAATATGTAAAAAAATGTAATTATGTCGAATGACGCCTACTTCGACTTGGCGCCTGGTGCGGGCGCACCGCTCGCATCGCCCTTGCTACGGTACTGATAGTAGTACCCAAACCTTGGGGTACGGGACCCATGAGCCTCGGAGCAGCGACCCCCACTCGTCAGGCCTGAGAATGGAAAATAAAACATTGAATTAGTGAAATACTTTTACACCGTTTAAGTTAGAGCAATCAAATTTTCAGGATAGTTTCGGCTGGTAACAGTCATGTACAGTATTGATTTTGGAATCCGTTGGCCTTTTAGCAAGATTTTAAAAACCCCTTATTAACTATCTATACGGACGCGTTACTACGGTAAATTTTCGTTTTGTTTACGTTGCCACGATAAAAAACCACGCCCCTAATGCTTGATTCATTAGTCCTCTCCTTGCTTGTTATGAGAGTGATATCTTAATGAAAGAAGCTACTTCATCGGGATATCGCAGTTCAGTCAATTTTCGACTACAAAAAAATACGAATGAATTACAATGGTTGTTTTATAAATCCAAATGGCCATTTTTCGCATTCAAATTAATGTGGTTTGAATGATTGACGGGAAGGACGCGAGGGCCGAATTACGTTTGGTTGCCGAGGAATCGCTCCATCCAGGCCAAATGGAAGGCGGGTTGACGGATCGAAGGGCGGAACTAGAGCGATAAACAAGCGAGCGTCGTTCGACCCTCTTGGAAAGAGTCTGGCATCTCGAATTTTAGGGTCACTGAGTTGCCTCAATGCTGTGAATTTAAATTTATAGATTCGTTTTGTGTTTACGTTTTAATAGCTTTTTGTCGAATAGAAATATGCGTAAGGTAATTTGATATTTAAATAAAACTTTCTAAACACAAGTTAGTGCTCAATTGATATTGTAATTATGTGCCAAATAAACGAAAGTAATGTTGCACTTCGGTAGTGAAACAATAAATGAAGTATGTAAACGTCTCGTTAACTTGTTTTTCCAGTTGCCCAATCTTGTAATTTATGGCACGACAGGCACGTGAGTAAATTTTGATAATATCAGGTTTATAGGTTGTCAGGATGGGCAGTTTTATATTCGCATGCCGTATTTTATGAGAGCGATCATTCTCTGTTTTTCGTGAAGAAGCTGTATTTGTTTAGTGTATGGAATATATCGTGATATTTTATTTTTATTTTCTCATACACGAATTATATAGAGAAAGTCTTGTAATAGCGAAATAATTCGACGTATAGATTTTGATGGAGTCAACAAAAGGGGTTTTAGCCATGTCGTCTCTCTGTGCGCGGTTCTAGGCCCTAAACGGTGAAATGAAATTGGACTATATCTCGTATTTATGCATATTATCATCCAGAATAGACAGAGTAACAATAAAATAATCAATTCTTGTCGATTTTAACAAAATTCGGTTTATTTTTAAATGTCTCCTCTTACGATGTTGATAAAAATTCATTGAGTTATAGAGATTGACGTCATAAAAAATACTACATGAGCCATATTTCTAAAAAATAATTATATAACGCTCAGCGACATTATAATATATCGAGTTTTACGTCCAGCTACCGACCAGCACTCCTCATCCCTCTTGACGTCATGCAACAATCTTCGTTCAGTAATAGTGGTTTAGCGCATATATGGCTTCGCCAATTCACATAATACTTAAAATTTATATATCATACAACTATTTATCAAGCTAGATTTTAACACATTTGAGGTTATCAATATATTAATACTATTTACGTACGAGAAAAAAATTCCGCGGTTTTGTTGTTTTTGTAGCAACAGTGCTTCTTTGGAATTACATCCATTCATGAAGGAGTATAGTGAGAGACACACACATACGTATATGAGAAAGTTTGTGTAGTGTATATCACGCCGATTATATAGATTTTAAAATTGAGGATTGTTTCGCAATGGATAATTTGTGGTGGATTCATATCCTATCAGTGGCGGCCGGTGGTAGGGCCAACATATGTTACAAAAACCTAAAATTATAATACAAAAAAGTATTTAATTTTTTACTTGCCGAAAAATGTACTGTAGTGAGTAGACGAAAAAGGTGTCTTGCAGCTAAAATGAGCGTTAAACAAAGTCTATTCGGCAATCTTTCTTGTTAGAAAATAAATCAATAACTTTTCTGTTGGAGCTATCTATGTTATTTACAAATATTATTTCACACGATAGCATGCCTAAAGGACTTAGTCTTTCTTCTTTCATAGTATTCCTAAGAAAAGTCTTTATTCTTTTCATCATTGAAAAACACCGTTCTGCTTCTGAGGTCGACATTGGTATTGTGATCAACACTTTTAAAAGCTTTATTGTCTCTTGAAATGTTTCACACAAATCATCACCCAAAATTAGCAACAGAAATGGCACTGCACCAGAAACTGCTCTCAATTCCTCTCTTTCGTAAAAAACTTGAAGTTCACTCTTCAGTCCCTTTTTTTCCAAAACAGGACACTTTTCAATTATTTCACTGAGATACGTGCCAGGGAATTTTTTGCTGCAATTATCATAATTCTTCGACCACAAACAGATTCGTAGCCACGAGATGTCCAGTAAATTAAAATCTATCTTTTATTTCTGTGATCATGGTGTCACAAACTTCTTTACCTTCTCTCTTCATTTTCTAACTCGACTTCAACCTGTTAGGTAATCACATCAACTTGGTCTGTATGCTATTCTCGAAATGCTGCATCGCTTGCTGTACTTTAACTGGATCGGTGATTCGTTTTTGAACCTGACTAAAAATTATCTCCACGTGAGGTATTATCCGGTGAAAAAGCGTTAACCAAAAGACAAAGTTATTTTCTTTCAGCCTAAGTTTATATGCACCTGCTTGTGTTATAGTAGACTGCGACTTTATGTCATCACTGTTTTCAATAATTTCCATAACCGTTATGAGTTCTTTCCTATATTCATAAACAGTGCTGACTCCACGAGAATGGAAATTCCATCTCGTCTGTGATACCCGGGGCAATGTTCTCTGTATAACGTCATCCAACATTTTTTTCTTTGGGGCTAATTAGAAAAAATGAACAGATTCCAGACAAATGTGCAAAAAAGATACGGGTTTGGCGGTTGATGGACACTGCATTAGACATAATGAGATTCATCTGGTGGGCGTAACAGTGGACGAAATTAGCGAGTGTCTTTTATCAGTTTCTGAATTCCATTTAAACGTCCACTCATAACAGAAGCACCATCAAAACTTTGTGGTATAAGTTTATTCGGACTGTAACCAATTAGGGGGTCGAGTTGTTTTAAAATACAATCTGCGATTGCACGAGCATAATTTCCTTCAGGATTAACGAAATTTCTACTGGTTTTCCGCGTACAATGTAACGTAATACAATGACTAACTGAAATTGACATGACACGTCAGTAGTTTCATCGGCTATCAATGCTACATAATCTGCTTTTTTAATTTCTTTGCGAACTTCTTCGTGGTATATAACATGCATTCCAGCAACTCATTCTGTATATTTTTAGACGTACCTTTAAACACAGCTGGTTGACTAAGGTGAACTTTAAAGTTTTTATCTAACTCAGAACGAAAATGGATTAACTCACGAAAAACTCCCTTATTATGTGACTCATTCGATTCATCATGCTCTCTCAATGCTAATTCTAATGCTCACAAAAACGTATACAATTTATAATAAAATTTAATACGTACCTATTTTTATCTACTTGTTCTTTATGGGTAGATATAGCTAGCCGATACTGTGAGTTAAACTGACTTTGAGTATTTGTTTTATCCAGCAACGATAAACTCAAAACTTTGTTCATATGTTGTTTAGATTTTTCGTGAGCCCTCATTTTTTCCCAAATGTTTACCAAGTCCGAAATCCCGTTCCTTGACCAGCTGACATCTTATAAAAGAACACAAGGGGAAAAAACGCATTTTTTCATCACACCCGCACAGCGGCGGCGTTATGTTTACGACACATTTCCTGTTTGTTGACACACTGTTGCTTTTTAACTAAATTCAAATTAGGGAGGGGTCTTCCCATTCGTTTTATTTCGAGTTTATCATCGTAAGACAACGATGGGAATGGCTGTTTGAATAAAGCACTTATCGTATTCATTGCGGAGAATTGAAACATTCACGCCACACCAAACTGCTAATTCGAAGGCCTACCGATCCAAACTGAACTTGGCCCCAACAGTCGATATACTCAAGCGCGGGAGAGGGTAGGTGAGGGGGGGAAAAGCATGCAGTGCGCATGCGTTCCACGACTTTTGACCGAGCCAGCTAGGCGGTGGCCCGGCAATGTCCGTTGGAGTGGGGGAACTCCCCGCCGGACTCGCGGCCCACTCCTCCCGTAAATACTCTCACGGACCGGAGTATTGTGCTGCTTCACGACAAATTAAACTTATTTAAGACTCAAAAATGAAATAAATCTGTTCAAAAACAATTATTTATAGTGCTTTTTTCTTTGTGTGAATTTTGGTAGGGCCATGGCTCTATTTCAGCGGCCGCCCCTGAATCCTATAGCAAAAATTAGTTGCCAATATCCTGTTTGTAATTATTATGAGGCTTTTATATTACTTTTGAGAGAAATTAAGAAAATCCATTAAAAGTTGGAGGAAAACAGAACAAATGGAATGGTGCAGAATTCTGCGACACAAAAGAAAGAACCAATTGATTTCGGAGATGAGGAAGCCAAAGAAAGTTTCTCGGAGAGCGTGAGGTGGATTTTTTTCGATTGGGAATGGCTTTCTCGATGTTCTCTTGAGATGGAGATGGAGCCATAAGAGAGTTACTGACTCGAGCCTCCACATTCTGTATCAAGCTAGGCACACATATCCTTATTAGGATTGCGTCCTCCTTTCGTGGATTATAAATCCAGTTTCCACTCTCTTTTTCAAATAGACGACCGTTAACGTTTCATTCCCTCTTCGCTAACTCCCCGCTTGATGTGCCATGAGAGTATGAAAACAGAATGTGAAACAAAACGTCCTACTTCTCGATTCCCCTGAATAAATTTCTCTCTTCCGCTCTATAAGATGCGAACGGTTTGGAGCCTGCTTAAGCGAGGTCATAATCGACTCTGCCGAGGTTTTTTAAACTCCGCCTCTTTTTTAATGCGTAAAAATACGGTTTTTGCCCTTATTAACGAATGCAATCTGAGTTCTAACGATGCACGAGTGAATATTTCATAATGCGGAACGATTATTGGATGCTAGAATGCGATAATTGCGGCCTCGAAATTCGAACCAATTATAAAGATATAAATTTGTTTACATATGCAAAACTCTAAAGCGTAACAAATATAATATATAATACATATAGTGAAGCTGATTTTATGTTGTGCATGAAAACGGACAGATCATTTTAATATGCGAAATAAATATTCTTCAATATTTAATAATGTAAAGCAGTTGTGTTTTAAAAACAATATTACTAATCTTCATGTGGGTAATTTATAGGTAAAAGGTAGCGCGCAAATGGTAGATTTTTTAAAAGATGTACAGTGATTACACCTAACAAAATTGTATCTATCGAAAGTTCCAATCTGCAAGAAGCCACATTTATTTGTCTTACTACTGCTTTTATGACCCTTCTCATTTATTAGATTGTTTTTTCACAAATAGAATCGCTTTAATTCGCTACCTAAGCTCGGGTGTTAGAACAATTGGTTAGAGATCGCCCTCAACTAAATTACAAAATTTAACCATAAATGTCTATAAAATAAGCACAGGTCTCTTGTCCATATAAACGTTGTAGCAGACGCAGAACCGGGTAAAGAGTATCTCAGGCCCTATGCAAATGTTTATTTATGAGCTCCCTACTTACATAAAATATTAATATGAACAACTTCGAAAAATAATTATTATAAATGAAAACAAAAAATAGAATAAAATAAGTCTATGGCCTCTCAGCATTTGCCCAGGCCAGTGGTTCTGAAACTCGGTGCCGCAGCTGATGTTTAGGGTTGCCGCGAAAAACTTGGTTTGTAAATAAATCAGAGACTTGTATTTGCTGATGGGTAATTAGGGCAATAATATTCTCCCTAATAAATTTATTATGGTACCAACAAATGGATGCGTCCAAAGGTCCCGTGTAAAAATATAAAAACTTAGTTTCAAGACTGGAGTGCCGCGAAATTGACAGTGTGCCGCTTCTGCGAAAATCTTGGGAAGCACTGGCTTAAGCGATAATGGTTCTGGATATCCGATAGAAAGGAAAGAAGTAAACGACTCCCACGTTACAGACCACGATACGGACACGCCTTTTGGCCACTGTTGAACTAAAATATCAAGCGTCCTACATATATGTACTCCTTAGCCCATCTGTTGGTCCGCTTCCTCTCCCTTTTTTCCTCTTCGTATAACCCTTTGCGTCCTCCACCCCTCGTTCCACAGCTGTCCTCTTATCCTTAAGCTTCTTCCCCTTCTTCATTTCACCCTTTCCCCAGCCTCTTCTTCCCAATATCTACCAGGATGTGACGTCAGGTGCCTACCCCCAAAACGTCGCATCTGCGGCGGCTCTTCTCTTCCTCTGCTCGAACGAGTCCTTTGCTCTCTCGTGTTCACGCGAACCCTCCGAGTACCCCCCCCCACCTACCTACCCCCCACCTACCTACCCCCCACCTACCTACCCCCCACCTACCTACCCCCCCACCTACCTACCCCCCCACCTACCTACCCCCTCACCTACATACACCCCCACCTACCTACCCCACCACCTACCTACACCTCCCCCACCTACCTACACCCCCCCACCTACCTACACCCCCCACCTACCTACACCCCCCACCTACCTACACCCCCCCACCTGGCCCCTACTTCGCCCCCTCCCGAGCTTCTATTGTTACATCCTCGGTACGCATATTTGCCATTCGTGCTCGCCATCCTTACGTACGTACGCTGTTCACGTAAAACTCGGACGATGGTATGACGAAACGCGTGTGTCATGATTGGCTTTTTATTGATTGGCGGAGGGGATCTCCATGAATATTTTGCGCGTAACTATTTACGTTCTGGATCTTCAAGGTCTCGTCTAAAATTATTACCATGCAAAATTAACTTTTTGCTTGAGTTACGCATGTTATTTCTTCAGTTCCTACGACGGCACGTTTTAAAAACTTAATATCTTCCCCTTTTTAGTGTAAAAACTAATAAATAAAGTATCTTGTTAATTAATATTTTTTACATATTTTTCCATGTCTTATTTTTGTTTTCAGTTCGTTCCTAAGTGAGCACAAGTCTTAGTTTTCAGATAATAGATTTTTAAAATTTCCAATGGTGAACTTCAAAATAATGACGGTATGGTCTATTAACGGAACACTTATTGAGATCTTAGGAATTAGGCGGTGGAAGTATTTAATGACCTCTATTTCATGCGTGGGTCGACTTCTCGGTCCATTGCTTTGGCGGGCGAACGGAAGGGGGCGTTCTGTCGGATGAAAGGTTGTTTGAAGATAGGGAAAGTGAGTGAGAGTGGAGTGGGGAGAGGGGATGGGTGGAGTTGGCACTGGGTTTGGAGTAGTGGCGTGTGGAAATTTATTGTATCGCGAATGGGAGCAAGATAATAGAGTAGAGCCTCTGGTGAATGAATTGCTAGGGCGGTCCCAAAGGAAGTTAGGTCAGTTCCGTGACGCCTCATCTCTGATGCGATTTGCCGTGGTATCGATCATAGACGCCTTCACAAAGTTCTCTTCTTTTTTTACAGCGACGCACCTTGCCGTTATTGCCAGTATGTGGCTTATCTACATCTACATCTACAAGTTACCCTGCAATTCACCAAGTTGGTGGGTGGCAGGGGGTGCAATGCACCAAATCCTACCTAAAGATTGTCTAACGCAATTCGAAATTTCCTATTGTGATCTCTTATTGTCCTCGGAAAGAACGAGCCTAGATAACGCTCCGTCCTACAATCGATCTCACGTATTTTATCGTCTCGATCATTTCTACCTATATACGTCGGTGCCACAATTATTCCCACTACCTCCTCTTTTAGACATTCTGACCTATATTTCTCTAGAAGTTTCAACCTTGAGTCCAATCTACGGTCCTCCAGTGATACCCAGTTCAAATCGCTCAATAAAGAGGTGATGCTTTCCTTATGTCCGTACTTTTGTTTTACAAATCTGGCTGCTCTGCGCTGTACTCTTTCTAGTTGAATTATGTGTCCCTTCTCGTACGGATCCCATATGCTCGCTGCGTATTCCACTTGTGGTCTTACCAGTGATAAGTAGCATGTTTCGCGTACTTTCTCTGTAGTATTCCGTACTATTCTACCTATGAATGCCAGTTTCTTGTTGGCCGCGCCTATAACTCGACGAATGTGCATGTCCCACGAAAGATCTCGACAAATGGTTACTCCTAAATATTTTACATACTCAGCTTGTCGAATACTCATTTCATCTATTTTATATTCGAAACCTAAATCTTTGTTCTTACTTTTCCAGAACGTGACTGCGGCACATTTAGTATAATTAATTTCGATTTGCCATTCTTTGCACCACGCTGAAATGGCTCTTAAGTCTTCACACAGAGACTGATGGTCCTCCTGATTTTTTATTTCTTTATATAGAACGGTGTCATCGGCGAAAAGCCTAATTTTACTACGAACAACCGAGCACATATCATTTACATAGATTAAGAAGAGCAGAGGGCCCAATACACTTCCCTGAGGAACACCCGAAGCAACTTTAACGGGGGACGAGTATTTCCCATCGATGACAACTATCTGTTCCCTATTCGAGAGGAAGTCTCTCACCCAACCGACAACTTTCGAATTGATACCACATTGTCCTAACTTCGCAATTAATTTCCTATGAGATACTTTATCGAACGCCTTCCTGAAATCAATGAATATGGCATTGACCTGAGTATTTTTCTCTCCGCATCGCAACAAATCGTCCACGAACAGGCCGAGCTGCGTTTCGCATGATCTACCTTATATAGCGTTACTTTAGGAATATGCCGAGTAAGTTTAATTCCCGAATTTTGGTGCCGTTGGAAGTGGAACTGCATTTTAAAAACAATGATTTTTTGAGTTGCGATGATTTTTTTAAAAACCTACGTCGTGAAATAGGGAGAAAATCAAATTCTGTTGAACCGTTTCTAGTTCGAATCTCTTATTTACCTTCTCTTACTGGTATCTGATTACAATGTGTCTGAAAATGTTGCATTCCAATTTGCAGTTTTCTCACAGATGCAAGTACGTATAACAGAATGGACTGTTGGTTTGCACAGTATCGGATTTCATGTTTTCAGATATTGCTTTCAAACCGAATATGGATGAATGCATAAAAAAATCTCGGTAACGGGCCACCGTATATCCAGCATAACAACTTAAGTCGTTGCTCCCTAGTTCACCCAAGGCGCTCTCTTTTATGCATCGCCACACGCCTTCCTTCTGACGTCATTGATTCCACCACCTGCTCGCAATAGCTCTTCTTTCCTTCCTCCTGCGAATGAAACCGGTTGCCGTATAAAGGTTCAGTTCGCTAAACTAATATTTACCACAGCAAAATTTTGTGTAACAGTCGATTTGTACAACATTTATGCAAGCTACGTACACTAAAATTAATAACCCAGTCGATGATGTGTCTGATAAAAATCACTGGATAAAAAATGTATTATAACCAGGGCCGGATTAGGAGACCCATTGGTCCCACGAACAGCGCCTTTAAGGCCCCACCCAAATTATAAATTTATGACTAGTAACAGATTATTGCGAAGTTCCCCAACCAAATCGTAAATTTGTAAAAAGTAGTAAGTTATTGCAAGGTTTGTGATCTGTGCAGCAACACTTGGAAAGGGTTTCGGCGAGACGAGATGAGGTAGGGTCGGCCCACTGTGGGCTTGCTTGTCCTCTGGACCCTACGCAATTGCGTGTTTTGCGTACCGCATAATCCGGCCCTGATTATAAATTATGTAAGCTATCAAATGGTAGTTTGAATAAGGGTAGGGTAATCCATGCGCCAGCAAAGTGAATGAAATGCGTTATTTTTTCATCTTGCCTCTGTGTCGTCTCAAGGTTTAACGGAAGTAGACGTTGACCACTTTGTGCCTCTCAATTAACCCAGTTAGCCCAATGTCGACATTCATTCATTCATGAGGATGAATTTATAAGTTTCAGAATTTAAATATTGGGCATCTGAATTATCCTTCAAGAATTGAAGATTTTTATTTTCGTAAGTTTGACTCGTTACCTCTTCTTCTCCCAAGGAATGGGTAATCATACAGGTTTGATAGCTTGACAGCAACCGCCCGGCTAGCGGAAGACCGGGTTCGATTCCCGATCAAGAACAAAATTTTTCTCCTTTTCTCTCTTCTGTCAATGGTTACGGCTTCTTCCAAATCAATTGATTAATATATTATCTGTATATAAATTCGATTTGAAATAGTTTTACTATACCATTTTAGATTGTGGTCTTAATTTTGGTTACCTAGCCACTGAACAGAGTGTTCTAGTTAAAATAATAACTCGAAGTCAGAGACGTACCTGGGAGATATGGCGCCTATGGCAAAATTTAAGAAAACATTTAAGTAATATAGAATATTTTTTCCGCTGCATTTTATTAGAGAATCGTAGCATTTTATTAAAC
This sequence comes from Tanypteryx hageni, assembly GCA_028673005.1. Classification (NCBI taxonomy): domain Eukaryota; kingdom Metazoa; phylum Arthropoda; class Insecta; order Odonata; family Petaluridae; genus Tanypteryx; species Tanypteryx hageni. The sequence continues at coordinate 181,901,747 of CM054115.1, read as the reverse complement.
GTAACTTCAGTATTTGAGCATTCAATTAATGCTTATTTATAGGAAAATAAACTTTTGGCATTTTTTGAGGAAACGTTTGGCGCCTTTAACAAATGCCACCTTCGCCATACCTTAGTTACGGCACTTCTCGAAGTCTTACACATGATTTTGTTTTAAGTATTTAATCCTATTACCTCTTCTCGTCTAATTATCTCTCTTTCTCGATTCTAGATCCCCAAGATGGCCGACGTAGCCAAGAAGGGCGTAAGTACGGCCGAAAACAGTAACGGATTCATTAACAATGTGGCGTCCGACACTAACACGGCTGCCCCGGGGGGTATGGGAGGGGAGGGGGAAGAGGAGGCCGCCGGAACCTCCTCCTCTGCCGCCCCCGACCTCTTGAGCTTCCGCCTCCCGGCCTCCGACGACGGGGCCTCCTTGGAGGAACTCATCCAGTCCGAACTAGCCCTGCGGATCGGGACGGCGGCCGCCGAAGAAGAGCAGATGGACGAGGATGAGGAGGCGGAAAGGGAGGAATCGGAGAGGGGGGCGGCGGAAGTGGCGGCCACTTCGCCCCCCGTCGACCTCCTCCTCGATTTCACCGAGCCGACCTCCCCTATAGGGGGCGGGGGAGCCATCGACATGTTCGGGAGGGAGGCCGAATTTCCGGAAGACGTGCTCACCCCGGAGGAGGAGGGGGTTAGCCCGGAGGAGGCGGTGGCGGGAGGGAGGGCGGCGTGGGCGGAGGGAGAGGAGGTGCCGGCGGGGGCGGCGGAGGGATACTGGGGCGCGGGGGGCGCGAGCGACCGAAGGGTGCCCTTTATCGGCCCCGCCGAGGTGTCCCTCGTGGACTTCTCCACCACCGTCACGGACGACTCCGCGTTCGATATGCTCACCCCGCCGACCGAGGACAAGGTGTTCGGTGTGAACATTCCGGAGATTAGGGTGGACACGCCTACTTCCCCCCCCGAGGAGCAGGACGAAGAAGTTTCGGGTCCGGGGGCCGGGTCGGTGGAGAAGGAGGCGGTGAGGGAGGAGGCGGCGGCGTTGGAGGAGGCGAGGGACGTGGGAGGCGTATCGGTGGAGGCGGAGATAGAGGGCGCGGAGATGCAGGGGGCGATGGAGGAGGCGTTGATAGAGGAGGGGCCGATGGAGGAGGGGGGCGGGGTGGTATTTTCTCGCGTCGATGAGGACGACGGTTGGGAGTGCGTGGGGGAGGTGAGCGTGAAGGGGATAGAGGATGCGGGGGGCGAATCGGAGGTAAGAGACTCTAAGGGAGAAGGGGGCGAGGTGGCGACCGCCCCCGAATACCTCGTAGGAGAGGTGGAGGAACCGTTTGAGAGCAGGGAGGAGGCTAGGGAGGTGGAGGGAGCGAGGGAGGAGTTTGTGGTGGAGGAGGTGAGCGACGCGGAGAGGGTGTCGGGTGCGGAGGAGGAAGGCGTGTTGGTCGTAGAGGAGGAGGCAGAGGGAGGGGCTGGGGAGACGGTGGAGGAACGGGTGGCGATGGTGGAGTCGAAAGCCGGGAGGTGCGAGGTGGTCGTTTCGGTGGAGGAGGTGTCCGCCGAGGAAATTCCGTCGGAAGAGGAGCGGCAATTAGTGTGGGAGGAAGAAGTGGAGCGGGAGAAGGCGAGGGAGGTACAGTCGGCGGTGGGAGTGGAGGAGTGCGTGTCGGGGGGCATGGAGGAGGAGGGGAGTGATGGTTTGGTGGAAGGGAGTTGTGCTCCGGTGCAGGAGGGGGAGATGGCCCCCCGGGGCAAAGTAGTGATTCCGAGTACTTTTGGAGGTAGTGGTGGCCCCCTTCCCGATGAGACAGACCGAGGGCATGCTGATGTTTCGTCCGAGTTTGGTGTGCCTGCTTGCCGTCCCTCACTCGTTGATTGGAATGCTGTCGTGAGTGTGCGCGCCCGTCCCTCTGGACGGGTGCTTAGTAACTAACATCGACACAGATAATGGCATTCATTTGAGGTTGCCTATAGTACTTTTTTTCTATTATATGGGACCATGATTGATGGATATATTCGTGCTAAAAGATTAATGTTGCACGTGACATCGGTTCATTATCGGAAAATTTTAGTATGAAAATGCTGTCTTGGTTTTCTCATCCTTTTTCATATAAATTTCTTTTTCTGATGGACAGGTTTTGGAGAGTTATAGTTTTCGAGGAGTAGGAATTATCCCTTTAAATTTTTTCCGCTTGGTTGGTAAAAGTAACATAGCGTATTTACTCGCGTAATTACGCGTTTTTTTTAAGTTAAACAAGGGTGGGGCAATAACCCGTTTTTCTAATTATGGTAAGAAAGTGAGGGGATTTCTCATGATGAAGTATACAGATAGCGCCATTTAAAACATTGTCTGGTATTTTTTCCCGCACAAATTGGTATATTTTATCGAAATTTGACGTCTTCAAGTGAGTTAGGCAGAGTAAACAATTACAACCATCGCGTCATAGTAAAGGAGAAGCAACGTTGTTACAGAGTTATTTTAAGGCCCTTTCTACGTAGTGAGGTTATCTTTTTTAAATTTGTTTCGTATGAGGTAAAACTCGGCATTTGACGTATGTCAAACATGTTGTCCAAGTAAAAGAAAGGAAATTATGCGGCGCAAAGAATTTTTTTTTCCTCCCCATAATTGAGGTCGGGTAATTACGCGATGGAGTCTATGACACTAGTAAATACGGTAATTATAAAAATGAGACTTTTCTGATCAAGGAGGTTTTTACAACTTAAACCTTTTTCTTGGCTTTTTAATTTTTTAAATCCAATCACTATTTTTGTGAAAAAGATTAAGTTTTATATTTTCCATTTTCTAAACTGCTCATAAAAACATCTTTTCCCTCATGCTTCAGGAAGGCAGTTCTAATTGTTTTATTAGCATATCCATAAATTCGCTTGTTTAAAAAAGTCATGTTTTATAAAAATAATAATAATAATCTTAATGTGATTGAAATAGAAGCTGAAATATATTTTTCCAAGTAATTTAATGATTTATACCCTTTCATAATTCTCAATGGTAGTAAATTTCCCAACATGGAAAATGACAGTGATGTTGGAATTCTACAAAATCGTTATTTTCTGTACTATATCATGGATCAATTCCATGAATTTTGCCACAATCTGGGAATTATATTTGTAGTAAATTTGATATAGATATTTCTCAAACATCTGAATCATATATTAATCATATATTAATAAAGTCAGGCTAAACCTGGTGGAATATGCTCATTATGAGATGTAATGAAAAAACTTTGTTACTTCCACACAATTAATAAACACTACCAGTTTTGCTATGATCGTAGCATCTTCAGGTATAGACCATTATTTTGTACTTCAAAAATATTTTTACAACAGAAATTGTTAATTACCTAATGATTTTAATTTAGTAGAAATTAGGTTAATCAGAAAGGAAAAGGAAAGGAAAGGTTCCACTTTGTGAAAAATTTCCATAATAGAAATAAAAGAATTATTTCCTCAAAAGTGATAATTACAGTAATTTTTTATTTCTATTTGGTCAGGCTGTAGGGACAAAAAGGACATTTGGTAATAGGCATTAAGATATTAATTAATGGAATCTTTTAGTTAGGTGTTTTGTCTTCATTTTAGTTCTTGGTAAAGCATTGATGGCCAGAATTGATTAATGAAATGCCTTAATGTTTCTATTTTAAATAAACAAAAATTAACAATTTGGGCAGAGGGATCTGGAAACTTGCAGAATTGGACATTTACTGTAGGAAAGGAATCTATGATGATGACTTTAGGAGCCAGATGTAAATGTGGTATCCATTGTATAAAAAAAGTATGTTCAACCTCATTTAAGTGTTGTGTCCCTAACAATAAACTAGATATAACATTCAATTTTTAGAAATAATTTTGGTAATGACACTTATTATATTAGCATGCATTAATCACTGTTAGATCAGTTTTTATTCTACTTTTCATTTTTTAATAAGTACATATGTTCAAATTAAAAAAAATAAATGACACAATACATGCCATTGCTTTCAGTGATAGGAAATTAAGCAAAATTTTATGATAAATCAAAATTATATTCTTGTGCTAATTAATTCTTTATTAGATTAATAATGCTTTCATGAATTATCAATTACTTACTTCGAATATGATAAAGATAAAAATTAAAATATCAATTTTTTAACTTTATAGTCACTCAGTATTTGTTTTATTGATAGAAAGTTTTCTGCTGGGAATTTTGTGTGTTCTCTTTAACTTAAAAATACATGAAAAATTTTTATAGAGAAAGACACTCAAGCATAATATTTTCATATTCATAGTATTTTCCTGGTAAATGAACTAGCAAATTTACAAGTTGATAATCTATGTTTCTAGCTCTTAATGTTTATGAATCTAAATTTTGATTAACACAAGATTATTTATCTTTTGAATAGTAACTATAAATATAGTTGATATTGGAATTGGGCAGTGGAAATTTTTTAGAGTATTGGAATCCTGTACAATCAATAAATATGAGATGCATTTCAAAGGCAGTCTATTTTCGAATTAATTATTATTCTCGGTACAACCTGAAAACAAATAATAATAATTTTCTTAGGGATAATCATTTGCATTTATCTTAATTAAAGTTGTAAAGTCAACCACAATATTACAAGCTTTATTTGTTACTTAGTTTTAATAGTATGATAGTGGTAGTCTCTAAAATGTTTTATGCATTGAATTTAAGAAATACTTATCATACATTTATATAAATAGCTTGAGCTTTTTTGGTTTGAAATTTTTGTTTGATTTGTTTGAATAATAACTGTAGCAATAATAATTTCCAATTTAGAATTTTGTGTGTAGAAAATGTAACAAAATTAAACAGCAGTGTTTAGACTAATGAGATACTAAAATTAAAATGTGCAATATGAAGTAATTAGATTATATTGTAAACAACATTCATCAAAAGTGTTGTTCAAATATAGGAAATTTGCTGTGTAGTTGCATATCTGGCAGACATTTCTTTTTTCTTGGAATTATCAAATTTCAAAGAAATTACAAAGAAATTGTTTTCTACTTTGGAATCTGCCACTAAAATAAAATATTTAAAGCAGTGGATGTGACTTGTCGAGTGCTCCCCAGTTATACCATAGATTTCAGGGATGGAGGAGTGGCAACCTGCATTATAGCACCCCTTGTGGTATAAATGAGGACACTCACAATATAGGATTTATACACATTTTTTTGTTTTTATTACTTTATATTTTGATTTTTATAACAAAATACAAAAATTAATAGTGTAATTTTTTGGTATATTTTTAACCTGTGAAATGATAGCAGCAAAACATCTTCTGAGCATGTCTTATCTATACATTGTGTCTTTCATCTCTTGAGACACTTGACAGATTTTGATTTAGTATCACCAAAGTTCATTGTCCAATTAGAACAGAGGTTCCCTAAGTGTGGTCCACAACAAATTTTATAGTATATATTTTACATATGTACATATAACACTGCAATGCCCAAACTATGACCTGCAAACCACATTGTGCCTGCTGAGTGTCTTATTGTTTAATAATTAAAGGACACAGAGTAACAGAATGAAAATTTAAAATTATATAAACAATATATTTTGTCTTTATCCCTCTTTCCCCATAATAGAAATATATTTAAGACAAATCAGGTAATATTGACACACAACTAAATCCAGGCCTGACAAGAAGGGGGAGAGAGGGGGTCTACAGTACTCGAGCAGGCAATTCTTCAAGGGTCCTGGCCGAGTATACCGGTATTTGGTGTATTGTTGACAAAGTGGGCGTGCAGGGAAAGACGTTAACAAAAATTATAGTGGCTGGAAATAGTCAGTGGTTTATATAATATAAATATGTACTATGCATGTATTCAATATTTTAGCACAACCAGCATAAATGATATGGACTTATATTTTCAATACATTTAATTGGGATTAACAATAAAGGTTAGTAATTGCTAGCTATTTATTTATATCCTTAGTTATATTTATTTAAGCAACAATATTTTTATTGATAATTACTCATAAGTTAAATACCGTATTTATTCGTGTAAGATGAGCACCTCGTTTTTGAACATTGAATTAAGGGGAAAAAATGGAAAAAAAGAAATTTGTGAAAAATTGGCAAAAAATTATAAACAAACCGCAGTGCGCACCATATGAACAAGACCAACTGAACGATATGTGGAGTGGAATGTAAGACTCGAAAATATGATATGGTGGACATATGTACACACAAACACATAAACACACAAGAGGGGCCCGTCATACACTTTGCACTGGGCCTGCGTTAGCTCTCGATGCCCCTGACTAAACCCTTTAGTTTTCTTAAATTATTCTTCAACTATATTTTTGACTGGAATTGGCCCACAAATAGGGTGGAAGTGCACTATGTTGTCTGCAATGAGTGGGAAAAGTTTGGGCACCACAGAATTAGAACTTCCATTTTACATAAGGTCTTAAACAAAATTTTACTCATATCTCGTTAAATGTCATAAAAATCCATCAATTGTTGATTGTTGAAGATCATTGACAACAGCTGACAATTAAATTGGCATTGTTAATTAAACAATGCTTTATCGGCAGTTTATAACATATACACAGAAAGCCTGTTTCCATATAACATAGTAAAGAATGCCTTTGAAAGTTCTGTGTATTCTGTTTTTGGAGTACACTCTTTCTTCTTGTTTCAAGTTTAGTATAGCATGTCCAGTGAATAAGGAAGACCCATGGTACATCCAAATCCAATCTGTGCTATGAGTGACAGTGTTATAACCAGGGAGCACTTCAAAATATATTAAGACTCAAATCCTTAAAAAGAATATCAGATTATTTTCTTGCTTAATGTGGCCATTTCTCTGTATGGTTAAGGTGAAGAAAGAGGAGCAAAAGGGAGCAATTGCAGCTGATTTGGTGCAAGATGTTGAGCCTCCAAAGAAGGCGGGGACTCGAAAAGTGAAAAAAGATTCCGGAGGAGAAGGAAAAAAGAAGGCAAAAAAAGGAAAGAAGTCTGATGCTGAGAAGGAAAACCTCTCTGTGGTGAGTGGCAATGGTAATGGCTCCCAGAAATTTTTTGTGGTTTAGGGCTTGTGTACACGTAGAGAGGGCAGTCAAGTAGGCAAGTCACTTGCTCCTTGCTACTATTCCTGTGTAGACAACTTTCCTATAATTCAGAAGCAAAGCCAGTAGTGGGAATAGTTGGGAAGACAGGCAAGTAGGAAGCAGTTCTGTTTTTCTGGCGACTTGCCTCCCCCCACCACTAAATTTTGTGCTGGCATGTCATTGGCCCCTTTAATTTCCTCGTTGGAATGTGTCGACAAAGGCCAGTCAAATGCTGAAGACAGTGGAATCCATGCATGTTTTTTGTGTATCCACTCTGTTTTTCTACCGCAATAATTTTTAAAGCTATTTGAAACATAGAAACATGTGGTTTTCACAGGTATGTTGCGAACCTCACCCAAACTATTAGAAAAATCGAAAATTCCAACATTTTCCATTTTAAGGGAGCTTTATGGACCCAAAACTTCCATTTCAATACGCCATAAAAAGCATTGACTGTGTTGCAAGCCATTGTAATTGCATTTTAAAATTACTTAAAATTAAGGTACAAACTCAGAACTTGAATTATAATACGGAAAAAAATGACAATAATATTTCTTGAAAAGAGAATACGAATCCATGGCGAATTAGTTGAAATATTTTATTTTAACTGCAAAAAATGGGAATTTTAAAAATTTAGAACAATGGAAAATTTTGTCTACCATGGCAACGAGAGGTACAAATCTCAAAATTTCCGATTTTGAAACTCGAAAAGAATGTTGTAGACTTCCATAAATGTTTCCAGTAGTTAAGTATGACAACGTCCCTTCCAATTTAATTCTTGCTGGTATGGCTTCTCTTATTACAGTGTCTGGGTGTTGAATTTCAGGAGTAATTAAATTTAGTAGGGTATCAAAACTTTTTCGTGACATCCTCCGGCACAATCTCTACTCAGCTGGATCTTCCAAATAAATCAATATGTTGTTCTTCCATTTCTCTGATTTCTAATTATGGAATCGTTCAACGAAGTTATGCTTAAGACTATCAACTTCACTTCCAAATAAAGTTCTCTCATAAGCAAAGCAGAACCTCCGTGCGTATTTCTTCTTCCCTTCCATTTCCTAATCCAAGTCTTTCTTTTTCTCTCGCTAATGTCATCCTCAAGTATCTCCAAAATCTCAGCATACAATAATTTAGAAACATTTCTAATCAATCGTTTCTTATGACAGCGATTCATGGTGACTACTGAACTGTCTTGAAATACCCTCATGTGGACAGCACTTGCTTATGCCACTGTCTTACAAAAAATCAGACAAATTAACTTACCTACTTGACTGCCCTCTCTACTATCCCTATGTGCACGAGCCCTTACTCTAGGTATTAATATGCCAAGCTAAGCTGATGTTATCTTGCAGAAGCTGGGTAAAAGCAAGTTTTAATAAATCTGACATGGTTTTAAAGCCATTATTATTGAAGATCGATTGATTGGTCATGGAAAATAGTTTAATAATATTTTGCTAAGGTTGTTAAGGTGCGATGGCCTTAGAATTTATATTTGAATGATGTGTTAAATGGCTTCAGATTTTCAATGTTTAAAATGAGTTATAAATCTTATTTTTCAACAAATTCCAAATGTCAGTATATTGTATTGTTATGAAATTAAAATTTATCATGCTTCATTCAAGTTAATGAATATTTTTATGTCATTATAAATCATTATTATCAAGCATGATCTTGTTCAGCTATTTTTATCAAGAATCCTTAATGAAAATGAACTGGTCTGGACAAGGGTGGATTGAGGCTTCATCCTTGGGAGGGGTAATCAAAGATGAAAAAATAAACTATTTGAAAATATCTTGAAAAGCATACAGATTTTAATATATAAAAAGGAAATAGATAATATTCTGTACAATAAAATAAATGTAGTAAAAAAGTAACATTTTAATGTTATTTTTTATTATTTTACTAAATTTTGTAGTGTTCTAAAATTTACAACTCTGGATCTGCTCTTGGTCTGGTTTCATTAACTTTAGCATATTCAATTTACATCCCATTTGCAGAAACTTTTTTCTCAGACTTCTCGTATTTTTCTTTAATTAATAAAATAAAATTTTTAAGATTTCCCAATTGAAATGTAGGATGATGGTTTATATGTAATGTATGCTTTATTTATAATTTAATGAATTAATAGACATATAAAGTGGAAGAAGAAATATATTGGATTATGATCAAAAGGTAAAGTTTGAAAACTGATTGCGTTGCACCTGCTATCATAGTAACTTTTCTAGTGATGCATGTTCTTGGTAAACCATGTGTTTATAATTATCTTAGATTTGCATGAATTGATTATATGCTTCAGTAAATGAATGTCTAGATATTTAAATATAACATAAGTATAAGTAAATGCTAAAATTTTCTTTTTACTTTAATACATATTCTTTTCTTGGTTAATAGTAATTACGAACATCTGATGTTTGTGATGTGTGAAATAACTTGTGACATATTTAATTTTAAGTTGACTGTTGATTTTATATTATTAATAAATTTTCCTACCTATAATTACTTATCAATAATTTCCTACTTCCATATCTGACAACCAAACTGATAAGAATTGCTTATCTTCTTTTGGTGATTATACATTTCCTAACTATCTTAGATATATGGCAATATAGCAGCTGGTGTGAGTTTTGTGATAAGGTTGACTTCCTGTTATTTCTTATGGGGTGTAAGACAGTAACAACTAAAATATTTCATGTACAGCAGCTGGCTGTAGTTGAATTTGAATGAGAAATAATTGAAAGTAAGTTCCCAAAGTTTACTTGGGTCATTTTTTTATTGGAGTGTATATCCAAAGCATTCTCTTATCTTTATATTGTTGCAGGTTAGCATTTCAGGTCTTAATTAGAGATAAACAACTGTGGGTTTAATTATTTAAAAAAATTATGATATTTGCCTTCTACAAGTAGCATAAAGTATGATCCTGATTATTTTCTGTGTGAAACGTTTTCTACTAATGTAAATGCCCATCAAATGGTGGACTTTTTGTAGCCTCAATCTCCATTCCAGTACATCTTTTATTAATTAAAAAATAAGCATTTTTCCTTGGTCTTTTCATAGAAGTTGTCGGTAATTGTAGTTGTAGTTGAATTTAAGCATTGATTAAATTTACTACAATAAATTTCCTGGTTGTTTCTTTTGAACAACTTAATGTAGCGTAAAAATACAATTGAAAATAAAACCAACAACTTAACTGATGACATTTAAAAAAAAAAACAAAATTCTTTACAGAAATTGAAAAGTAAATTATGATGAATAATTCACATAGAAAAGCATAGGACTCCTAATGAGAAGATTGGATGAGTTGCATGTTTCTCATTAAGAGCCCAGTGGAGCTGGCACAGGGTCTGTGATTGATTTTGACTCTGATGAAAACTATGTAGATGCCAACATTTGCATCACTGCTACACTTGGTACCTTCCCTCCTGCAATTTTACCTTAGTTTAGTCTAGCAGCCAAAGCTCAATCGTTACATGTGTAGAATTGTGAGACACTTTTTTGTTATGTTTTGTGCATCACACCCTGCACCAGCATTAACACCATAGCTTGGGACTATCATGAATGTTCCTATTTTACATTATGTAATATCACTGCTGTCAAAGTATATTTCATATTTATTGTGGAAATATATATTTAGCTACATTAGGATTTTTTGGTTACTTATAATTTGTAAAGTACCCTAAGTACTATATTTTTCAATTTATTCAATGAGAATGATCAGAAAAGAATTAAAAATTTATTGACATGTCTTAAAAATGTCTCTGAACCTGTGTGAAAGTTATTAATTCATTTTCATCATTAAATTATGAAAGCAACTGGGTCCTACAGGCCTGGTGTCAGCAGTGGTATTCATATATGGGGTGCCAGCTCTGTCGGGATAAAAACATGAAAAATTACTGTCTTGTTTGGATTCAAAAGTACTCTTGGGCTAATTCCGAATGGATTTAGCAAGAATAACAAATTTCATTCTATTCTCCATAAGTATGTGCAAATCTCGAGTTCACATCTTGATTTTAATCTATTTTTAAATGCAAATTAAAAATATCCTACATTCATACCAGTGGGGAAAAGAAAGGTTACTGGATTGATCCCAAGACTTTTTTCTGACATTTATGATTTTTCAGGATAATAAACAATCATATATGGGTGTACAAAATTTCAGCAACCAATTCCAATTGAAAGTACCCAGAAAAACGTGACGGATGGACGGACATTACAAATGATTATATGTATTATTTTGCTAACCTATTTTTAATTTTTTTGTTTGTATTTTTTCTGTGAATTGCATGGTTGGTTAAAGTATGATGTGTGTTTTTTGGCACGGTCTTAGAACTTGCAGTCAGACATGGGGTCACAGATGGGAGTAGGATTTCCCAAAATTGAGAATGAGGCAAAAGATTTGGAAGAAGAAGGTCTAAGTGGGGTGTCTCTTCAGGCTCTGGTGAGTTTTGCTGTGAAAGGGTGGATTTATGCTTCACAACTCCATTCCTAAACATCTCTTAACACTTGATTAAAGAGTCACTAATTAAACATTTGTTTAACTTCTGTGATTAATTTGACTTTCTTGCATGGTGGCATAATTTAAAACAAACTCACATGATCAATTTTTCTTCTTCTTGCATACAGTCCCATTCAATGGAATAAAATAAAAAACTTCACTGTATTTGCCTTTACTTGGTGGTATTTATTCTAAAAATATCACAAAAATGTATTTTTATTAAAATTTTTCGTAGTATATTAATATGTAATTTTTGCGATTTTTGGAACATTTAAAAGCATTTTCATTTCTAACTTCAGAATTTCTGTATTAGGAAAATCTTACAAAATTAAAATAAAAAATTCCTCATAACTTCATTGTGATAAAATATCTTCACATCTAACACATCTAATTATTCTAAGTATCCAGATTTTAGGGCTTATGTTCATATGGGAGCCATCTAAGGTAGTTGCAATCACATTTTTTCTGTTTAAACGATCACGATGCTTCCTGCACAACTTTATACTTACAATTTAGTTTAATTTAAAAATACGATTTTATCACAAAACATGTATAACAGGGGTGGCCAAACAGCGGCTCTCGAGCCATATGTGGCTCTTATTCATTTACAGTCAAGGGCGTATCAAGGCTTATCACGTCAGGATGTGATAACGTTGTGCGAGTAAGACCTTTTGGGGATGCCTAACGGACAGACAGTCCCTCTATACTGCATCAAGTACAAGTTATGTTTACTGTTCATACATATTTGTGCACAGAATGAGTGTCTTGCGGCTCTCAAACATAGGAAGATTATCATATGCGGCTCTGAGGGCTTGGCCACTACTGATGTATAATCTAGTCCATAGTATGTTAGAAAAAGCTACAAAGAGATGAAAAAATTCTTACAATAGAGTTAAATACGATAATGATGTAATATGTGGAGCAAGGAGTTTCTGGGTTTAGTGTTTGTAGTAAATGTGGAATTGAGTATCATTGGATATTTTAATGTTAAAAGAAAAACTACATAAATTGCATGCTAATAGTCATTCTGAGGAGGAAGGTTAGGAAAGTGATCAGGAAACTTGAACAAAGTTAAATCAAATTGTTAGGGATTGGTTTGAATGTCAAAGGAACGTAAGATAAGGCATTTCCTCTCTTAGGTTGAATGTTGGTGAAAAACCAAGGAATTTCACAGCAAGACGGGTTTAACAAATCCTGTAATTTTTCAGTTGATGGTTTAAGAAATTAGGAAAATGACTATATTATGAGAAAAGCAGCTGATGCCACTTTCTGAAGTCATAATTTAACCTGACATGCTTGATTCATTTACCATAATCAGACGTTTAGCTCATGTTTAAGGATGTTGTCAGCAACAGCCCTATGCACCCTAAACTATGAGTAAATCACACAAACTTGACCTATCAACTCATAGTTTAGATCTACTTTCCTTATTATAAGTAATTACACCATTTATTAAACTACAAATATTATTAAATTATTAATATTATTATTTTTTATTTTTGGAGTTTTCTTCAGATATTTTCTTTTTATGATTAGATGGAAGAAGAGACTCATTCTTGCCCAAATAAAGATGAATCTATCTATCTATCTATAATCAAACTTCTTCCTAGCTCAGATAGGTCAGGTACAAAGATTTTTACTGTACCTCCTATATGGTCAATATTTCCTCAGGTTAAGAAATTCATCAATTCTGTTGTTGCACTAAGAACTTTCTCTATTCATCATTCATTTTGTACAACTTCATCTATTTGTCCAGCATATTACTTCTGTAAATTTTTTTGTAAGAAACATACCCAAAGATCCCAAATGGTTACTTACCATTGGTTCAGAAATTTTATCCATCACTTAATTTTTATGTTTTTGAAGGTTTAATCTTATATTTTGTGCAAATATGCCTTAGCAGAGTTTTAATAAACATAATAAATTTATTAAGATTACATAAGTATATGAGTTTTGCCTCTGGTTAAAGGTAGATAAATCTTCCACAGTGAGCTATAGTAAGAGGAAAACGTCAGCATAATGAGGATTTATGATGGAGACTTGGAAGGAAAGAACATCAGGAGAATAACAGAGCAAAGAGTTTGGCTGAAGATGAGGAGCAGTTGAACCACTCACATGTAGACATTCAAGAAGAATACTTGAGAAGTTAAAAAGAGAAGTTGATGCAATTGGCAGAATTTCTTTATCTTGGGGTATGGTCATCAAAAGGGACAACCTTGTTTTTGGTGGGTAGTAAGGATTGACAGGTCGTAAGTCACACACAGATTGCCAGCAAAACATTGTAGGAAAATGAGCTCTTTCTCTCACTATTATAACAATATCCAAAAACTTTTCTGAGGAACTTTCACTTATATGAGACTGACATAGCAACTACATACCTATATTCATTGACATGATATATTTTTAAAAGCTGTCTGGCTTTTATTTGCTTTACCAGGAGAAAAAATAGTTCTCACAAAAAGTCATAACTTATGAATCATGAACTTTTGAATGAACTTGCATGATTAGTTTGGGAAATTTATTTCTCAAATATGTGCCCTAAAAAATTCTAATGTCCAAAATCAAATCAGACTGTGAGCCAGCAAATACATGATTGTTAATGAGACTGGAGAATATAAAATGTTTGTATAAAGTCCATAATACTGTTGTGCATTTTTTATAAAAAGAAATTAATATTTTGTATGGATATTTAGAATGTTTTGTTTTAAAATTTGTTGTTGTGGTAGAATATGAAAGTTATATCTTGCCTTTTAATGTAAAATTTTTAAATGCCAAGATGTATACTTTTGTAGCTGTATAGTTCTGTTTTCTGACATTATTAAATTTTAAAGTAGCATTTGGAATTTACCATTAGTTTGATTAATTGCTTGAGTATTTGAGTGTGTAACAATTGCATGTGTGTTTACCAAATATTTGTGGTTTCAATGTGTGGTGTAATCTTCTGCAGAGGGAAACCTACTGCAGCCAGGCAAGCAAGCCTTTCCAAGTGGATGAAAAATCAAAAGAAGTCATATCTGCAAGCATCTCAATAAGTGACTTGGTGAGTTAAGTTATAGAATAGAATTTTAGAAATGTGCACTTCTTATTTAGGAACCAGAAAGGCTTGCAGATATTTCAGGTCAGTGGCATTTATGTTTACAATGTGTGATTATTTTATTGATTGAAAATTACTTGTATGTACCTTTAAAATTATACTAATTTATCATCCTATAATTACATTAATATTTCTTAATATCAATAAACCACAATGTGATTGTTTTAGTTTTGTATTCCATTATCATTTAACCAATTTTGCTTCAGTCTTAACTTTTAGTATTAATAGCTACCTGACCAAAAATGATTTAACATATGACAAAATATTATGTTTATTCAGAATTCAACTGCCATAAAAACAAATTTGGAGGATACCATTTTACTCATGCAATGTACATGCTATGTTGATATTTAGCAATGGTATACATTCAGTTTTTAATATCATTGAAGCAAATTATACAAATTTAAAAAAAAAATTTTCATTTTGATTTGTAGGATGAAAAATAAATCTTTGGTGCATATTTTTGGATTCTGTGAAAAAACATCCAAGTTCATCAGAAATAATTCAGAAAGACTCAATAACTATATCTCTCAAGTGCATTTCTGATAAAATTATTAAGAAACCATGGAATGAAATTTACATACACTTTCTTAAAAAACTGAACCAAAAACAAAATGGCATGTTTTCAGTCAACCTGAGTGTATCTTATAAGGGGACACCTCATCCTTTGGGAATTTAAATTGCTCATGATTAAAGGTTAATGGAGATTCTGTGCTTTCCTCCTACCATGAAAAATATTAATAGTGTAGAATCATGCATGGAATTACAGTAATTGTCTACTTTTAGAACAAATCCAAAGATAAGTACTAACATAAATCCTTTTCTTCCTGAATTTCTGAAATAAATTTGGTTTTATGATATATGAATGGTAGTGGTCTAACATTTTTTTTGAATGGTTTTATGTTAGCTAATATCTGTGCTTTGACTTTGAGGGCATGTTATTGTGACCCAGCTCAACTCCATCTAATATGACTAACAATGGGTTGTCTTGACTCCTTTCTCCTCTCCTGCTATCTGTGGTTCATTCTCATCATCCTCCTTGACTCTCAACTGTTTAACAAACCAGAAGAGAAGCTTTACGGGGGAAGAAGCCTCTTCTCCAAGCTTGGAGGAGGGCAGTGATGTAGAGGAGGATGAAGAAGAGGTGCAAGAAGCAAAGGGTGGGAGGTTCGCTCCTGAGTTAAGTGGAGGTGAGATGGAAGAGGTGATAGGAGGAGTAAATACATTAGGGGTTGGACCCACTGACACAACAAGAGATGCTGGGGAGGACTATTTGGATGTGCATGGTGACGATGCCTTGGTAAGAGAGATCATATTTTGACATATTATAGACTGGATCATTTCTCAAAACTGCTTTTCAATGATGAATGTGCAGTATTATAAACTTTTTAAAAGTTGGTTTTAACTGATCAATGATTTCTGCTCTTCTTTGCATGCGGTGCTACTTACCCCTTAATTTGATATTGATTTCAGTAATAATATGCATCACTGCTTTTTGACACATAAAATAATAAAAAGCTTTGCAGGTTAGGGCTTATGTTATTATATGAAGTTGAAATTTTGAAGGGATTTAATTAACAGTCATATATCTGGGTAATTCTAGCTGTGAATTATTATACTAGATCGCAGACCGTATCAGGGATAATTCAACTGTAATTTAAGTTCTCGGATGTTATGCTCCTTCATATAACCATATTCACAGGATCAGAACAGTGTTGGAAGTGTGAAGTACTATAGGTCATATTCTCGTCTTGAGCAGAGAACATTTGGCAGCCTTTCGGTAGAGGTAAGTCCATCTATGGAGACTGCTATTCTTTAAATTAGATAATAAGAATGTACAGTGGAATCCCCATTTAACATTTGCTGGGGGGAAAAGTTTTTTGTACCTTAAATCCAGTAATACCTTAAATGGGGAGAGTCTAAAATTGAAAGATTAAACAGCCGTTTATTAATATCAAATTATTATTAATTGAAACAAATATTAAGAGTACAGATTAATTGAAAGGTAAGCTTCCTGTCAAGTAACAGGCTTTTTATATGGAACAACAAGTATGTAAAGGTGTACTCCATGTCAGAGTACACAGTTTCCAAATGCGTTCTTTGAGATCGACAAATTTTAGTAAAATTCCCAATACCGAATTTCATCAAAATACGTCCTGCGGTTCCCGAGTTGAAACACCTTGTAAGTTACATGTAGTTCTTCATGTAAAGTGGTCATAATTATTGTCTGATTATAACCAAAATTAGTATCTGTCAACAAATTTTAGTAAAACATCCCAATACCAAATTTCATCAAAATATGCCCAGGGGTTCCCGAGTTGAAACAAGTACATTGTAAGTTACATGAAGGTCTTCGTGTAAAGTGGTCGTTATTGTAATCCGATTTTAACCAAAATTGAAATTGGTCAACAATTTTTACTAATACTCCCCAATACCAAATTTCATTAAAATATCTCCAGAGGTTCCCGAGTTGTAAAATTTTTTATTAATATTTTTTGAATGAACAAAAGAACATCGAACATCGTAAAATTACGTAAACTCGTTAATTTACTTATATTTAAATTTATTGGAAACCTTACATTTTACAAAATATAAGCTTTTAATTATTTTATTAAACTTTTGTTCGCTCAGATGAGTATTTAATGAGATGCTTGCAAAATACGTTGTAAAATACATGTAGGCCTTCATGTAAAGTGGTCGTTATTATGGTCAGATTTTAACCAAAATTGGAATCGGTCAACAAATTTTAGCAAAAAAAATCCATGTTCATGTAATGATGCCACCGCAACTTTCGTAACATACGCAACAGATGACTTAAGGACTAAAGGTGGATTGACAAATCACAGCACAACAAAATATTAATTGAGTTTGGTTGCTGCTGTATGTTGTTGCCTCTGTGAAGGAGGACTTGGCACTGCTTTGCCTGGTGGCTTTCAGTGTTTGAGCTACTTTCTATTGAGTCAAGGTTTCCGTATTTGCGGGTTTTCAGTGGGCGGTTCCATCGTCCTTTAGGTCCTCCTTTTCTTAGGGATGGGGATGTCCTCATCGCATCCCGTTCCAGCCCTTGGGCATTTGTATACGTCCCAAGGCTTAATGGAGGCGGAGATGTCTTTGATTGTGCCACGGGCGTGTCGCAGCTGGTCGTAAAATATTCCACTGGCTTCCTTCATCTAGGTGTCCAGGGTCAGGAAGCCTAGGGTGTCTCTGATGGTTTGGTTCGTAGTTCCTAGCGGTGGCCTCATGGCCCAGTGGAGGCTCCCATTCTGGACCACTTCTAATTTTTCGGTGGACGTTGCTCTCCCTGACCAGGCCGGGGAAGCATAAGTGAGAATTGGTTAAATGCATGAGTTGTATAGTTGGGCCTTGAATTTGGATGCTACTGAGGCTGATCTTAAGACCGGGGCAAGGGCGATCTTTGCACCGATGGCTTTCTTGGCCTGCCGGAGCAGATGTTTTTGAAAATCTAATTTCACATCTAGGGTCACTCCTAAGTATGTAACCTCCTTCCATTCAATGGGAGTGCCATTGATGGTGAGTCAAGGGACAGTCGGTGGTTTTATCTTCCTTGTAAAGATGATTGTCTCGGTTTTTGTCGCATTCACTCCGAGGCGCCATTTCCCATACCAGCTGGTCAATTGCTCTAGGGCTCTTTGTGTGTATTCATAGGCTTTTCTTGGTTTGATAGATCTTGAGATGACTGCTACGTCATTAGCAAATATTCCCATGATGGTATTATGCCCATGGGCTGTGGGTAAGTCAGCCCTATACAGATTAAAGAGTAGGGGACCAAGGACTGATCCTTGGGGAACCCCCGCTTTTATGGGGCGCTGTTGGAAGGTGGCATGGCACCAGCTGACCTGAAATGTGTGGTCATTAAGGTAGGACTGAATGATCCTTTGTAGCCAGGTTGGGAATGATTGATTTCGTAGTTTCTTAAGGAGGCCTTCATGCCATACCTTATCAAAGGTCTTCTCTAGGTCCAAAAGCGCAGCTGTGGAATGTACTTTGCAGTTAAAACCTTCCAAGATGAAGTCAATCACCCGCACAAGTTGGTGGGTGGTTGCGTGCTTGTCCCGGAATCTATATTGTTCCGGCGGGATGATATGGTGGCTGTATGCATGTGCTTTAAGATGAGGAAGAATGATTCTTTCCAATAGTTTCCGTAATCCTGGCAGGAGGGAGATCGGGTGGTAGCTTCCCGGGTTAGTCAGTGGTTTATTTTGTTTAGGTATACAAATAACTTTGGCCTGCTTCCAGATGCTCGGGAAGTTTCCGAACTTCATGGCGGCATTTGCTATTTGCATCATGATTTGACCAGCATGGCATGGCATCTCAATGATGGCCTCATTTGATACTTCATCAGCCCCGGGGGCTTTCTTCTGCTTCAGTTGTTTGAGGGTGGCAATGAGTTCAGCCTCAGTGCATTCGGGCGGTCGGATCCCGTCTTCGGCAGGGTCAAGGGTGACATCTGGGTCATCTGCAGTGGGCAGATTGGACGTAAAGGCATCTTCTAGGTGGGCCGCCATTGCCTCGGCTTTTTGTTGTGGAGTATTTGCTTCCCCAGCGACAGTACGGAGGGGGAGATCTCGTGTAAGTGGGCAACATAGATTCTTTGCCACTCTCCAAATTGAGCCATGTTTTTGAGTTAGTGATGTGGCAAAGGCATTCTGTGTTTTGGTGCGGTGCTCCCTGATATCAATTCTGATCTTTTTCTGCATCCAACGGATCTCTTCTAACAGCAGTGGGTCCCCTGTTCACTGGTGTTTTCGTCGCAGTCTATTTTTTCGTGCTATATATTTTATTATCTCCTGTGGGAGGGTCAGGTGGTCTGGCCAGCGCGTGAGTTTCCTTGGGGTGGCTTTCCTAACAGCCTCCTCCATCTCCCTGATTAAGGTCTCAGCCAGGCTATCTATTTCCGTCGTGGATTCTGGTTTTTGTATTTCAGGGAGAGCATTGGTGAGGTTGACTCTGTAAGTGTCCCAGTTCATTAGGTTGAATCTTGCCCTAACCCTAGGTGGTAGGAGTGTCGGTTTAACCCCTAAGTAAATCAGTACAGGGTAATGGTCGCTGCTTAGGGCAGCAACAGTATGGAGGGTGATTGCGGTTTGTATGCCGCAACAGATAGCGATGTCTTAAGTTTGGTTGAGCCTTGTAGGCTGGGGGGGGGGGGAGGCGGCGGCCACCATTGCCCTGGAGTCATCAGCCCAGGTCCTCAGCTTCCTGGCGTTTCGATTTTTGCTGGTCGAGTTCCAGGATTGGTGGGTGGCATTGTAATTGCCGGCTGCAATTGTCGGGTCGTCGGTCTAGGTCATTAGTCAGGAATAATCCGCCTGGTTTTAGGTAGGCGGATGCTAGTCTGAGGCGCCCTCTGAGTGTCTCGATTGTGGCTGTCATTTGCTTGAGGGATGCCATGTCAATTGGGGTCTCGTTGGTCTGGACATCGTTACGTATTAGTATGGCTGTGCCGCCTGCAACTCTTCCTTCCTGTGGGACGTCTCGGTCACTTCTAATTATCTTGTAGCCAGGAATGCTCCACCTAGTCTCAGGGTTCAGGCTTTTGAGGATCCCTGGTGGGGACCTAGTGGTGCAGTGGATGCCCCGTTTGGCCGATATTCTTCTTTGTCATGCTCCATAGTAAAATTTAAGTGCTCCCGAATGGGTTGCTTGTCTTGCTGGGTCTTCAGTTGACCGTCGTCAAATTTCAAATCTTGGCTCATTAGGGGGCTGCTGTCAGGAGCATCCTGTCGGTCTCGTTTGGTCAGGGGTCGGGAAACGCTACCTCGATCGGTTGAGTCAGTGCTAGTAAAAGCCTGTCCGAAGAGGACTTGTTTAATGTTCTTGGGGAGCTGTCCATCTATATTTGCCACCTGTCACAAGAGACAAAAGAAGGAGTGGGTGAGAAGGTGGGACCTCGTTAGCCAACCCCCGCAGGAAGAAGGTGAGTTTGTCCATGCAATGGCCCCCCCCAGGTGCTCCGCTCCCAGCGAGGCATGCGGTTTACCCCTGGGTGGGACCTGGACTCGCTCGGAAAGCCCTAATTGTCTCTGGACCACAGCGGATTACCTACTTCCTCCCCTGGGGGAGTTTTCGAGCACCAGCCAGAGACAACGGGATGGTTAGGGGGGATTCTCGGGTTTTCTGCTGACCTTAGAAGGTCCACGGTCTAATGTTCCTGTGAACGGTCTCAGAAACTGAATCTCTGCTGCTCGGTTTTGGTTTCGCTCGCTGGTCGCTTGCCACTGCTCGCTCTGGTGTCGCTCTTCCTTAATTGAGTTAATTTAATGTAATAACATCGGTATGTGTTGCGACGTTGATGTATAGTGTTAATTATTGCATTACAACTTCACTAAATAATATATTTTTACATCGCATAATGTAACTGCATCTTCCCTTCAAGGGACGAGAATTTTGTCCCTTAAATATGGGCAATTCACAAAATCGAGAAACGCTAAATCGGATAATAAAATACATTATTTATATGGTGCTAGCTTTGGTCGGGGCCACAAAAAACAACCTTAAATGTGGGAAAACCTTAAATGGACAAACCTTAAATCGGGATTCCATTGTGTGTGTGTATGTATGTATATGTGTGTGTGTGTATATATATATATATATATATATATATATATATATATATATATATATACATATATATATATATATATATATGTTCAAATCTATATATTTTCATTTAAAACTTGAGCTCTTTAGTATTCAGAAGCAAAATAAGTTTCATCATAATTTGTATTTTTTTCCACTTCTTAAAAAAATAGAATTTTATTTTTAACTTGAAAGTGGAATGTTGACACATTATATAGTGAAATGAAGTGTTTCTTCTGTAGTCTTAGAAAATTTGAAATTTAGAGAATTTTATTTAAAAAATCACAAGGAAATAAATTGGTTTGCGCTTTTATGATCTCATGTGCAAAATGTCACTGTATAAATGAAGACTTCAGTGAGGTATTTCTATATTTGAAGTTAGGTAAATAAATTAGCAGTTTATTTTAAACAAATAAAAGGGATAGCCTTTAGGTATTATTTGATAACCTTTCAAATGAATAAATTTATGAAATCTCTCTCCTTAATAGGCATTTGTATCCCATTAACTTCACTTCCTTGTGATTGCCTGAGGAATTTTCATAATAATACCTGCTTGTTCTCTATGCTTCTGTCACGATTTCTTTCTGACCATTTGCATGCCTTTTCCTCTTGAAATATCTGTGTCATCCTTTGCATGTGGCATGTTGCTTTGGTTGTGAATGAGAAGAAAAGGGCCAAGTCATTGGTGGACCTACGTCGCCAGAGTGAGGGGTCACATCGAGAATTAGAGGGAAGCTATTTTGGTTCCCCCAATAGGGAACCAATCATCACTGGTGTGTCAGTCAAGGCTCTAGTGAGTTCTTTTTATTGTGATCAAACATTTATTTCTTACTTTGACCCATATTTCTTGTCAGATGTCCCATTTTCAAGTGTAACAAGTTATAAATTTTTTCATAACTCACAATCAGACATTACTTGTTATAGTTTTCATCAGAGAACTTTCAAATATTTAATGATTTCCTTAAAACTTAACCAGCATAGTAGCATAGTTGCTATGCCAATGAATTATTTCAAGAATTAAAGAAATCATTAATTCCAACCCAAGTATAATTTTGATTCAGTTTATTTGACAAAAGATAATTAAAATACCTTGAAGGTAGGTATTTGAGAGTTTTATTCATTAAAATACAGGAGATCCCCACTTAATGTCATTAATTAATTTTTGAAAAATGCGATGTTAAGCAGAAGATCATTAATACAGCATCGGTTCTGAAACCTTCGATCCAAAACCTAAAAATAGCTATTTTAATTAAGTAAGTATGCTCCCCATTGCTATAATTCAAATCTGAGCATAATTACTTCAATTAAAACAAAAATATACATATTCTAGCAATATTAATAATAATAAATGCATAAAAAATTAACGTTCATAATAGGATTCTCACCATATCATTCATTCCACACCACTTACAAAGCTATTGAGCTTTTTATTAGGAGAATTTGGAGGATTTTAACTTATGCTGGGGAATTTTTTTTAATACCCAGTTTGCCTGTTTCCAAAGGAATGGCATATTAGTATTACCTCGACAGAATTGGATGAAGTTTGGAGTGACTCACAAGAGTGTGGAATATCAATGGATCACCTGTGGTACAACATATGTACTACACAGCATTTTAAGGCTAAAAGATTTTGAAATCTGTTAATTTTTTTGTTAATCAAGATTTTGGGATTCAGGCTGGTTTCTTTTGTTTTTCTGATGTAGCTATCTTTCTGTTTGAGTACTTTCTATTTTTGATGTTGAGAAGAACAACATTAAAACGAATATGCAACAATTTTTAAATTATAATGGGAGAGTTTAGGGAATGATGTTAAGGCAATACAACATTGAACGAGGTGACATTAACGTGGGGTTCTACTGTAATATTACTCCAGGTGAATTTAAATCTTGCATGGCACATTTAAAAAAATGATTTTATCATTTAACGTTTGCATGAATTCTTAAAATAATTGCATTTTTCTTATGTTAACAAAATTTTGCTCCATTTATCCCAGTTTGGCTGGGTAGAATATTAATTGGCATGCTGCGCTTCTTTGCTACTATGTTGTCATTACATTCTTTTTGCATGGCTCAGAGGGCTAGCTACTGCAACCTTGTCAATCTTGAGGATCCTTCTACCACACCAAGAAGAACACCTGAACCTGAACAGGTTGGTTGATCAAATGAGCTGGAAGAATTGAAGTTTTTCAGGGTATTAACTTTTCTTTTTCCGAGGGTTTAGAGTTAATGTTATTAATCTGAATGGTATTAGATTTGGTATGAAAGCATGTCTCAACTTTGGGAACCCTAATATTGTTGCTGCTGATTCATAAGTCTTTATAGGCTACTGAAAACATACATTTTAACTGTGTTTAATAAATGAATCAGTCTGCTGTTGTTGATAATTTCACATGGTCTTTATTAAAACAAAAATTTATATTTCAGGGATGTGGTCAGGGTTAGACAGTAAGATTTCTAAATTACTCTTAAAAAGTTAATTTTTTTACCAACAGAGATCCAGTTTCAACAAATTTGATCAGTTAAGCAAGAAAACCGTTCTGCATGTCAAGTCAGTGGATTCGTCTAAAGTTCAGAAGCAATTTAATGAGGTGAGTTTAATAATTATACCCACTTTTTTCTATCATGAAGTGAGTTAGTACTCAGTAAATTTTTATAGAGAACCTAACCTTATTCATGAAATGTAGCAGGATGAAACATTGGCATTGCATATTTTTATAATTTTTTTATTTATTTCAATTTGTTAGATGTAAAATCCAAATAGTCAGCAAGTATAAGATTCTATTACAATATTTTATTATACATAAATAAATCTCATAAACATTTTAAAACTCAGGTGGAGAATTTAGTCTTCTAAATTAAAAAATAATAACAGAAGTTTTTATATTTTAAATATTGCAATTGAACTTATTTTATAAATATAGATACTCTTATATAAAAAATAACTTCATCATTGAAATTTTTTGTTCTTATGAATTTTTTGCAATGACATTATTTTACTTTTTTGATAAAATTTATCTCACTCTGTTTTTAAATTTGTATGTTGTATTCAATAAATAAAATATAATCCAGATGAACTTGAAAATTTTGGGTTATTTTATTTTAAAATTTTGTTTTCAGATGTCGAATTTCATTATTAAAAACTAGTGCAAAAACCCATTGAATTAAATTCTCGTATTTATTATAATTATTATAGTTAAAATTTGGACAGTAGGGAGATTAACAGCACCAGGGGGTGGAAAGGTGGCGAACCTCTAGGGAATATCCTAAATTTATCCAAATAGCAATAATGCAATTGCCTTTGATGATGGAAGACTTCACCTAAAAAATGCAAAATTTTCAAGTTCAAAATGGATAGTATATGGTCCGATTTGATGTGTATTTCAAAATCAACCCTAGAAAAATGAATTTTCAATCTTAAAGGCGTTCTTTGGTTCATGAACTATATTCGTATGACAATTCTAAGTAATTTTATAATGCAAATGAAAATTATGCTGCATTGCTTCTCGTAAACATAACTCCCATATAAAATACATAAATACAGAGGGAGATGCAAAACCGAGATTTTATTCTATTAGTAATAGATTATTTCTTTGTTTTGATTATGGTTAGGCTGCTGCAGCAACTGCAACACAGGGCCCATTATTATGCCGTAGCTGTGGAAAACAAGTTTTCCAAATGGAACAGGTGAAAGCAGAGAGGGCAGTGTGGCATAGGAATTGCTTCCGATGCAAAGAATGTAGCAAACAATTGACGTGAGTATAATTGTTTCTGATATTGGCTTAGTCCAACATTGCTTTCAAAGACTGCACCAGAAAATAAGCAGTTAAGTCCAGTATATATTGAAGTATTAATTATAATTTTAAAAAAAGTTTGATGTATGGAAACTTATCAGAAACAAAAGATTGATGTAAATTTTTCATTTCAGGGTAGATATTTATAGCAGTCATGAGGGCCAGTTGTATTGCAAACCTCATTTCAGAGAATTATTTAAACCAAAGGCTGTTGTTGAGTTGGAGGATGTGGGACCAGGTGAGATCACTCTTAAGAAATTTATATGGCTTACCATTATATTTTGTTGTTTCAGAAGAAATAGGCACACATGTTTATCCTTTCAGTCTTAGTATTTAATTAAATTTTAAAATAAAATATATATTTTTAAGCTAAAGAATATGCAGAAAATTGTATTTATTGAAAAAATATGCTTTATTGTTGAGGTTAGAATTGCAAGATTTTCAATGTCATTGACCTCTTGCATAATCATGCTGTAGATCCTTGGTTTTTGTTGATTAAGAAGCTTGAGGCAGTTTAGGTTATTGTTCTAGCCGTACGCCACGTATTTTTTGTTATATTCAATACATACATGATGTAATAAAACGTTTGGAGGCTAGATTAATTATATGAAAATGGTGTTACTTTCCAGCTAATCAAAGATATATTCTTTGAATGTACCTTTCTCCTGCACCAGTATTTTTATTCTGGCAGCCCTTCTTTTATTGGAATTATCACAAAAATTTTCCCTCTTGATGCTTTTTATCTGCTGCTTTGATATTTGGAGAATTCCTTGTATTTTAAGAAAGAGAGATAAATAAGATGGAGCAATACTTGGCAAGCAAGTAGGATTTGGAAATACTGCCATATTTCCCAGAAACCGTTGTAAAAATAGTGCTGTATTTGTTTTTTCATGCTGCAGTTGCCAACCCTTTTAGATCATTTCTGTCACAACACTTCTCTTATGAAATGCAACCTTCTTCAACCATATCTCTGATTGTCACTAACCTGTTTTAGCTAATAATATCACTGAACTATTGAAGGAATCAAAAAGTAGTGGCACAGTGGAGAATATAGGGTTCTACTGTCAAAAATATGGAGCTCCCGCTATCAAATTACGGCAAATATGATTCAGAAGAATGTTGGGCCCTCTGTCTGCTGGGCCACTGCACTGCAAGGGGCCTTCACAATTCTGTGACAAAAACAGCAATTTATCACATTAATATAGTTACCCACTACGAAATAGTACTTTGCATAGTCTATAAGCATTCATCAAACAACAAATTATTGGATTCACTGCAACACAAACACTAACAAAACACTAGCATGATGTTGTCACATCATATAGGTGAATCCTTACTTGAGGTGCACTGTTTCAGTTTGAAAATGAAATGCTAAAAAAGATAGTTTTAGAATCTACTTTTGGTGAATCGCCACTGAAGATTGTAGATGAAATGCACATCTGTGCACATTATTGAAGATATCTAAGATAAGTACCTACTTATTTTTTCAATTTGTGATACTTAAGTGCTTATCTTGATATTTTTTTCAACCATAAGACAAGCTTGATAATTCTTTATGACTTCTTCTTTCCAAATTATCATAGTTTAAAAACACAGAAATACCAATATTTTACTTGAGCACTCCGTCATTTAAGAGATGTCAGATATGTATTTGATGTTGTTTTATTGTAATTTTACAGTAAATACTTTTAGATCCTAAATGACAATGAAATTTAACATTGTTATAGTAATCCTTGATATGTGCCTTCTGCAGTTAATTTTTTAAAAATTGGTTGAATTGTACTTTGGAAAGTGCAATATATATGTTACCATTTCTGGTGGTTGCTCTTTTTAATTAAGGTTTAAGAAAAACTTTAGATGTAATTTAATTATAAAAACTCGACTGTCATGTAAGTGTGAACATAATTTAAAAATACATGAAGGGCTATTTGTATTACATCATTCAAAAAGTTGTGTTATTAAAATCTCTGGGATTTTAACTCTCTTGTTGAAACTACTGTGTTAAAGTTTTAATCATAAGTGTTTCAGATAATGAGAGCAAAGTTAGTTACATTTATACATTTATAAGAGAAGTTTCATGGGGCACTGCTTCCATAATTATTGCAAGTGAAGTATGACAGAGTGATATTATTGACACATTGTAGTGAGGCCAAGGAAGCCCGAGATGATAATTCGGGAGAACCAACCCGTTGAGCTGCCTCCTGATGTGGTAAGAGGTGAGGCAGAGTTGTTTGTTGGGTGTTATACTTTTTGGTCACCTTGCTTAAAAGCATGAAGAGTCATATAAACTGTCTTTCAACAATCACCCTTTTTTTCACTAATTCATGTATAACTGGGCCGGATTAATGAGAGGTTTAAAATATGGGAAAATGAAGTTTACTTACAACATATTTTGACAAGAAGACAAATAATATTTCCTTTACACTGGTTACAGACATGACTGACTTTACATATGAACTATTACTTTATAATTGATTCTGTGCTAGGTTTCTTGTTAATCCAGCTCTAGTGTTAAGCTTACAAAAATGATGGAATGGTTTTTGTCTCTGCCTACTTGTTATATAACTCTCTGGAGTACTAATCCATTTCTGGCATGATTCTTTTTTATGTTTAATAGTGTCATTGACATCAATATTTCTGTCTCTTCTTATCTCCATTTAACATTATATAGTTTTTTATAATTTATTAGTTTCTGATAAATGGTTCTGACTTTATTTCCATTATATGGGAAACTTGGATGATTAACAGATTTGAAGATTTTGGGTTTGGTTTTTAATTTTGATATTAATGCAGTTTAGCTTGTAAAACATTTAATTGGTGTTCACTGTTTTGTATCTTCAAAGTTTGAAAGCTAATTAATTAATAAAAAAAGATGTTTTAATTATTATATTAATAATAATAAGTCAGTCCAATTTCATCTGGCTTAGTTCATAAAAGAAAACTGTCTTAAAAGCATGTTTCTGGGTGGTATAGACTAATTTAATAATATTACTGACTGAATGGCTATAAATATTTCTTCATTTTTTTCTACAGCATCTGATAAACCAGATCTTGGTTTAGAAGAATTGACCTCTCTTGATGTAAAATCTCGCTTCAAAGTATTTGAAAAAGATACTACAGAAGAATCCAATGCCAACTTGGAGAAGTCATCAAGTGGTGTTAATGTCAAGAGATCACCAAGCATACTCAGTAAACTTGCCAAGTGAGAAGATGTTACTTAATTAATGTTTGTCATATCATCAAAGGTGTCATTTTGCTTCATATTAAACTGATGTTTTAGTAGTCACATACAGCTCCTGTGAAATAATAATAGTCTGACGAAAAATTGATATTTTTTCTTTTAAGAAAACATTAAATTAAATTTCTGGTTGATTTAATCTCAGTTTAGTAAATCTTTGGAATTGGGCATTGAAGGATTAATTTTAATTGAATTAAAGTTAAAGTTGAAATAATTTTCAAATAGTTGAATTAGTGTTGAAATTACACAATTACACAATCTTACACAATCTATTGGCTTCTTAAAAGGTTTCAGAAGAAGGGAATGGACATTGGTGTCACAGATGACTCCCTAAATGGTGTTCCCTTTGAACAGTCCGATACGTCTGACTCTTCAGCAGCATCCTCCTCTGAAGATGAAGGAAATGAGGAGGGTGGTGTAGTCAAAGCCTCACGTCACAAGAAGAGAGAGTGTCCTGTTAGTTTTGGCAAGATGGATGACATGAAGAACAAGTGAGTGAAAGCAATGCAACAAAATTTGCTTAATGCTTTCAAAACTTCCAATGCTAGTTTTCCAAATTATAAATTTTAATGTCATAATTACTTAAACAGATGGGAGAGTGTCGGTGCAAATGGAGTGCGAAAGACAAGAGAGGAGCTTCGAGAAGAGAGGAAGGAGGAAATCCAGAGGTTAAGGTCTCGACTTTTTCAGGTAATTATTATGTACCATTTATTCACATTTTCTTAAAAATTCATGCTTTTGTTATCAGTTTTTCTCTTTGCTTATGCAAAATTTTTGTTGATAGAAATATCCTCTTAAGTGCCACTTTTTATGCATGGTTTGGAAAAACAATAGTACCCATGTATAAGACTATGGATATCTTATTTTTAGTGTGTTTTCTTAAAAGAAAGAAGTGCTAAGGTGATCACTCTGTCTGTCCATCTGTCTGTCTGTGTACAATCAACTTTTTTGTTTTCATTGACTTGGAAATTCTTTTTGAATTTTACACCAAGTGGATTTTACCGGTAGTTCATAGATTTTCCACTAGATGGCTTCAAAGTTTTAAAATTCAATTTGTACAGTGTGTCTTCAGTTTAACATCACTTCAATTAATGTCGATTCATCTTAACGTCATTCAAAATTTACTACACATTCGAATTAACATCGTCAATGATTCGACTTAATGTTGTCCTGACTCAGCGCTTAAATAAAGGATGAAAAAATATTCCATAGATGACTTTCACATACATCTGTTGCAGTGGATCGCATTATTTGAATAGAAAATTTGTTTTGGATTGATGTATTTTTATTAAATTTGCATTATTTCCATGGTGACATTTTGTAGCTATTGGTCCAAATAGTGGTGGTAGTAATGGCCTTATTTTCAAAGTCCCCCCAGCAGTCATTAAAATGAAATGTTACAAGGTTTGTGAGTTGTGCAGAAAGGAAGATCTGCCAATTGCTCTATTTATAAACTTGAAATTATTCTGTACTTTTGGGATAATTTGGGTTTATTGCCTCCCTATTTTATTGCTGTTTTTATCCAGTGTTGTCAATCCAGCGAACTCATATCTAGATATAGCGACATTAGGTTAGATCTAGCGCCTAAAATAATACTATAGTGACCATTTACAAAACTAACAAATCGATTTAACAATCTAGCTAATTCTAATTATCTGCTAAAAGTACGGCATCTGCATTCATACTAAACACAAAAAATTGAATAATGAAAATGAAAAACGTAAATAAGCAGAATATTCTTTCCGTTTGTCTCTTACTTTTTATTTTATTGTTTTCTTTTTGCAATTTGAGCAATTAACTACAACACTGGAACAGTGGATATCATTTATGAGAATGGTGGTATTGTTGGCAATAAGGATAAAGGATTCAAAATAAAGTGGAGAGAGAATAAGGTTTTCATTGGAAAGCACATGTTATTTACTCTATTGTATATGCATGTCGATTATATTTCTTTAGCTAAAATTTGCTGGAACATTGACGTAATATCATATTCAGAAAAGATTTTGTTGTAAGATAACAGCCATATTTTCAAAAGTCCCAAAATTTTATTTTGGGTGCACATTTTGCGTTAAACATAAGTTACGAAACAATCTATGACCTAATGTAACAGGTTTTCTGACTCAGATGCAGAGAGCAGTACTGTTTATTTTCTAGTGGCCAACAAGTAGTGATATAGTAACTTAGTGAAAAAAATAATTGGCAACTCTGTTTGTATCAGTTGTGGCTCGACAGAGTGGTTATCCTTCTTTTGGCCTAATGAAATTTGCAGTTCAATAAAAATAACAAAATACCATATCTGCCCAAATCGATGCCGACACCCCAAAAATTTCCACCATTTTTTGACAAAAAAGCAAATTCGTAGATTTTATGCTGAAGTGCGTCGGGCATGCATGCAGGGCCTAGAATACATTATTCAAGATTGAAGAAAAGAGTGGGAAATGGTTTAGTTGTTGACATTTTAAATATTACTTCAGTTAATAATTTCGCACTGTCAAGGTCAAATAAAACAATAGCGACCTCATCAAGATAATTTTTAATCCAAGTCTATTTCCAATGAAATTAGCATTTACATTGCCTTAAGAAATTGCATTTTTATTATTATACATGTTAATGTGAAGTTTTACCGAAATTCAAAAAGTTGAGCATCAAAAGTCGTCATTGCATTTTACGTAATCGTCTGCGTATTCAATGTATGCAATTTTAACACGTTCAACCCGGCGTGACTCACCCGTGGGAATGCCCAGAAATGTAATACTAATAATACAATTGAATTACAAAATAACCAAAAATGCGGGTGAACGTGATTGGTCTACATGTTTCTCTCTATTCCTCTCCCTCTCTCCACGTAATAACCATATACCTATATACTGCACTCGCCATCTAGCTCATGATAGTTACGTTTAGTAGTCGCAGAAGTCCATTTCCTAAACTTCGAAGAAGTTCTAATTGAAGAAGTTTTCAAATGAGAATTGTGATATAATAAAAAGTTGCAAAATAAAGGGATCAGCATACACGCTATGAAGCATGTGAAGAGATATTAGAAGAATATATAATAATTCATAATAATTACTTTATAGTTATTGGAATTAAAATCCTGAAAACAACAGGAGAAATTACGAACCATCTGTCTGGCGGGACAGCATTAATTTTTTTATTACATACAAACGGCACATTTCAAATTGCACTACAAACAGAAGGACGTCGTGACTCACCAGTGGGCCACGCCGCTGTAGAGTGCGATATACCTGTGACCCACCGGTGGGTCATGCCGCCCTACAGAATGATGTAGTTGTGACTCACCGGTGACCCACGCCGGGTTGAACGTGTTAATAGATTCCTTGAATGAGATTTTAACATGCATATAAACATTACAATGGCTATAGCAATAACTACAATGGCCAAGTAAAACTTCTTTTAATGCATAATGAAAAATAATACAAATTGCTAACTATTCTTAATGATACATGCATAGCCCTGAGAAACGTAATAAAATATCCAACAGCATTTAGAAATGATAGAACAAGTAACAACGGCAACAAGACATGGGTACTACTAAATTCAATATTCTAGCTTTGTTATTTATTCATTAATATTCATCGTACGTCAAATATTTACTTTACAAAAAATATAGTAGCAAACAATATTAACTTACAGTTTTATCATTCCCCATAAATTAATTTAGTTGAACCGAATATATTTTTACCAACCCTTTTTTTCAGTCACTTTTTCTATTACCTACAGATCCTCAGGAAATTATGAGTATTGTTCATTCTTTTCCTAATTCTTGGTCCTGTAGTATTGACAATATCCCTATACCAATTGTCAAAGCGGCTGTAAAATATATTGCACTCCCCTTAGCTAATATAATTAATTTATCATTCTGTGAAGGTTGCTTCCCTTCCAACCTTAAATTTGCTTGCATTATCCCTATTCCAAAAAAAGGTCCATTATCTAATTCTGATAATTACCGACCTATTTCAGTACTTTCAGTTTTTTCTAAGATCTTTGAGAAAGTCTTTTATAACAGAGTGACTTATTATTTAGAATCTTTCCGTCTATTGGATGAATCCCAACATGGATTCAGAAAAGCTAGATCAACTACATCAGCCTCCTTTCAATTTATTAATAATATTTACCAGGCTTTAAATGCAATTTAAGCAAGGCATTTCATAGTATTGACCACAAGATTTTGTATTTGAAGCTACAATTATTTGGCATAAATAGAAATGCACTACGTTGGATAACTTCTTTTTTATCCGATTGACAACAAATTGTTAGATATTCCTATCAATCATCTAATGGCCCAAAAATTGCTACATCTAAACCACTAAATGTTGAGTGTGGTGTCTCCCAAAGTTCTATTTTGGGCCCTTTACCTTTTATAATTTTTATTAATGACCTTCCAAATAATACTAGGAATAGTAAACCAGTCTTATATGCTGATGATACCTCTTCCCTGATCCAATCAAAAAATCTGTCTGATTTATTAGAGCACTCTAATTCATCAACCAAAGCAATGTACCAATGGTGTCTTTTGAATTCTCTTACTGTAAACAAGAATAAAACAGTTTTGAGACAAAAAATTCTGCTATGACCAGGAATCAAACCTGGGTCTTCCACTTGCCAGGTGGATATTCTACCACTGAACTACCATAGCAGAAAATCTTTCCTGTTTTCGAATGTGGGTTCGATTCCCGGTCATAGCAGTATTTTTTCTGATTCAAAGTTATTCCCAAATTACAGCTTATGCCATTCTGCATAGTTCCATATTATTCCATCAATTTCTGGCTTTGGCAATCTCACCATTTGAGAGGGAGGGGTTTTCTTCGATGTTCTCTTGGAGGACGTCCGTTGGGGCTGGTTGATACTAGCTTGGCTAGCCTGGACCCAACTAAGAAAAACACCCACGTTCAGAAACAGGAAAGATTATCTGCTACGGTAGTTCAGTGGAAGAATATCTGCCCGGCAAGTGGAAGACCCGGGTTCGATTCCTGGTCTTAGCAGAATTTTTTCTGTTTCAAAATTATTCCCAAATTACAGCTTATGCCATTCTGCATAGTTTCATATTATTCCATCAATTTCAAGAATAAAACAGTCTATTTGCAATTTCACACTGAAAATGCACCTCCTATATCAAGTCCTTATATTAAAATGAATGGTTCCAGTATTGTACATTCTGCACATGTAAAATTTCTGGACTTACACCTAAGTGAAGATCTTGACTGGTCTGAGCATATCAGCACAATTCTGAACAAAGTAGCAACGGGCATCTTCATGCTTCATAAATTAGCTCCTCTTGTTTCTATTGACATTATACTATGCCAAAATACACTTCTACTTTTCATATGGTATTATCTTTCGGGGAAATGCCACCTATGCTAGTAAAGCTTTTGCATTACAAAAACAAGCAATTAAAACCATGTGTCATGCTCCTTACATAACTCATGGTAAACCATTTTTCCAGGCCCTTGGCATACTCACTCTCCCCTCCATCTATATTCTTAACTGTGCAACATTTGTCAAAACTTATCCAGAACTGTTTCTCACTAACCAAGATTTTCATTTCCATGATACACACCATAATACTGACCATTCACATCAATGATTATTGGTTGACACTTGGTCAAAAAGGTCCCCACCATGCTGTTTCCGTAGTGTATAATAAGCTTCCTCCTAGGATAAAGAATTCATGCTCTATGCCTGTATTAAAAAACGTCTTATAAGTCTGCTAACAAGCAAAGCTTATTATTCTTTAAACGATTATATTTATGACTGTTTGTAATTATTTTAACTACCTTTTTTTTCCTGACTTCTCTGTCTGTATTGACCCTAAGAGCAAATAAATATTATTATTATTATTATTATTATTATTATTACTATATCATTTGAATGTGATGGCAATGAGAAACGTGCTGCCACTATGAGACTTAACCCTAATTTTTTCATGAACTCACATTTAAGCTGAGGGGTGATTTTTTCATGATAGATTTTGACAAAAAACATCGGCTTATATTCGGGCAGATATGCCAAATGTTTTATTTATCTCTCTCAGATTTTCATTAATCATACAGTAACTGTTGCAAGATATAATTTGTTTGTTGCATTTCTTTTCTAGCAATGTCAACTCATGACCTCGCTTTTACAGAAGTGTTTGTGGCTGAATATAAACTTTCTAGTAAAAACTCATCTTTCTTTATAGATCATATGACTACATTTTGCTGGATTAGTATTACGTAATTCTTTTCTCTTCCAATTTTGGGCACATTGAAATGAAGTAAAGTCATACTATTTGTTTATTTTATTGCAATTCTATATTAATAATTATTTTATTTTGATTTATATATGTTGTGATACTATTAATGTCATATGTAGTACCATAAAGCTCCATAAAATACGTTATATATCATCTTTTGTGTTTCAAGAGGGTTTGAACCCGAGATTTTGGAACCAATTATATTGTATGACATGGGTTCTTATGGAAAATATTGGTTCATTTAACGTTGTTTCACTCTACATCGCGATTTTCCAGAATGAATTAATGATGTTAATCGAGGACACCCTGTACTTTGAAATGGTATTGTAGTGAAGTTGTCACGGATGGAAAGATCTAGTGAGGATCTATATTCTAATAGCATGGGTTATCTCTTCCTCAAAGGGTAAGGCAAACCAGAACCATGACAATTTTTAATAAAACGTGCTTCCATCTCCTGCTTTAGGAAGGACATCTTACTTGTATACTAGTTGTGTAGATTGCTGGAAAATTAAAAACTTTGAAATGATGAATATGTGAATATTTTAGTAATAGGGATAGAATTTTCTGGTGGTTTCAAAATTCTCTTTGCCAAATGAAATGTATTCATAATTGATAAAAATGTATTTGTAATGTCTCATAGGGAAAGCAGGGTAAAATGAAGGAGATGTATGAACAGGCTGTGTTGGAGAGCGAGAAGGGTACAGGAGCTACAAGCAACGGGGTAAAGAGGCAACCGTCGGAGAGGGCAAAATCCTTGAAGGAGCGTTTTGAAAAGGGAGAGGCTGCTGTTGATCTGATTGAGGACACTGGCGAAGAGATTCGCAAAGAGAGAGAAGAGCAGGTCAAGCGTGCCAAGGAGGAAGAGCTGAGCGTATTTGAAGCTGGTAAGTACTCCTGGCGATATAATCCCAGGAATGAGTAGAGATGTTTTTTGTTGATATTTGTTTAGCACATTAAAAAAAATTCTCATATGGTTCAACTTTGGCATCTGTCTGTCCATTTATCTGTGCTGTTCTTTAAATTGAAATTGTGACAGAACCATAAATGGTAGAGAGTTGAAACTTGGGGTGTACTGATGCCATTTGTTTTTCTTGGGCTTGAAAAATATACAGGGGGATTCTGTGCTATAGATAAGGTCGATAGAGCTAGGGTAAGAAAGATTCTGAAATGGGTAGGGATTTTCAGAATAAAGGATGTATGTATTCAACAGGGTGAAGTTCCTGGATCTGTCCCTGGTCACCTAATTATATGACAGTCGTGTATTATGTATCATCATCATCATCATGAGGTGTTCTGCCTCTAGGCAGGTCCCTGGCACCACCATAAGGCTTTTTTGTAATCTCTAAGACAATCTCCTGGAATTAATTTCTTATGAGGTGGCAGCCCTACTGACATTTGGTTCTCTTTGGACACCACTGATAATTTATATTAAATAATTAAATTAAGGATTGAATTTTTGTTGTATCATCGAAAACATAATTATATGATATGGAAATCATTTTGTTGATCCTGTTGAAAGATTAATAATATTATTAACAATTAGAAAAAATTTTAATTTTTAATTACGAATTTTCTTTCACTATTCCCATTGTATATGACAGCATATTTCTTCTTAATCTTTTTCATGAATTGGTGGATCTTTTGTGTGCATATTTCATGCATTTAATTGTAATTAAGTCATGATTATGAGGTGAAATTCGCTATATTATAAATCACTGTCCTGTAGCGGTGGTTGCCTATCCTTCCCCTGCAGCCCGTTAACTGGGATGTAAGCTTAGGATATTTTAGCACCAATATGTAAGGCCTCCTACAAATAGATTTTAAGCTTTCTTACCAGAAAAGTGTTCTGAATTCTTCCATATGGAAAAAACAAAAGTACAACCTTATAAAGAACAATGTCACAGCATGGAAAAAAATTGCCTGAGAAAATTATTTTACGTAAACTTAGACAAAGAATAGCGTAAAGCATATTTCCGACTTCCTCACTAGGAAAAAATACTCAAAAACGCACTGTAAAACTCACTGAATAACACTGAAGAAGCTCAATTCAAAAGTACCATTAGGGGTTTTATTGCTTGTAAACTTAGCCAAAACATTGGCAAAATTTCTCTTTACAAATGCATACACTGCATCTCAGAGAGTGACCAGCAAGTCAAAAATAATATCACTAGATAGAACACATTCTCCTAGCATGACAGAGAAGGCACACATATATGAGCTTATATATATGCTTGCTCCCCACCTGGCAGGTGACCTCGATGCATGCATATATGCACTTAGCCCACTTAAGGGGTTAATAAGTAATATTTTACTATATTATTTTTTATTTTAAATTTTACTGTAAAATGGCTTGAGCTTTATGTGAAATACTTAAATAAATACATAATGTTCCTAAATGAGCATTGTTTCCATTATTTATGAATTATCTGACTTTTCCATTTGTCTGATGGTCCTTCCCACCATATGGGTCAGAGAATCAATGTTTTACTGTATGTACTTTTATTTTATAAAACATATTAACTCTGTTTCATTGAACTCTGCCCCTGCTTGATTACTGCTAATTTGCTTTTTATTACACGAGCTTTAATTTTTTCAGACTTTTATTTTAAAATAGAGGTTGAGGGATGGGAGCAAATATTACGTTCTGCAGATATTTTTATCTTAAACAAACGGTTATTCACTTTTTGCAATATTTATTCTCATAATCAAACTTGATTCCCTAATCACACACAATTCCATAATGTGTTGACAATAAACATTTGTTCAGCATTTATTGTTGAAATCAATGTCATGGAGCATTTTACATTTGATCATGTTAAATAATTTGAACACTACACAATGGAAAAACATATGTGGCATTCAGAACTGCATTAATTTTCTTTAATTTACATTTTTAAACATTTTAAACATACTTAAACATTTTTACTGGAATTGTTACAGGAATTTCGAAAAAGTCTCGAAGCCTTTTCCTTGAGCTGGACAAGGCACAGAAGCAACAGAATCAACCTCCACTTCTTCCAACTCCCAAGTCTCCACAACCTAAGGAGGAAGTACGGAAGGTTAGGGAGGTATGTTAAATATGGTTTTCATCCTCATTTTAATAATATGCCCAATACAATTTTTTTGGTGATAGGGCAACATGTCATTGTTTTTGAGTAGCTAGATTTATTGTGAAGTAATTGATCTTTAAGCAATTTAGCATATTTTAAAACATTAGATTCAGGATCATAAACATATTACTTTCAATAGCAAGTGTTCATTTGAAAGTGCTTTTATTTTATTACAGTGAAATTTTTATTTTAATTCCTAAGCCTGAGCATCCATAGTTATAGTTGTGTCTAAGGAATGGTAATTGTAGAAATAGTTTTCTCATGTGGAAAGCATTCATCTGGGGTAACTGTAGGTGATACCAAGGCAGATATCAGATGATGTTGTCCGCAGCAGTGATCCAGTAGAGGATGTCCAAGTTGAGACAGCTGACATCTGCAATAAATTCAAATTCTTTGAGAGTTATCAAGATGCCCCGCGGGTGAAGAAACCATTTCGCATCACACCCCCACGAGAGGGTCAGGTTAAGGTTGGATCACAGTTAGGCTTCCTTCAGTGTGTTAATCCATCAACCTTCTTAACCTTTTAATCATTCCTGCCTTTTGTGTTATTTGAACATGGTGTAACTAACTATGCTATGCACTTAACAAGAAAACAAGTTAATTGAGCATTGGCTCCTTTATTTTTCAGTGTCACACCTCCATACACTGTATATTAATAAGTGTTCATGTCTTTCATGCTAATCACATATTAGAAGTTGGAAATATATCAAAATTGTATCATGTTGGAATCATTTGATTGTTAGGCATGGCTGATTGTAGAGAATTTGCAAAAATTTTGGTTTAGAATTCTAACAGTTAAAAAAGCTACTTTTTCATTTACTGATTCACATAGTTCATAACATTAAGTATTAAAGGTCATAATCTTCAGCAGCATAACATCCTGCCAGCATGTTTTACTTTACCAAAAATTTTAAATGACTAAAAATAAAACCTTACACTCTTGATGTTACAGAATGTCATGAAAAATGTTTCATGGAGGCTTATTAAATCATTACATTTTCAAATAAATTTCACTTGAAATGAAACTCCAATTTTTCCATACTCTCAGTTATATAAATAATAATTGATAAAAATTAAGTTCATTGTGCATTTTTATATTTTTTCAGTTGTCTTAAACCTGAATAATTGTTTCAAAAGCAACAAAATAAATTGAAATAAATCATAATTTCAATCCATAATATACTTATTGCAATTAACAATCAGCTGAATAGCTTTTATTATAATTAAAAATATATTTTATCATTAGGTTGGCTCTCCTGAAAGGGAGGTTTATCGTGATCCAAATGTTGTTCGCTGTGAGGAACCAGCAGGAGAAGATGAGTCAGAAGTTGTGGTAAAATCGCATACCACCACCAAGATGCTCTCTCTCTTCCGACAGATGGAGGAAAATGCAAATCGGGAAGAAGTGCCAGAAGGTGAGAATTGTGATATTTTTCATTCTAAATCTATGCCACCATAAAAATGTAGTTGCTCAAGTTGTTAACTTCAATCCACTTTAAAGTTAGACTTAGTTTCATTTTTATTTTACCTTTATCTTCATAAAGCATTTTGCAATTATTTTGAGAGATTAGATTGATACAAGAAAACTTTGTAAATTCGATATCGGATAATTTGACCTATCTGATAATTTGAAGTTGTTACTATTCCTATACCAACAGAATAGGGTTTTGTGAAATTTGTAGTATGTTTATTTTGAAAAATGGTTAACTTTTAATTCAAATACAATATTCGACTCCATGGACCTAAGAGTATTTTGAAACAAAGTTCAAAAATGATATGTCTCATACCATTACAGTAAAATGTCATTAGTCAATCAAACTAACAGTCTGCTGTTTGATGCTTTAAGTTCTGAACAACTATTTTATTTTCAGGTCTTTTCATATACAAATATGGCTATATTCTGTGTGAAAACAAACCATTAAAGCCATACAGTTTTGGTTGCTTTTATAGCTCATTTTATGTTATACATTTTATAAGTGAAATAGATTGTAAATATGCTTATATTGAGCTAATACCACAGGTTCAATATCAAAAATATAAATTAAATTGATGCAGAATTACTCGGGGCACTATAATGAGAATGAAGTAGAGTATTAGAGAACCATGGAGTAACAAAGAGATTCAAAACAATATATTCTTATTTAATATTTAAGAGCTGTATGATGGGTTAGTTTTTAATTAAAATATAAATTTTGAGCCATTTAAAAGTTTTTAGTCCCATGCAGTTTGAGTATGAGACGTCTGATCTTAATGTTATCGTTAAGTTACATGGAACATTCTCTTTTGGTGGGAAAACGTCATTGCTGTAAGAATTGGGATATCACTGTCTTGGGATTCATTAATGAAAATTGGGATAAATGCCTGTTAAGATTTTTATGTGTTCTTTGCACAAAGTTAATGCAGATACTAGTAGGGGAGGTCGTTTCCATACATCCATCCGTCTGCATGTTAAAACTCTGGAACTGCTGGACTATTTTGATGAAATTTGGTATTGGAGAGTTTTGCTAAAATTGGTCAACTGATTACAATTTTGGTTAAATCGGACAACAATTACAAACACTTTACATAACCTAGAAAGAGTTGACAATATTCCTTTGTTTCAACTCGCGAACCGCTGGAGATATTTTTATGACATTTTGTATTAGGAAGTTTTGCTAAAATTGGTCAATCGATTCCAATTTTGGTTAAAATCAGACAACAATTACGACCACTTTACATGAAGACCTACATGTAATTTACAAATGTTCCTTTGTTTCAACTTGGGAACCGCTGGATGTATTTTAATGAAATTTGGTATTAGGGAGTTTTGCTAAAATTAATTGTCTGATTCCAATTTTGGTTAAAATCTGACAACAATTACGACCACTTTACAATAAGACCTACATGTAGTTTACGATGTTCCTTTGTTTCAACTCGGAAACCGCTTGATGTATTTTAATAAAATTTCGTATTGGGAAGTTTTACTAAAATTGGTCAACCGATTCCATTTCTGGCTAAAATTGGGCAACAATTACTACCACTTTACATGAAGATCTACAAATAGTTGACAATGTTCCTTTGTTTCAACTTGGGAACCACTTGATGTATTTTGGTGAAATTAGGTATTGGGGAGTTTTGTTAAAATTGGTTGACCAATTCCAATTTTGGTTAAAATCGGACAATAATTATGACTACTTTACATGAAGACTTGCGTGTATTTTACAACATACCTCACTTGCTTCTAGTTAAATTCTCATCTGAGCGAAAAACATTGAGAACATTGTGAAATCTCAAAGAATGCATTTGGAAACTCTGTGTACTCCGACATGGAGTACACCTTTCCAGTCTTGTTAATTTTTGATGATATTATAGGTCCTAAGCCATTGAAGAGGTTCACACCACCTCCAGACTACACGAGGGAATCAGACTCTGAAGAGGATGACGAAAGTGAAGAGGAGGGGGAGGATGAAGAAGAGGAGGAAGAGGAAGAACAGCATGAAGACCATGATCCAAATATCATCCGTGCTTCTGATAAGATTGAAGATGAATTCCTAAAGCAGGTAGGACCAGAAAAGTTTCATTATTATTCAGTCAGCTGTTGATGTGTGAGAATATGGTCTAAAGATTTTAGAAGAGAAACTAAATGAAAAAGTAATACACAAAATTGTGGATCCAATGTTGCTGATTCAAAGTTGCAGATGCAAAATTGGGGATTAAAAATTGAGGATTTAAAATAGCAGATTCAAAATTCCGGATATAAAATTTCGGATCCAAAATTGCGGGTTCAATATTGCTGATTGAAAATTTTGGATTGAAATTTGTGAATCAAAGTTTGCAGACTCAAAATTTCTAAATTGTGGGTTATTAATTGTGGATTTCTAATTTTGGATACTAAAATACATATTCTGAACCGCGGATTCGAAATTGCGGATTTTAAATCACGGATTCTATATCTCGATTTCTGTCATCAGTTCCAAATTGCAGACTCAGAATTATGAATTCATAAATTCAGATTCAAAATTGCAGAGCAAATTGTGGATTCATAATTGTGAATTCAAAATTTTGATTAATAAATACGTATTGAAATTGCGGTTTCTAAATTGCAAATTTTTTATATTATAGATCAATTAATGCTGACCCAAAATTGCAGATTGCAATTTTGCAGACCCAAAATAGCGAATCCAAAGTTGCGGATTCTAAATTCCGGATTCAAAATTGCGGATTCAAAATTGCAGAGCAAAAAGTGCAGATCCAAAATTGCGGATAAAAAATTGCAGATCATAAATTGGAGATTCAACATTGCAGATCCTCAAATTTGAATCCAAAATTGTGGATTAAAAATTGTGAATCCTCAATTGCGGATCCAAAATTTTGGATGCAAAATTGCAGATTCAAAATTTTGTATCTAAAATTGTGGTTCCAAAATTTTGTATCTAAAATTGCGGTTCCAAAATTTCAAATTCAAAATTGTGAATTAAAAATTTCCAATTAAAAATTGCTGATTCAAAATTGTTGACTCAAATTACGAATTGCTGATCCAAAATTGCGTATCCAAAATTGCATATTAAAAATTGCGGATTCAATAATGTGGATTTAAAATATCGCATTCAAAAACTGTGGATTCAAAATTTTGGACTCAAAATTGACATTTCAAAATTGCATTTTGAAAATTGTGGATGAAAGTGTCCGATTCAAAATTGCGGAAACCAAAATATCTTATTCAAAATTTCGGATCCAAGATTGTGTATTCGAAATTGACGATTTAAAATCATGGATCCAAAATTGCTGATTTAAAAATGCGGATCCAAAATTGTGAATTCAAAGTTGCGGATTTAAAATAGCGTATTCAAATTTGTTGATTCAAAATTACGTATCTAAACTTGCGGATCGAAAATTTTGGACTCAAAATTGTGGATTTGAAATTGATTCAAAACTTGTATCGAAAATTGCGAATCCAAAATTGCTGATTCAAAATTGCAGATTGTGGCGGGCTAGGGTTTCTCGGAGAGGAAAGAGCACAAATGAAAGTTACACGTAATATCACAAACACCTTTAATCGCCTGGGGCGCACACTACACTACGTAAGCTTCCACAAGAGAGGAGAGAACTGACGCGCACCCTGTTGGCTGCGCGCAAAAACAAAATAAAAATGAACAGCAAAGTCCGTTATCGGTCTGGTCTCGTTACAAGATTCAAAATCGTGGTTTCAAAATTGCAGATTTGAAATTGATTCAAAATTTTTATCGAAAATTGCAGATCCAGTATTGCCGATTCAAAGTTGCACATTCAAAATTTAGTATTCAAAATTGCCTGCCTAAAATTGCGGATCCAAAATTCTGTATTCAGAATTTCGGATTCAGAATTGTTAAATCAAAATCTTATGTAAATTGCATATCCAAAATTGTGGATCTAAAATTTCAGATCGAAAATTGCTGATCCAAATTTGCTGATTTAAAAATGGGGATCCAAATTTGCGAATTCAAAGTTGTGGATTTAAAATAATGAATTCAAATTTGTTGATTCAAAACTTTATCGAAAATTGTGATTCGAAAATTTCGGATTTAAAAATGCTGATCCAAAATTGCCGATTCAAAACTGCGGATTCAAAATTGCGTATTCAAAATTACAGATTCATAATTTTGGATTCAAAATTGTGAATTAATATTGCTGATTCATAATTCTGGTTTGTAAATTGCCGATACAAAATTGCACACCCATAATTGCGGTTCCAAAATTGTGGATTTAATAATGGTGGATACAAAACTATGGATTCAAAATTGGGGAACCAAAATTGCGGATTAAAATTTGTGGATTCAAAATGTCGGATCAAAAATTGACGAACCAAAATTGTAGATTAAGATTGCGAAACCAAAGTAGCGGTTTCTAAATTGTTAGTTATTAATTGTGGATTTCAAATTTTCAGTATTAATTGAGGATTCTGAATTGCGAATTCGATATTGTGGATTTTATATCGTGGATTTTGCACATAGAATTATGTATCGTGAATTCCAAAATGCAGATCAATTTTCTGATTATATATTGTGGATTTTAAACGATTGATTCTAAATTGCAGATTCACAATTATGGATTCTAGACTGCGGATTCAAAATTGTGGATGTAAATTTGCATATCTAAAATTGTTTATGTAATATTTTGTAAATAAAATTGCGTATTAAAAACTGCGGATCCTCAATTGTGAATCATAGATTGCAAACTCAAATATTGTTGATTCAAAATTCCGCATTTAAAGATGTGCTATAAAAATTGTGGATCGAATTTTCAGTTTCAAAATTGCTGATTCAATGTTGCAGATTCGAAATTGCAAATCTAAAATATCGGATTCAAAATTGCTGATCCATAATTGCGTATTCAAAAATGCGTACCTAAAATTGTGGATTCAAAGTTACTGATTCATAATTGTTGATTCAAAATTTTCCAAAATTGCAAATCCAAAATTTTGGATTCAAAATTGCAGATCCAAGATTTCGTATTCAATTATGCTGATTCAAAATCACGGATTCAAAATTTCGGGTTCAACATTGTGGATTTAAATGTGCAGATCCAAAATTGCCGATTCAAAACTGCGGATTCAAAATTGCGTATTCAAAATTACAGATTCATAATTTTGGATTCAAAATTGTGAATTAATATTGCTGATTCATAATTCTGGTTTGTAAATTGCCGATACAAAATTGCACACCCATAATTGCGGTTCCAAAATTGTGGATTTAATAATGGTGGATACAAAACTATGGATTCAAAATTGGGGAACCAAAATTGCGGATTAAAATTTGTGGATTCAAAATGTCGGATCAAAAATTGACGAACCAAAATTGTAGATTAAGATAGCGAAA
The DNA here is from genome assembly GCA_028673005.1 of Tanypteryx hageni. Taxonomy (NCBI): domain Eukaryota; kingdom Metazoa; phylum Arthropoda; class Insecta; order Odonata; family Petaluridae; genus Tanypteryx; species Tanypteryx hageni. Next base: position 181,857,278 of record CM054115.1, on the reverse strand, counting down.
CCAAAGTAGCGGTTTCTAAATTGTTAGTTATTAATTGTGGATTTCAAATTTTCAGTATTAATTGAGGATTCTGAATTGCGAATTCGATATTGTGGATTTTATATCGTGGATTTTGCACATAGAATTATGTATCGTGAATTCCAAAATGCAGATCAATTTTCTGATTATATATTGTGGATTTTAAACGATTGATTCTAAATTGCAGATTCACAATTATGGATTCTAGACTGCGGATTCAAAATTGTGGATGTAAATTTGCATATCTAAAATTGTTTATGTAATATTTTGTAAATAAAATTGCGTATTAAAAACTGCGGATCCTCAATTGTGAATCATAGATTGCAAACTCAAATATTGTTGATTCAAAATTCCGCATTTAAAGATGTGCTATAAAAATTGTGGATCGAATTTTCAGTTTCAAAATTGCTGATTCAATGTTGCAGATTCGAAATTGCAAATCTAAAATATCGGATTCAAAATTGCTGATCCATAATTGCGTATTCAAAAATGGGTACCTAAAATTGTGGATTCAAAGTTACTGATTCATAATTGTTGATTCAAAATTTTCCAAAATTGCAAATCCAAAATTTTGGATTCAAAATTGCAGATCCAAGATTTCGTATTCAATTATGCTGATTCAAAATCACGGATTCAAAATTTCGGGTTCAACATTGTGGATTTAAATTTGCAGATCCAAAATTGCAGATTTAAAATTGCAGATTCAAAATCATTGATTCAAAATTGCGAATCCAAAATTTTTTATTCAAATTTGCGACTAATAATTGCGGATTCAAAAATGCATATTCAAAATTGTGGTTCTAAAATTGTGAAGACAATTGCGGAATAAAAATTGCAGATTCAAAATTGTCAACTCAAAATTGTGGATTGGAAATTTTTAATTCAAAATTTTATCTAAAATAGCGGAACCGAAATATCGGATCCAAAATTGCGGATCCAGAATTGCGGATACAAAATTGTGGAAACAAAATTGTGGACTTCAAATTTTGGACTCAAAATTGGGGATTCAAAATTGCACTCAATATTTTGATACAATATTCCATAACCAACATTGCAGAAGAAATTTTTGATTGCAAAATTGCAGATTCAAAATTACTGATTCAAAATTACGGATCCAAAATTGCTGATTGAAAGTTTCGGATCAAGAATTGCATATTCAAAATTGCAGATCCAAAACTGTGGATTCAAAACAGGATTCCAAATTTTTTATTCAAAATTATGTATCTAAAATTGCCATTCTAGAATTTCGAATTCAAAATTCTGAATAGAAAATGGCCGATTCAAAATTGCATATCCAAAATTGCAGAGTTAAAATTGGGAATTAAATATTGCCAATTAAAATTGTGGGTTCAAAATTGGCCACTGAAAATTGCAGATTCGAAATTGCGGATTAACAAATGCAGGTCCAAAACTGCAGATTTTAAATTATTGATCCTCAATAGTGGATCCAAATTTGCAGATTCAAAATTGCGGATTCAATATCATTGATTCAAAATTACATATCTAAAATTACGGAATTAATATTGCGGAATCAAAAATGCTGATTCAAAATTTCGGATTCACAATGGTTGATACATAATTGCAGATTCAAAATTTTGGATTCAAAATTCTGCATCCTAAATTTCCTATTCAAAGTTGCCGAGCCAAAATTGCGTGTTCAAAACTGCAGATTAAAAAATGAGGATTCAAAATTGCGGATTCAAATTAGCGGATTCTATATTGAGGATTTTCATTTATGGGTCCTAAATTGCAGATTATAAAATGTGGATTCAAAATTGCGGATTCAAAATTTCGCATTCAAAATTTCGCATTCAAAATTTCAGATTAAAAATTTCTGTTCCAAAATTTCGTATCCAAATATGCTGATTCAAAAATGCAGATTAAATATTCTTAGTTTCGGATCCGATTAGAAAAATCTTACTCAAAAATTACGAGATCAACAATTGGGATTCAGAAATGGGGATTCAATAATACGGATTCATAAATGCTGATTCAATGTTGTGTGTGTCCTATTGAAAAATTCGGATTCAATATTTGTGATTCAAACATTTAATATTAAAACATCGGATTGAAGAATGCGGTTGCAAACTTGAGGATTAAAAAATGCGTATTCAAATTTGGCGGATGTCCGAATAAAAATTCTGATTTGAAAATGCTGATTAGAAATTGCAGATTTTAAATTTTGTATTCAAAATTGCGGATTCAAAGTTGCAGATTCATAATTTTGCATTCAAAATTTCCGATGCAATATTTCGTTTTCAATGTTTCGGATTCAATATTTAGTATTAAAAAATTTAATATTAAAAAACATTGGATTGAAGAATGCAGATTCAAACTTACCATGGTTTTAAAAATGCGCATTAAAATTTGCCAGATCATAATTGGCAATTCAATATTGGCGATTTGAAAATTTGGATTCAAAACTGCTGATTCAAAATTTCGGATTCAAAATTTCGGATTCAAAATTTCGGATCCAATAATGCTGATTCAAAATGCAGATTTAAAAAAATGCGTATTCGCAGATTTAAATTTACTGATTCAAATTTCAGATTCAATGTTTCGGATTCAAAACTCTGAGTCAGTAATTTAATATTAAAAAATATCAGATTCAAGAATGCTGATTTGAACTTGCTAAATAAAAAATGTGTATTCAAATTTGCCGTATCAGAATTGCAGATTCAAAATTGCAAATTTGAAAATGCAGATTTAAAATTGTTTATAAAAATGTGGATTAAAAATGTGGATTCATTAATGAGCATTCACAAACACAGATTCAAAATTTTTGATTAAAAATGGGGGATAAAAGAATGTAGATTCAATATTTCGGATTATAAACTTCTGGTTTAAAAATGTTTAGATTTAGAAATTCCTGATTAAAAAATTTCAGTTAGAAATTTTGGAATCAATAATGCGGTTTCATAAATGCGCTTTCAAAATTGCGGATTCAAAAATGCAGTTTCCAAATTCAAAATGTAAACTTAAAAATGCTGATTAAAAATGGGGATTCAAAAATACGGTTTAAAATATGCAAGTTAAATTTATGAATTCAAACTTTTGATTATTCAAATGGGGATTTAAAGATGCAGATTCAAGAGTTAACTCAAAACATGAAAAATGAAATTGAAAATTAAAAATTGCAGATTAAAAATGCAGATGAAAAACTGCAGATGAAAAAATGCAGATTAAAAAATGCGGATTAGGAAATGCTGATTTTAAAAAAATGAAGATTCTAAAATGCTAATTCAAAATGGCGGATACAAAAATGCAGATCGAAAAATGTGGATTCAAATATATGGAACCGGAAATGCTGATCCAAATATACAGATTCAATAATACAGATCCACAAGTGCAAATTCAAAAATGCATATTAATAATTTCGGATATGATATTGCAGGTTAAAAATACAGATTAAAAAAATGCGAATTCATAAATTTCGAAATAAAAAATGGGGATTCATTAATGCAGATTCAAAATTTCGAATTTAAAATTTTGGATTCAAATTTGCAGCTTCAAATTTGCGGATTCAAAATTGTGGATTTAGTATTGCGAATTCAAAATTGCAGATTAAAAAATTCAAATCCAAAAATCCAGAATTTATAATTCGATTATATCGTATAATGCAAATTTAAAATTCAGATTTGAAAATGCATATTCAGAAATACTTATTATAAAATTAGTATTAGAAATAAGAATAAAAAATTATAGGTTCAGATTTATCATTAAGAAAATGGGTTGAATCAGCATATTCAAAATTGCAGATTTGTAATTGCCGATGCAAAATTTTGGATTCAAAATTGCCAATTCTAAATTTTGGATTCAAAATTGCTAATTCAAAATTTCATATTCAAAATTGCGAATTCTATTGCAGACTCAAAAATGTGAATTCCAAATGTAGATTAAGAAATGTGGATTTAAAAATGCTGATTTAATCATGTCGATTTAAAATTTCGGACTAAAAAATTTTGATTGAAATATTCAGATTCTAAAATGTGGATTAAAAATTTCGAATTCAAAAATGGTTTCTAAGGTGTGGATTAAAAAATGTAAATTGAAAAATACGGATTCAAAAATGCGGATTCAAAATTGCAAATTTATAATATCAAATTCAAATTGGGTATTCAGTGGATTCAATATTTCACATTCAAAACTCAAGGATTCAAAAATTTAATATTAAAAAAATTTCGGGTTAAAAAATATTGCATTCAAGAATGCGGATTCAAACTTGCAGATTAAAAAATGCATATTCAAATTTGATGGATCAGGATTGCAGATTTAAAATTGCTTATTAAAAAATGCGGATTCAGTATATCACATTAAAAAAATGCAGATTTTCAATTTTGGATTAAAAATTGGGGCTAAAAATGCAGATTCATATTCTGGATTCAAAATTTTTGGATTCTAAACTTTTGGATTGAAAATTTTTGGGTTAAGAAATTCCGGATTAAAAAATTTCGGAGTTAGAAATTTTGGATTCAAGAATGCGGTTTCAAGAATGTCCTTTCAAAATTGCAGATTAACTAATACAAATTTTAATATTGCAGAATAAAATGAGTGCAGGGCCTTAGGGCGGCACCTTTCTGGGGGCAGCAAATGCACAATGTCTCATAGGCTGATTCAACATAAGGTGCTTTATGTGCTCAAATTGCATTTGTCCTATAACTCATTGTCATTGAAAGCAGACAACATATATCTATCGAATACAGGAAATTATGCGAAGGGTAAAGTTTAGATGTGAATGTGAAAATCAGTATCAGTGCAAACCTCTTAATTTCTATTTCCCCAGCATCCGACAATAAAAGGAGGCACTTGGGTTTTTTAATCCCATCACACTAAGTTTTGGCTTCAACACAGTTCCCAGGGGCTCTTTCCCTGCATTTGCAGTTGCAGGTGCATCAGGGGCTACATGGAAATTATGTCATAACGAATAGCTGAAAATAATCAAAATAAAACAATATTATAGCAATGAAATGTGAATAGATAAATATATCCTGCATTAAACCAGTTTAACTTTGTCTGTTAAAAGATCATCAGTACTTAATTTTCACAGATTGCTTTCTAAAATTAACTTTGCATGCCAAATAAAATGCCTTCATGGGCCATAATTTCCCCACCTCTGCTGTAATCTATACTATCCACAGTAATTTTTGACTTATGCAAATTTTGAGTTACACAACAGGTGCCAGAATGCATTCCTTACATAGCCCTGGGAGTGCCTGTATTTTTAAAGTCATTGTTAAATTTGGGTAAATTTGCAGTAATTTACAATAAAAAGAACTCATTTTTTAATTTAATAGAATTGATCAAATCAGCAAAAAGGACAAGCAAATGGTTTTGCTGATGAACATAAGATCACAATGCTCGAATGGCAGAAAAAAAATTAAGTGAAAAATTTGTTTGTTTTGAGCATTCTCACGTATGGGGGTTCTGGTTCTGTTTATGCTTCGTCTTAATTTCACACAATATCTTCATAGTGGGGATAGTGGGGATTTGGGGATGAACCGGTAGAGAGAGATTGGCTGCTATTGTTCTGAGATTAACAGCACTTTAGAGGTCCTAAATCTTTTGCCGACCATGAGCCACATTTAATATAAAAAGTATCTGGCAAGCCACCTATGAAATATATGAAAGATAGTACTTTACAATTAATACAGTGAAACCCCAACATACAGACATAATGTATACCAGAAATGTGTTCATAAGCTGAATGTTGGTAAGTTAAATTGGTTTTTCCATTAGAAATAGAGTTAATTTTGTTAATGCATTCCTGAATACATGAGAATTGAGCCTTGTGCAGGGCCCCTAATAAAGCATGGGGCTCTGTTCCAGGGAACCAACTGAGCATGCCTCATGCCGGCCCTGTTGGTTACCTTAACTAAATATATACCACCATTATTTAACCTACCTTAGTAGTAGTGGTAGTTCCTTTTTCTGGTTTCCTCATCTCTGCCTTTCATCCTATGAAATATAATAATATAATATGAATAATGTTTTTGTTTACTCTTTTAGGCAATGTCACAGAATGCTGCCCGTGCTAAATCTCTGAGAGCTAAGTTTGAAAGGTGGGAAGCTACAATGGAGAAGAAGGGAGAAAAAGCGAATGGCACACTTGGTCCCGAGGATGAATCCCCCAGTGTGGACACAACTAGAAACCTCAGAGCACGTTTTGAGTCAATGCAGAGTGAAGCAAAATCTACTACTGCTGCTCCTGAAAGACAGCGTCCAAGAGTGAACAGATTTGTGGTAAGTTTGAGTCATTTTCAATCTGTGAAACAAACAGTTTCCTTACCTTCTGTTTTTAATCTCATTTTGTGAAGTTACTATTTCTTGACATTTATACTGCACAACACCATAATAAATAACTTCAATTTGAAAGAGTAAATGTTTCTTATTTTTGTTTATGGAATGGAATTTGTTATAAACAAATAGAGAAATTGAAATTCAGAATAGTAAGCAAAGTAAAAGTCATACTCATGAACACTTTATACTATTCATTTTCAAATCTGTTGTTAATAGAGTCTTCAAACTCAATTTTATCATCTAAAATTTTTAAAAAGATTAGATTATTTTGTCAAGTTTTCTCTAACTAATTTATGTCCAGAAAGCATGAAGTGTATTCTTAGAAAATAAAATACAGCATAGTTAATGTGGTGTTTTCAAATGGTTTATATACATTTAATATAATTGTGAATCTCTTTGTTACAAAATTCTGCATGATATAATATTGTCCTGCACCTTTGCACATATTTTGCTAAAACACATCTCATCCTTTTGGTAAATCCTTATTGACTAATACAATTCTTTCTAGAACTAGTATTTGTGTAATAGTTGATTTATTTCACATTTTTGATGTTTGGAAGTGGAGGCTTTTTAACATCTAATGGCATGTATGAGGTGTATTGGTTGGATTGCTCTGAAGTTCTATGGAAGACTACAGTGCTTTTTCAGGGCAACAGTTTAATACTTAATGAAATTTTTCTTGAATGTAATAGAATGTTCACATTAGTATTAACATCCTTCTTGCATTTTGTGTGTATTTGGATGATTAGTTTATATTTTGTACCATTTCTGCTGGAAATGTATGTATACTTGTAAGGTGTATAATAAATGTCTGGAGAATATGAAGTTTTACATTCATGCTATGATGTGATCTGAAATACTATTAACAATTTCAAGTGGTTTTGACAATATTCCATTGAAGCAAAATAATTAGATGAAATGCCGAGAAACAATTTCCACAGTAATTTGATGAAAAAAGTGACTTTTAACTTCATTTTATCTGTTTTAAATTATTACAAATGCCGTCTGGCAGATGGAATGTGAGCAAAAGTATTTATAAAAAATACTGAAGAAAAGGAAGAAAATGTATTCCATAAATAGGTAGAGTAACAAATTGTTATCAGTTGTATATTGCTGCATAATTTTAATCATATTGAGGTAGCAAAGAATGGTAAATGAGAAATCATGCTGTCTGACAAAGTTAAGAGAGACGTGAATTAGTAAGACATCATCAAACATTCATAAAACTTACCTCATTTTTCCGCATGAAGATATGCAGAGAAGATGTTTGTACATACCTGAAGATGACCCTTGTTGTTAAATGATGAAACTTTGCAGGAGAACTGTTAAAATAAGAGGACTTACCTGTTTTACCTATTTATTCAAGAATTTCTATACGATTTGGCCCTGTTTTCATGTAGTTCATTAGATCCTATTGGAAGACTTTATAAAAGTTTTACTACTTAGCTCTTCTGATCATTCTCTTCAAAGTTAGATATGAATATTGACTGGATGTTACCAAACTTCACAAAGCTTGCAGATGAAAAAAGCAGTTTTGCCATAATATGTTATATGGAAAATGTTTCTATGGCATAAATGACTCAAGAAGTAACTGGATTTGATAATCAGTTTTATATTCCATTCAGCAATGAGTGCATCAGAGAACCTGTTATTTTAAAGTGTTTTTTCACAAGAGGGTGAAAATCCTTTTGATGTTCCTGTGAAAGTATTGCAGATCTTTTTACTCAAGTATATAATTAGGATACCATACATAAAATAAAATGTTCCATGTTTGAAAAAGAACATATGGGTGTTATCATCATATTATTGTAACTAGGTAATTATTGCCTCAATTTACATATGTTATACTTCAATACAAAGATATTTATGTATTCAAACAGCATTCAAATAATTAATGAGATTTTTCCATTTTATTGTGCATAAATGTTGTAAATGGCAGAAGATGAAATATACTCAAGAAATATAGGATGTGAGTAAAGAATAAGAATTTAGGATATAACAGTATCCACATTCAGGAATTACACAGAAGAGATAGGAATTCTTTTTAAAAGTGGTGTGTTAAAAGTGTGTTGTTTCATTAGTTCATTATGATGGAATACAACAAAGTTAAGGCCAAAACTGTTGATTCTGTAAAAATATTCTCCTAATATGGAATCTATTACTTGAATAATTATAACATTCAAAGTCTTGCAACATTAAATTTTAGACCATTGAAGGAGCAAAACAGCAATTATCATGAAAAAATTTCCTTATAGTAAAAGAATGACATCAAACCAGGAATAGACAAATAATTTTACTCATAATTTTATTCACTTGATCACATCAAGATTGATCACAAAAGTTTGATTTTATAGTGAATGTGATTCTATTGGAGTATGTGCATGAAGTTTACTTTGGTGTTGTTTGCTTGCAGAAATATTGTGTGGAATTCTGTAGATTTGCATGCCTCCTTTGCTCTAATAAACAATATTGTCATATTTCTGTAATGAAATGGAGGACCACATATCTAAGAGGGAATTACATATTTTGTTCTCTCTTTCAATCCTGTACGTCAACTGAAACAGTGATTGTGAAGAATCCACGACCCAAAGGAGACTGGTAGCTCATGACGGAAATGAAGAGAGTAGCAGATGTGACAAAAGAAAGGCTTGATGCTAAGTTGAGTCAAAAATACTCGCTAAATTTGAACAAACAAATTGTGATGGAATGGACTATGAGAAAGTAGAAATTGTGATCCAAACACGATAGAGTTGCTTTAATTTTGTGAAATGTTGTTAAGTACATACAAAGTGTCATTTAATATTAAATTTGTATGGAGTACGATCTTAATTAGTTTAAGAAACGGCTGTTAAGTTTATTTGAGAAAATTATACATAAGTAGATACCACTGAAATTTATTTATTTATTTCTTTTAAATGGGAACTTGGGGTGGAGTTTTTATCTACTTTATAACAGATTTTATATAAAAACTGCTCAAAACTTTTTGAACCCAAATGAAATGTTGGTATGTGATGGTGAATGAAGGACTTGATGGATCCACTTTACTAGATTGCATGTCAAAAATTTGCTTCATCTTGTATTTTATTGTATTGTATATGCAAAAGAATACTCATTCTCTTGTACAGTGAGGCTTTTTCTCAAGGATTGTCTCCTTAATAAGCTGGATAAAGGAACTTGTTTGGAAATTAAGAAAATGAGTCTATTTCAAATAATACCTATGCATTAATAGTTTTTATTAAACCCTGTGATTTTTTGATTTATATACTACCTGATTTTAAAATGTCAATTCATATTCTCATACTGTGGGATTCCCTGTATAAAGGTAATTTTTTTAGATTTTAATTTTTAGTGGGTTCCTTAATGTTTCGTAATGTGTTCTATGTTGCTCTCTGTATTTGTCTGGGTTGAAACAACTCATTCTGTATTGTATGATGTATTCACAGTAGAAACATTATATTTGTTGAAGTAGGTTCTCACAGTCAAATTAAGAATGTGCAATATTGATTTTTAAGCTTTGAGTCCTTTGTTAAGTGCCTTTTTCAGCAAAAATCAAGTTTTTGTCAAATGTTACCTTTCAGTCTTTTGTTCTACAGCCATGGAAATAATACTTGTGAATCAGGTAATCTCAGAAAATACCTTTTTATATTTTATATTGAAAGGCCTTTTTACTGTCTTCCTAATTCAATAAATTGAAATGAATCTCTTACTGATGTATTCAATTTCCAGGTTATGGATAACTGCAAATTTTATTCGCAAAGCATTTGCATTCTAATAATTATTTTTAGCAAATGACAGTTGAATATTTTGGGTGTGTGAGATTTCATGCCAATAATTTGATGGATATATCAAATAGGAAAAAAATACTAGAATTATGAAACATTATCCGAGGTGCTCATGAGGTTGATCATTCTGCTAGACATTAGAAATTGCACACTTTGGTGCATTTTGTCCACATGTATGATCATAATATACTCCTTTTGTCTTGCATAAGTGAAGTGAAATGTTTCATGATATGAATATGCTGACAAAATAATTTTTATAAACTGATGCATTTTAGTATCCATTTTGTACGTAGGGAATTGCAATGCATGGAGCAGTATCAATTTCCCTAAAACTTTGATAGATAATTACCTTTTTGTACTGTTTATGTAAGTTCTAATGTGAATTTTGTATTTGAAGGTACCAAAACATATGAAATAGCATTCAAGGCAACTTTTAAATGCAGACTTCATTTTAAAAGACACAGCGTGAGCATTTTTGCTGAAAATTCATTTGAGAAAGAAATATTTGGTGTATTTTGTGAGTGGAATTAAAGTTTTTCTAGTTGTCTTGAAATGTTATTACTATACATATATAATAGATTATATACATATATTCCATAGAGAAAAAATGAGAAGTCATTTGTTGTCTCTCAAGTTAATTTTACATACTAGAATTGCACTCTGTTTGTTATGGTTATTTAATTATCAATACTTGGAAAGAAAGAGCCAAGAATCATCCCTAATGCTACACAAAAGAACCACCATCAAATTCATATTGGTTTTTCAAAATGGTTTTGTACTTTTGATACAATGGACTTTTGTTAATTTTTTAACAATTGATCATTTTTTTACCTTCCCATTTGGATACTGTTGATATAATCAGTATAAAATTTATCATGCAATATTGATAACTATTCCTCTGAATGTATTTATGGATGATTTTAAATTTTGAAATGAGATGAATAGTCAATAAATTTCTTCTGAGGTAGATAAACCAAAATCTACCATGATGGAGTGATTTCAGTTTAAAATAACATTTGGCTAGTGTCATAACTTATGTAGATTGTGGCCTTTCCTGTAATGAAATTCTCATAATAATGTTTCCTTAACTCATGTTCATAAATTTACACTAACTGTAGCAGAAATACTAAGTTACTTGAGGCTTGTAGTGTTTTGCTAGAATTTATAATATACCTATGTATGTCTAAAGTTTTTTGCCAAGCTTGAAGTATAATGTATACTTGTTACCAGGAAATCTGCTGTTGAAGTCTCTGTCCAAGCGTTGAGATATTAAGAGCTTAATGGATTAATGGAATGTGTTGTAATTTATGGTGCTAGTAGCTTTACATTTGTGAACTTTTCAGGGAAATCCGTTATCATTTGAATTTCAGATAAATATTTACAAATGGTTACTCATTTACATAAACTTCAATCAGCTCAGGAACTCACCATTTTCCATTACATTGTTTGCGGTAAATATATTACTTGATATTTTCAACAGTTTTGTATCGCTAAATTTATTGTTAATTACTTTTATGTATAATTTGCAATTAGCTTTGGCTTTGAGAGTCTATAATCTTTATTGTATTTAATGTCTCTGCAAATGTATTGTTGCTGTAAATATCAATTATCTAACCATCTGGTAGAACTCCAGTTAAAAAAATTACCCCTGTTAAACATCATGTTAACTACAATAATGAATAATTTAGGGGTTATGCTTTACTTCTCTGTACTTAAATAACACCTGAGTAATTTAGAGCAATTATAATATCAAATTGAAGTAACAATAATTTCATGATTATGGTGTTGATACTGTCCATGATATGTACTGATTTTACAGGAAAGAAATTGTAATTATGAGTTTTAAATAATTTTAGCATAACTGTAAGAGGCATATTTCATTTACGTATGTTAGGATAGAACATTTATTTACATATCAAAAAAGGCAAAAAGGGGTAATGCTTATGGCTATTTCACTAAAGAATAGTATATTAAAAATCCTGCCTCTTATGCTTGTTTTTCCCCGAAGAAATGCTACACTTGGAAAAGCATGCATGATCTATCACCACGAAGATGGAAAAATCTCTATAACTATGGTTGTCTTACAAATTCTTGGCAAATAAAAAGTAGCCTTATAATTGAAAGTCAATATTAAGCCAAATGAAGCCCTCCTGAATATAAACATTTTAAAGATGTTCTTAATTTGTTTATTGTTTACTATATTAAATTTTTTCTTGATTCCTGCATTCAATATAAGAGGAAAGAACAGTTTTTAGCACTGTTTAACAGTAACTTGATTCGTATTTTTAAAAAGGCTGTTGCAGCCATGTAACAAATTTTAATCAGACTGCACTAGTATCCTCTTATGAATTACATAATATTATCAAGTTTATGCATGCCATTTTTGCAAGTTTCCTTTTATATTGTCTTTTACACATTTTACTTTACATTGAAATAATTTCTCAAATTCCTGTGTATATTCATGCCAAAATTTTGTCTAAATAAAGGATCATTACATCATTGAAATATCTTCTGATTCATTCATCAATCCTGTTTCATTTTTTGTAACTATAACTAATTTGGAATTCTTTGATATTTTTATGTTGAAAAAATTCAAATACTATCATGAGTAAGTTTCACGTTCATCCTCAATTTTGAAAGAATTTCTATGTTAAAAAAGCTATATTCCATAGATGAAATCAGAGAGGCCCATGATTGAAAAATCTTTCTGTTTCCAGTGTCAGACTTAAATGAGAACTTTCCATTTCTTCAGAATTTCAGCTTTTGAAATGGAAATGCTGATGAATAGTGTTCTAGTGGTTTTGAAAAATGCTATGCAATATATGTAAAGCTTTATTCACTTACATGAGCTACATGGAATATCTTGGCTGAGAGAGATTTTGTATCAAGAGGAAAATATCATCTTCAAATACACCATTAACAAGGTTGAAAATTTGAGTTCAAACAGATTCAAAAATAGGTTTATTTATATAGGAAAGCTTTTGAATCACTCATTCATTATGAACTATAACTTTGTATACACTACACTATACATTATACTACAATCATGAAAATTTATCACCGATTTTATATTGCCAGCAGCGCAAACTGCTGTTTCTTTTTAAGTCAGATAAATTAATTTAAAATTTGAGAAAATTTATCAAGAAGAATTGGCCCATGGTTATTTTGCTCAAGTTAAAGTATTGCAAAATATTTTTTTTTGCTTAAGGGAAAATATTTCTCTCTTAGATTGTCTGTAAAAAGTGGGTTTCAAAAAATTAAACAGTTAAATTTTATATCCAATTTAATATAAAATCTGCTATAACACTTTAAACAAATATGTGGATACAAGAATTTTATTTACAATAGTTGTGATCTTATACAAAAGTAAGTATTATTAGCAGAAAATGATTCATAAGTTTAACAACCAATGACAAACATTTTTGTGGTTTAAGCAGTTTCAAATCAACAAAAATTAAATGATATTGGTCAACTTAATCATAACAGAACCATCCCATAAAAATAACTTATTTAATTACTAAGGCATTACAAATTAAATTGAAATAAATTATCTCAACATTAAAAAGTAATTCCTTGTATTAAACATAGATATGATCTCCTTCCTATACAATTAATCCAAATTTCCCTAACTTTGCAGGAAATACAGGCAAGTTGTGCAGAGTTATGTTCCAGTTGTGGTGCTCGTGTTTATCCACTAGAGAAAGTAGAGGCTGGAGGGAAAATTCTCCACAAAGCATGCTTTCGCTGCCTTCAATGTAACTGTGTCCTGAGGTAAACAAAGTGACAATACTCTTATAATGCCAACAGGTGTAATGATAAAATAATTACAACCCATAATGATATTTACATAATTTTCTATCAGACATTGATCCAGCCTCTAATTTCACTCACTGTATAACTTTCTACAACAAAATACATTATTATATCAAATGCAATGTGGGTTAATTTCTCATCTTTCTTTTGTTCTTCTAGCTGGAAGAGCAAATTTTTTCTTCAGACCTCCAGCATTTAAAGCATTTATGGAATTTATCTTCTTTCTCTTACACCATCTCCTACTAAATTAACAACCTAGTTTTCCAAATATGTTCTATACTTTTCATTGACTTGTGCATGAACAATTTTTTTAGAACATTCAGGACATACGTCCTACCCAGCCTGGTTAGAAGTTGATATAGTGCCATCAAATAAAGCAACTATTTTTCCTGGAATTCAGAAAAAATGCATTAAATTCCTCTTCCATACATGGATAATCAACTGAATATCTAATCTGCTAATGCAGGGGTTGTAATCCTACTCAGTGGTAGAACTACAAACTTTTGGCCCTCCCACAGAAATCATTTCTGGGCTCCTTTACAATTCGTTTCTAGGTCGAATTCAATGGTGTAACTAGGAGCATGGGTCTGTGGCAAAATATTATCAGTAGTCCTCTCCTTTCCCCCTCATCCAACAAATACATGTTCAATTAACTGAATCGAGTTGCACTTATTATTCAATTGCCAGGATTATGCTGAAAAGGTTAGGCTTTTTAAATTATTCTGTCCAAAAGTAATGATTAACTTAAAAGACATCCAGAAGTTCGGATATATAAAGGGAAATCTCTAAAAAAAAATTTTATACATATTTAGAAAAATACACCACCCTATTGTGCACATATCCAATAATATATATACAGGCAAATGAGTAGATTAATCTAGCAACACACATTTACTGTAAACATATACAAATAAATTTTGATTTCATTACATTTTGGCAAAATAATGAAAAAACTTAAGAAATCTATGTTGTGCAGTAGTCACAATACCACTGGCATTTTTAGTTTACTAGACAGGACCAAGGGCTTTATTACAATCACCTCTCTCCATTTGTCAGAGCACTTGCAATCCCAAATCAACAAAAGTTGAATGATGTTGCTCAGCTTAATCATGACAGAACCATACCAAAAAACAACAAGTTATTTTAATACTATTCAAGGTTTGGGCCTGAGAAATTTGCCACTACCCGAACCTACATGTATATGCAATGAAATGTTCTTGGGTTTCCAGCCTGGTGAAAACGGTGTCTTCTGACATTTCGGTGCCTTTCTCTTGCACCATCTTCACCTGACTGAAAACCCAAGAACATTTCATTGCATCAATTTGCTGGGAAATTCTACTGCATGTATATGTTCCCTTCAAAAAATGTCACCACACAATAAATACATTGTAATATGGTATATTCAGTTTTTTAATACATTATAAATAATAGATAAGCTACCTTTCAAATACCTTCCACTCTTTAATTGCTGTTCTTAGTCTCAGATCAAATTAATTATTTTTACTTATTTCTGTTACGTTGTAATCTGTGTTTATTGCTCATCCATTAGGAGTAAATCTGTCCTCGATCATTAATTCATTCCCAAAAACAGTGGCGACTGGTGGTTGTTTCAACTGGTAGGGCCAACATATGTTTTAAAAAACCTAAAATTATAATACAAAAAAGTATTTAATTTTTTACTTACTGAAAAATGTACAGTAGTGAGTAGATGAAAAAAGTGTCCTGCAGCTAAAATGAGCGGTAAACAAAGTCTATTCGGCGATCTTTCTTGTTAGAAAATAAATCAATAACTTTTCTGTTGAAGCATTGAAGTTATTTACAAAAGTTTTTTCACATGATAGCATGCCTTAGTCTTTCTTCTTTCATACTATTCCTAAGAAAAGTCTTTATTCTTTTCATCATTGTTCTGCTTCTGATGTTGATATTGGTATCGTGATCAACACTTTTAAAAGCTTTATTGTTTCTTGAAATGTTTTACACAAATCATCACCCAAATTAGTGACAGAAATGGTACTGCACCAGAAATCGCCCTCAATTCCTCTCTTTCATAAAGATACTTTTCAATTATTTCACTGAGATATGTGTCAGGGAATTTTTTGCTGTAATTATCAAATTCTTCGACCACAAATAGATTCGTATATATTTTATTTCTGTGATCATGGTGTCACAAACTTCTTTACCTTCTCTCTTCATTTTCTAACTCGACTTCAACCTGTTAGGTAATCACATCAACTTGATCTGTATGCTATTCTCGAAATGCTGCATCGCTTGCTGTACTTTATCTGGATCGGTGATTCATTTTTGAACCTGACTAAAAATTATCTCCATGTATGGCATTATCTGGTGAAAAAGCATTAACCAAAAGACAAAGTTATTTTCTTTCAGCCTAAGTTTATATGCACCTGCTTGTGTTATAGTAGACTTCAACTTTATGTCATCACTGTTTTCAATAATTTCCATAACCATTATGAGTTCTTTCCTATATTCATAAACAGTGCTGACTCCACGAGAATGGAAATTCCATCTGGTCTGTGATACCTGGGGCAATCTTCTCTGTGCAACGTCATCCAGCACTTTTGTTCTTTGGGGCAAATTAGAAAAAATGAACAGGTTCCAGACTAATGTGCAAAAAAGATACGGGTTTGGCAGTTGATGGACGCTGCATTAGACATAATGAGATTCAGCTGGTATATTTTGTAAAATATCACTTATAACAAATATTCTTCAACCAACAATTGTAGAACTAGTCAAATAGCATCTGTTTTGTCTACTATATTTTTATTGAAGGAGTAGCCGATTTCATGAAAATCAAAGGAGAAAGTCATAATTCACTTTGAACTTAGAAAAATTATCCCATGTTTTTAATTGTTGTCAACGAAAACAATCTTTGTGGCAACTAAAGTAAACAATATATGCTGTAAATAACTAATTAATTTATTTTCTTTTGTGCATATGCAACATTTGGTAAATGAAGATAAATGGATTATCTATAGCAAAGAAATTAACATAAATATGTCCATTTTCTTTACGTATATGCAGCGTTTGAAAAGGAAAGGAAGTGGGTAATTTATGATGAAGGAATGAACGTAAACAAAGTTTATATTACTACTATTTGAATGAGGTATGTTTTAAATAATTGTTGATTGTTTTATTAATTGCAACTGAATAGGAAATTAGTATGTGAATCAAAAATTTTATATTTTCTTGGCGTCACTACTGGCATATCATTTTTCAGTTCTTAGACTATGCCAGTGGTGAGCAACCTATGGCCCGCGGACTGCATGTGGCCCTCAAGCATTTTATGCAGTCCGTGAAGCGATGATTAAAAATAGATTTAACACAAATTCATATCATGTACATTCAAATTACGACAATAAAATACTGGATATTGAAATGTTAACCCTAAGAACCTAATTTAGACGTGATTTTCACTGATATGATTCTTCAGAATCTCTCGTTAACGCCCGATTTAAAGTCTAATATGGCCCACCAAAGCATTAACAACTTGCAATGCAGCCCACCAAGGAATTCGTAACCACCAATGCATCCTGTCACGTAGAAAAGGTTGCCCACCACTGCACTAAGCCATTAATTCTTTTTTGACATGATTGCATAAATCACAAAGAATACCTCTGCCTCTCCTGTAATCACGCATGATGTGTGCATCTTTCCTCTCTTGTTTTTCTGTCAAAAATTCTGGCATTACTTACCAACATGACCTTTAACTTTTAAAAAGCTCACCATCTATATTGAACTCATGGGCTCAATTCCAAGAGCCTATCTTTCCTACATTTGAATAACATGGGAAGAGGTGAAACATTCCAAGCAAGCCATTCTATAGTTGAACATTAAAATTAGTTAGAATTGAGATACAAACTCAGGACTTGGATGTAAATGAGGTCAAAAGAATAAACTTGCTTTTTACATCAAAGAGAAAATGAATCCATGCCTAATTTTAGCTTGGTACACCCACAATTGATTTTTTTCAGTAAGAAATCTTAGTTACCATAACAATGCACATTGTTGCAAGCTGAAGGCTTTAGTTTGACAAAGACAGGATTTATGTATTCATACAAATGAAGCATATGGCATGGGAGAGAAAGGGGCTGGGCAAGTATGCGGCAGGGTGGGTGCATGGTGAAGGTAGCGAAGGGGCAGGGAGGGAGGAGGGTGAGGTAGGGAGGGGCAGGGAGGTGGCAGGTTAAGGGTAGGGAGTGGAGAGCTGGGAAGGGATAGGGAGGAGACAGGGCATGTAGACGGTAGGGATGAAGTAAAGAGAGGGCAGGGAGGGATATTAAGAAAGAAGAGACACGGGTATTAAATATTGCCTTTGGTTTAGTGTTTTTTCAGTCATTTTTGTCGATTGTGTTTTAAAGAGGATATCATGTGCTGCTACTTTTAAATCAACGAATTTCTCATGATTCTATTTTTTCTGTCATGGATCATTTCTAAGTTCCCCATTGAATTATAACAGACATTTACTCTAGATATTTAGTCAACAATGATATTCTTAAAGCAGGAATCTTTGGTCATGCTGTGCCTTGTCTTTATGTCATCAAAATTCACAAAAATGGAGTTAACTCATGCTCACTTTTAGTTATCCTTGCTCTTGGTGAGGATTATAGCATGTAAATTTTATGCACCACTGGCAGTGGCGAAACTATAGCTTTTGGGCCCCAAGCAAAAAATCTCTCAGGGCCCCACTTAATAATTGAATATTTGCTAGTGTGTTCTGAGTGTAATGGATATTAATAGAAATAACATAAATATAGAATTTTGATAAACAAAGTATTTATATTCATTATGAATAATTAAATTTATGAATTATTATAAACAATGGATGCATGGGTGAGGGCCCCCCTGGTCTTGGGCCCTTACGTGATCTCGTAACTTGCGTACCCATATTTACGCCACTGGCAGCTATATGTGATAAAATGTCAATGTGCTTTCTTTTAAAAGTGTTAGTTATACTGTGATGATAATAACCTGCAATTATTGCGCACCACAGGCAGCTAGTAATAAATGAAAAATCTACCATAGTAGAAGTAAATAAAGCACTTATTTTCATGCCATAATCCATTTCAATCTGTATTCAACTGTGGGATCTGTGATTTTCAAATATTTCACTACTAGCAGATCTTTGGTTCAACATTCTCACTTTACTATCTTAAACTAATTACAGGATGGAGACTTACACAATGAACAATGGAAACCTGTATTGTATGACTCATTTCAAGCAATTATTTATTGCAAAAGGGAACTATGATGAAGGTTTTGGTACAGGCCAACACAAAACAAAGTGGTCATCTCTAAAGAACCAAGGGAAGAGGGAGGTCACAGCTGATGAATCTGGAGAGCATTCAGGAGGAAAAGATGACTTTTTTAATGAGAATTCATTTTACACCAAGGACTTAATGTGATTATTTTTGTGTGTATGAGTGGTACCTATGTCCATCTTGAGTGGAAAAAATATTGGGCTTGAGGCATTTCAAGTGAATGATTCTGTACAATAAGAACTGCTTACAGGTAATTCTCTCTATTTAGTGAAAGAATTATCAGCTTAATATAAAAAAATGAATGGTCACAGGATGGATGGGATGGAGATGGTTATATCGAAAGTTTAATTAATTGACTGATTTGTTTTGATGATTGAGTAAAATGATATCTTCCATGCTTCTTTATCAATGCATATAGTTAAAATATACTGCCATAATATTTATTATTTAAAATCGTATTTTTCAAACAGAAGATGGTTTGCAATTGCTGTGTTTAGGAGTTGTTTAAATATTTTTAATGAAATCTAAAATGCATCTGTCATAAAATGTTTTTAATATTTTTATGTCCAAATAGGGTTTAAAATGCAAAAATGACTTCTAGTGCTATTTGCCTCTAAATTTTACTAAATTAAATTTCAAGCTTTATTCCTTTTAATGAAGACGGGAAATTCATGGCTAAGTGATGTTCAAATGTGTTTATTATAATGATGTTTTCTGATATTAATAATTTTAATAATATCGTACTTATGAATTAGGTACAGAAAAGAATGAATATGTGACTATAGATGATTTACAAAGAGGCATGTACTAGTCTTATATGTATAATACTAATTTAAATTTTAGCAAGAAAAATTGGCTGAAGTATGCATTACATGTCATTACAAGGATCATGTGATTTATAAGAAATTTCCTTGGATTTGATGGCCTATTAAAGATATTAGATTTATTCTTGCTGAATTAAATAAATGAGACTAAATATTACAAACAATAACTCTAAAACTGATCAAGGCTGACTTTGCAAAGTTTGTGTGTGTTAATTCTCTGTATTAATTTCATGAAAATAATACAGAGTATGAATTTTGAAAGAATGACTAAGGAACAGCACCTTGGAGTTGCAAGAAAAATGTAGTTAAGTAAAGTTAAATCACATTTGGTACATCCTGAACTATGACAGTTTAATAATTACTTTCCGTAAGCGAAGCACATTTTGGTGACATTCCATTCTAGAATGCTTGTGATTTGAAATTAATTCCATATCATATAAGAAGAATTCAAAGACCAAAAAAGCTCATAGAATCTAAATATTACCAATATTACAAAATTAATTGTATGTTCAGTATAATTTTTCATTCATGTAGATTCCTGTTATAGTAATAGAGAAATCATTTTGAATTATGCTTGGTTAATTTATGAATGTGCTCAAATTCCAAATTTTATGGTTGGGAAAGTGAAGTTTTTGTAGGAAACAATTTTGGTAATATTTGTATAAAGTGTTTTTGAAAAAATTAATTTCTTTAGTTGAATACTTCAATAATGTATGAAAGCTTTTTGTTTCAAATTACAACATTTAGTTTCACATGTGACATTATTTAAAAAGTGATTTGTTATTATATTCTTAGTTTTGATTCATGGTTCACCAATAATTTTCTGAATAAATCAATAACATTTTTGTATCATAAGTTTCATATATAATCAAATCTTTAGTCTGTGTGAATTTATCTCAGCTTTTTAAAGTGATTTTTAATTAGTTATGGTACATTTTTATCTCAACTAAAATTTAACAGTTAACAAAAATTCTATGATATATGTCTGTATATCATAGATTTTGCCTCATTACCTTCAATTTTGTTTGATAGGTGTGAAGTAGGAAAAACGGGTCTTGTCTGTTATCTGCCACCCACCCAGGTTAATATACGCAGGGCCCCAATGGAATGAGGTGGAGAGATATGGAACTGCATGGAGGTTAGCTGCAGGATAAAAGAATAAGCGTGTGGGATACGACTGGGTTGGGTAAGTTAGTTCAAGTGTTTTTGGTTTCTTCCCACATTCACTGTGCGGTGAATGTGGGATGAAACCAAACACTTTAACTTATCCAATCCGGGGAGGCTAATTGGAATATGTTGTAGCCTGAGCAGCCATATTCTACGCTAGTTCCATATCCTGCCACCAGAAGGGCGTTGCATATATTAACTTGGGTGGGTGGCAGATAACAGACAAGATCCGGAAAATTTTTACTTTGGATGTATTTAAACTATGTAAGCTCCCAGGCTTGCTACAAGCAAGTTAAATTTTTTGTCAGGCGAGTTATATAATAATGGAATTTATTTCTTTTAACTTTTTATGTTAAGGCTACCATGAGTATTATTCATACAGGCCATGAATAAAAGGATTCTGAATTGCAAAGACAGCTGAAATTAAGTTCTGACCAAATTTTGCATTTGATACATGCTTTATAGGTAAAAATTATATGCATGTAATAGGGAGCCAAATTAAACTATGGATTAATGCAAAAAAATTCCAACATTTTTAGTGTACATAAGATTTATGTACTCTATGCTTCCCAGTCATTCTTCATTACTAAAAAAATAGCTGGTATAATTTTAATCAGTTATACTAATGATGTAAATAATATGATGAAAGGAATCAATATGGCACTAAATGGGTGCTTTTTACCATCTTAAACACAAAGGAATTTAAATTAAGTTGATAGATTTTCTGTTGCATCAAGGGTGCTTTTCTATTTCTCTAGCCGTAGAATTCCACTTTTAAATAACTGGTTATAATTCTTGGGAAAAAATGTGTTTGAAATTCCCATCACACTTTTCAGAAAGATGTAATATGTTGTACTTATGATTACCAACAAAAATTTTTAATGGGATAAAATGTAATTATCACTAGTTGTGAGTTTCAAAGTATCCACTGATCACCATGAGGTACTGTGCTTCCATCCATATTTGCATTTAATTTCTATTATTATTAATTATGCTAAGAAATTTAAATTGAAATGTAAATGTAAATTATTGTACAAAATGAGAAGGCTCTTAAAATGTGGCAGTTGGAAAATGTTAAAGGTCCATCGTTTTTCTGGTGTGTCATATTATGTTCAGTTGATTATTTGACATTTATAGTAATAAGTTGCACTGCCTTGTTTAAATAGACTATTATATGAATTTTTAAACTTCATAAAAATCATGTTTTTTTAGATTTTGTTAGCAAGGATTGTATAAAATGGTGATGAATATGTCTGTGCTAGAATGGTTTTGGTAATGAATGAAAAATACTGAGTTTTGAATATGGTACTCCATAGTGATTGTAAGAAAGTTTGGAAGAATACACAACTCATAATATTTTAAAGATTTTAATTAAATAGAAGCATGTATAAATATGATGAACTGTACTTTTGTGCTATGAAAGTTTTTTATTATTATCTGTAAAAGTTTTTACATTTATCTCCACAATGACTTATAAAAAGTGCAATTAGAGCCTAGATAAAATACTTTGCTCAAATGACCATGCTATTGAAAGTTTAAAAGTTGTTGAATATTAAAGGTTTTATGCTCTTATATAAACAAATGTCTCAATTATTACCGCTGACAAAGAAGATTGGTTAAAAATCCTTCATAATCCCGCTGGAATTTTGTCCTATATCTCCCAACTATTAATTTATGCATATATGGGATACTTATAAGACATGCAATCGGAAAATTCATTCATTAATCCAACAGGAAAAGAAAGGACTTCCTCGACCTCTTTCTTTAGTAACATAGAAAGAGAATGGATTACAAATTCTTTCAAGTGTTGAATAGTTACTCATGAAGTTTTGGAACCAGGAACTATCGTTCCTGATTGTCGGGAATTCACTCGATAGTTCTTATTCTCGATTCCCGGGAAAATTTTTAACGATTCCCGGGAATTGTTCGTTTGAATTTTGTGCCGGGTCAAGTTTTTCCAGAATTGCCTTCATAGGTGGTTTTTTAGATATTCCTCCGAATTTCAGTACAAATGTTAAACTATCAAAATTAGTTTTGATTTTTTTATTTTATGCATGTTGTGCCAATAGAATTTCTGAGAAATACTATATATTTTTTCAGTGAATGCTTTTAGTAACTGAATTATTAGGAGTTTTAGATTAAGGATCAGGTTGCGTTTCTCGCTAATAATTCAATTTTAATGGAACGCTAATACAATGTCAAAATGGCTTCTTCTCGCGCCCGTTAATGTCGTTAGTAAAAAAAGGTCCAGAAGTAATGTTAGCATGTAGCATGAATCTGAAACTATACGCTCCTCCCCTAATCGACCAAATAAGCTACTATGGAGATACCCGTTGAAATGCAACGGGAAAGTTTTTTATGAAATTTCGTGAATAGATGCGACTCGAAACTTATCCAAATCAATAGTACTTAATTACGCGAAACCGGCACCAATGCAAATCACTAAGAATGCGTCAAATTCTCGCCTTTAAAAACTGATCTGTTGATCGATTCGACGCGTACTCAAAAATCGATGGCAGGAAAACTAACTTTCGTTCTTATAGGCTTTCGTGTTTTAAAGTATCAAACTCCTACGATGATTCTAGGTGATTTTAATATGCGAATGATTAATGTTCTACATTCAAATGTATTCCTTCTCGCATATAACGCAACGCAAGTTGTTTACATTGGTTGCTATGAAAATCATTTCCCTCTCCTTCTCTCTCTCGTATTAAAACATTCAAAGTACGCCCTCGCCCATAAGGAATGAAATGAGAATAGGATTTCGAGGTTTAACTATGTAATTGGTTGCCAAAGCAGCATCCCGTTAAAATGACAAGATTTCCTAAAATATGCGAATTACACGTTTAACATGAGAAATTTCGAAATTTATGGGGGAAAAGATGAACAGAATAAGATATATTATAATTATTTCTTTAAAATGATTTAAATCGAAGATCGTAGGTTAATTCTTTTTAATTTAGGTCTCAAAAAGAATAAAAGCCTGCATGTCGAAAAGTCGATGTTAACATGTTATTTTATGGGAATTGGAAATGTCTTCCTTTGAGTCGAACCCAGGACTTTTTTCGAGTTTTTTTTCGTCATCACCTTAAAATAAGTAAATAGAGCGTTCCTGCAAAATAAAAAAAAACATCTCGATCCTTTATAGAGTTATTCGCATTTTTATAGCGTGACAAAGGGAGACACAAAGGGACAAAAGATATAGATTTTAGATTGTTTTTAAATCTCTTTCATACATTTTCTACCCTCAATTTTCATTTTGAGGGAATTGCAATATAGGATACATTAGTAGTTGGTATCTTGTTATCTCCACTTCGTCAACAATTTGTCGCAAATAATTTATCACATGTCATTGGGATTTATTAAAGACTCATGCATTTATTTTGTATCAACAATAAATAAGTATAATGTTTAAATGAAAAATAGTGTATTAAATATTAAAAATGCAAAATAATTCTTATTCCCGGAATTCCTGGGATATTTGAAAATCTACTTCCCGTTTCCGAGGAAAAAATATCGCCGGGAACCCAAAACACTTGTTACTCAATTCAGCGCTAATTTCTATTATTGGTGTAAGTTTACCAATTGGGAGCTACAATCCACATTTCTATGACTAAAACCAAGGGCATAGGGGGTGGTGGTGGTGGAGTGGTTAGAGCACTGGCCTTCCAGTCCCAGGTTCGAATCCAGCAGAGTTCGGATTTTTCAATATGAGATCATCCCATTCCTTATTTGTGTTGTTTGAGAAGACAGCGAAAGTCAGCGTTCCATCCTTCGAAAGGGACGTTAAGCAGTAAGAGTGGGCTAATGCCAGCACCAGGTTTTCCTCCTCCCTTGTGAGTGTGTTCGGTGGGGAAGGAGTTATGGCTATAATAATCCAAGAGGTTGATTAGCCAAAAATAAAAACTAGCAACAACAAAACCCAAAATAGGATCTCCAGTCGATGCTGCCGTATTTAATAGTCAGTATTAAACAGGCAGTGAGTTACCGCAACACCTTAGAACAGGGGTGGGCAAACTTTATGCATGGCGGGTCGCATTAACAGTTACAGCTTCTTAGGTGGGCTGTATAAACAGATGAAAATGCTTCAGCGGGCCACGTTAGGGTTTACATAGGAAGTTAATTGAGATAATGCAAGTGATGTTAGTGAAAATCGATAATAAATATGGAAAATTTTTTCCTGCCATGATACAGATATGAAATTATCTGTATTTTATATTACGGTTCGCTTTCATAATGGCATCGCGGGCCACATGTGGCCCACTGGCCGTGGTTTGCCCACCCGTCTTAAAATCACAAAGTAACGGGAAAATGGGAATGGAGTGTTCTCGTAATTAATCTTTCTAGTTTCTGTCAACACTAGAAAGTCTACCAGGCTTAAATTTGGCTCTTTTCCAATTTTATGCTCCATGACCATTTCCTTCCACTTTGTTCACCGACACCTCTTAATTTCCCTTCGATCTTATTTCCACCGCGTATGAGAAAAGGGGAGGGAAGGTCGGAGGTGCGTCGAAGGGGGTGCCTTTTCGGTCAGTCCCTCCCTTGCTCTGCCTGGACAGTAAATTGGACGCCTCGAAGCAGATCGTTGGAAGGAAGGAGGATGAAAAATGAATCTACGGAGGCACTGTCTCCCTTTTCCCCCAGCTAAAATCCCTCCCTCCCACGCACCCTCCTTCCACTCTCATTCCCTTTTATGGTCCTTCGTGTTTCATTCCTCCTCCCCTTCTGGACTCCTCCCCTTTCTCCCTCTCCCCCACCTACTCCCTCTTGGCCATGAAAAACAACGCGACGCACTCCCGTATTTCCTGTCGATTAGTTAAAAGTCGGCGATCCGAACTTTTGGATTGGTCGTCGAGCGTGTTCAAGAGTGGCGGGGATGATAAGTCTCCGGGCGAAGATCGATGGCGGTTGGGAGCGAAGACGTAAATTTAAATCTCAAATTTTCGTGAGATAGATCAGATCGAAGTCGACTAAATTTCCGCTTAGGTGTGATTTCTTTCCACGAAAGACGCGGAATTTTGGAGATCCACGGGTTTTCATTTTCATTTTCATTTGTGAAACCACTCATCTTCTTAATCTTTGAAGTTCCCTCTCCCTCGGTCAGTACAGTAAATAAACAAAGCGCCTTGGTCGATCAGTGGTTAGAGAATGCTCACGTTTCAACAGAGACGCATGCAATATGTAGTTGAATTTATATTCGTCGTAAAAAGTGGAGAAAATAAGTTCCATCCGCTGTCAAGCTCTGATTAATAAAGAAAGGGACTGCACTCTATTACGGGAATTCTGTCATAGAAGCTACTGCATGTTCCATTGGTTGAGTTTTCAGTTTAATTTCTCGTAATTGCGACTACAATTTTGTCTTTCGTCCTGTACATCGCTACCGCTTCGACTCCAACCGTCAATCATTTAGTCACAGTTTTATTCGACTTCAAAAGGAAGTTTTCATGTGCCGATAGATATGAAGTAACGACGTTAAAAGTAACAGCTCTCTTTCAAATGAATACTAAATAACGACATTTTAATTTTCTGTCTAATTCATTTAACCGACTACTGTTGCGTTATTTTCCAAACGAAAAACTCGCAATAATTGTTTCTGCCTAATTTCGCATTGACGAAAGCTAGGTTTTCTTAAATAAAACAAGTATTACTCGTCATGAGGTGGATTAAAGACTAAGTTCATTCTCATTTCTGTCTGATTCCTCAAGGCCTCATTTTCTTTAGGCTTTTACGATAAATTATTCCGCGGCCTACATATCATCGCAAAAAAATTCAAAACAGCATAATAATATGCTACATCACTCCATGGAAAATTATTTGCTACATCTCGTTAGAAAAATTATTTTTACTACTTCCAATAATGGGGAGTGTTGTATGCCATAAAATTTCCATTTATACATAATAAAGACTTCAACAACTTTCGGATCGGGTTATTTGTTAACAAAAATATTATTGTTACCTTTGATTCACAGTTAAGTCGCAAAAATAATGGATTGAAGATATTTGTAATAGTATCCAAAAAGCGTTGACATAAAGACAAAATTTAAATTGTCTAGAATGATAAAGGAAAAGGAACATTTAGATTCAATGGAGCTTCAAAAATTTCTGCACTTTATTCGCTAGATTTTATTAAATGAAATGTCAAAAAAATACGATTTGGGGTTGCTTTGTATTGATAACTTAAATTTTATGTGATATAAATAAAAAATGTCGCTATAGCGGCGAGATCAATTTTTTGCCGGGTGTAGACGAAATTTTTAAGTTAAAGCTGTTTAAAAACAAATAGCAAGGGATTCGTTGTTACTAATAGTCGTTTACTCAAGGTTTTCCTTGCGAGACGAAAGGTAGGCGATGCCAATAATACTTTTCCCTACGATTCTTTAAGCTGTAGAGCGATACATTTTCAGTTTTAGATATTTCTCGGCGAGGATATCGAATAGGGTTCGTTCAAAAATCAATTCTCTAATTACGGATACGAGAAAACTTCACAAAAATGCCCGTTTAACTTCCTCACCGTTGAAGTATCTCCCGCAGGTATGAAAGAATATAATAACGAAGATTATTATTATTATGGTCGTTCCTTGTTCTTAAACCTTAACAGAAACTTCCCGGATGGCTGTCTCTCTCTCTCTTTGGCTTGGGCCAAACTATTAGACGCGACCTTTTACGCTGTTGCAAATCTGCCGATCCTTTTAAGAAATTCCTCCTCCTTCTCCCACTTCGGCATCCGCTGATTAATTATATAAGGCGTATAAGAGGGAGAGGAGGGCGGAGGAGGGGATGAAGGGGAGATATTTGACCAGGGCGGTCTTGAGAGTGGAGCGAGGAAGATCATTAATAATTGTCCAGGGGAAGAGAACGTAAGTTTCTCGGGTCTCGGTTCCGAAAAACTACCTTTTTTCCGCAGAACAAGCTTCCTTCCGCGGAGAGTAAACACAAAAGCATCTGCTGAAGTGAGAGGAAGGGTAGAAGAGAATGAGAAGAGGGAGAGACAGAGTGCTCTGGACAATCCATCAGTCAAAACGCGTGGGTCAGCGTGGGGTGTGGAAGTGTCCACACATCGGACAGTGGGCAAGAGAGAGCGAGAGAGATAGAGGTCAGAGAGAGGGTGATTAATAGTGCCGCGGCCATCAAAGATCGTTTAACACGTCTGCGTTTATGCAAGCGCATGTTTCCCCCCTCTCAATTTTGCGCCAAATGTCAGGCATTTCGAGAGAAAAGAAACAATTTGTCCAACCGCAAATTCGAAGCCGGTACGTTTGTGGAGGGGACTCGCAACGGAACCGCCGGGCCGTTCCGAGAAGATAAAAGCGTGAGAAATAAGTTTGAAAACGTTCGTGGCCGTTTCGCGAAATTACCTGCAGAACCAGGAAGGATTTTTGCCGAATTTTCTCGTTCAAATTTCGTAAGTATACTAACAGACTGACATCTACAGAGAGTACGTTGCGAATATTGCTCGAATTGAGAGATGACGACGCATTTCCAGCATGCATTGCTCCAAATTGCTCATCGCTATCTGAAATTGATGTTCCTATCGACCGTCATTATTTTTTCGGCCTTCTTTTGATACTTCAAAGAAAAAATAGTACAAAACTCGCTCCGATATTACAATTCTAAGATATTTTAATGTGCAAGAGAAAATTATCCTGCACGATTGTTTTCAGATTTCCATGTAAATCAAATGGGAAGGATAGTTTCTGGAATCGAACCCGGGACTTCAATCTTCGCAACAAAAACTATCCTCGGGAGCTCGGCCCATGTAACAAGAGATTTCCACCAAGGTTCATGAAAATCGGTGCATTGGTTCAAAAGTTAATAAGGAGGATGTATAGACAGACAGACGGCCAGACAGACACAACGAAAAAACTATAAGCCTATTTCCATTCTGGAAAGTAGGCCAAAACAGACCATTAACGCAAAAGTATACCATTCATTTTTACAAATATTACCGACCTTTTCACTCAAATAATTGCTTTATATTTTGTATTTACTCTTTCCAAATGCTTTAAAATCTAAGATAATGAATTATATCAACAAGTGTAACGGCCCTTCAAAAATTACGGGTATGCGTTAAGTATTAAGTTAAAAAGTAAACAATAAATAGAAGTTCAGATAATTTAACGATCCAGAAAGTAAAAATTGTTTTGGTAAGTATATAAAAGCTGCGTGGCAAAGAAATATTAATGCTTTATTTGTTAAACATTACAATACACAGATTTTTCATGCTCAAAACTATTTTTACTTTATGGACCATTCAATTATTTGAATTTTAGATTATTTGTTTTATTTTTATTGCATATAAAACTTGATTACATTAAAATAAATTTATATTAATTTTTTTTCTCTTAAGTCCAAGATTAAAAACTTACTCAGCTTTCACAGAAAATGCCCTCAAAGACATTTAAATGTCAACTTCTCTATCCGACTTCATTTAGAAAATCTTAATGAATAACTGAATATTTGCTTGTTTTCGTTGCCGTCGTATTATTTAAATTAATCAAGGTATAGTTTAAACTTCAAAACACAATCGATATTTCTTAAATGCGTGAACAGATGCAGCGCAAGTATTTCATCCCAGTCAATCATAAGAAATTACACGAAATCGACATAAATGCAAATCACCTTGACAACAAAAATTTCACAGGTAAATAGGTCAGATTTTTGCGTTAAAAACTAATTTATGAACCGATTCAACGCGTATTCGAAAATCGACGGAAATAAATTGAAATATTGTTCTTTTAGGCATTCTTAGTTTCAACTCCTACGATGATTCTAAGTAATTTTTAAATGTAAATTTTTAATATGCTACGCTTATATCGCAGCGGCATATTCACAAAGTAAGCGTTTCATTTGTGTAGATATATTTACAAGGATTTTGAACTGCTGTTTCGCACGCGCAGTTTTTCTTCTCGAATAACTTCTGACCAGCTAGAAACAGAACTTATCTTCGGATTTGAATCTGTGCGATGCTGCGGAGGGAGGGAGATGGTGGGAAGAGAGGGTGGGAAGAGAGGGTGGGAAGAGAGGGTGGGAAGAGAGGGTGGGAAAGAGGGTGGGAAGAAGGGGTGGGGAGAGAGGGTGGGAAGAGAGGGTGGGAAGAGATGGTGGGAAGAGAGGGGGGAAGAGAGGGTGGGAAGAGGGGGTGGGAAGAGAGGGTGGGAAGAGAGGGTGGGAAGAGATGGTGGGAAGAGAGGGGGGAAGAGGGGGTGGGAAGAGTGGGTGGGAAGAGAGGGTGGGAAGAGAGGGTGTGAAGAGAGGGTGGGAAGAGATGGTGGGAAGAGAGGGGGGGAAGAGGGGGTGGGAAGAGAGGGGGGGAAGAGGGGGTGGGAAGAGAGGGTGGGAAGAGAGGATGGGAAAAGAGGGTGGGAAGAGAGGATGGGAAGAGAGGGAGGTAGAGATGGGAGGAAGAAAGAGTGGAGTATTGTGGGATTGCGAATAAGGGAGAGGTCTTTTTTGCAGGGATACGGTTCTTTATCGTACCCTTTCCGCACCCCTCACATCCCCCCATCGCCCACCCTCCGCCTCCGCCTTATCCTCCACCTCCCACTCAACCACCCGCCTCCTTCGCCCACCCTCTTTAGTTTCTCCACTCTCCGACAGGGGCCATTGTGGCGCTGAAGAGAGGCTCGACTCGTGGCCGACCCCGCTCTTCCCATTGTTGCCTTCCTCCCCGGATCCAGAGCGTGGACAATGGCGAACTGGAACCCGGAGGCGGTTTGCGGGAGAACAATGCCTTCGCCCGGAATCCACGGAGAACAACCGGAACTCATACGTACGGCACGCACACCGATGCGATGGTACACATGCACACACATACTGCGTACTACTACCTGCGATTCTTTCCCGTGGGGGAGGAAAGGAGGGCGTGGGAGGAGGCTGTCAGAGATCCCCAGAGCTCTCTCCCCCACGCCCACTTCCCTCTAATGGCTCTGCGGTAATGCTTAAGTATGCATTATGATGCGTTCTACACTAAATACCAACCCTCTCACCAACCATCGCGCGATGCCTCTTCCTCCCATTCTGTCCTCCTTCCCATTCTCTCATCCTTTCTCTCTCTCTCTCTCTCTAACCCCATACACTCGCCTCCCTCTCATTATTCCTTTACTTTTTCCATTCAAAGTTTTTACTAAATCCTTTCTATATTCCTTCCAGTTAACATTTTTGACTCATATATACCGTTTTCGGCGTTTTTTAAAATCTGTGAAAATTTTACCAGTGACTCGCGGTTATATTTTTAACAACCTTCGTTGTGCTTGCGTAAATATGAAAACCTTGCTTCCAGATCGCCTTTTGATGGAGATACCTTCTATCTGATGGAAAGTTTCTATAAAAATGTTTAAAAAATGATTCCAAATTTTTTTATTTGAAATAATTAATCTACATACCATATAATTAACGAGTTAGGAAATAATGATGAAGGGAGATACTCAAATAGTGTGAATAAACCGAACTCTTGAAGGGACCGATCTCGAAGGAATATAAGGCCAAAGGGAAATATTGAGGATTCTAGATCAAGGGATAAAAGAGGCAGTGTGATACGAATGAAGATAGAACTTTTCCGCGTTATATTGAATTTTTTTAAATTTAATACAATCATTTTCACTTCAGTTTTTAGCTGCATAATTTGCCTCGAGAAGAATCCTAACGTATTGCTATTCTTAAGCAGAAGAAAGAAAGTCTGATTTATCTTCTAAACATATATAACTTTAAATTGTGTGTAATAATAATAAAAGATTTCTTCGTTTCAGTAACATTTTGGCATGTAGTGTGGAGATATACTGAAGTAAATAATAATCGGTCAGATTTCTGACGATCTTTCAACATTCACTCATTGAAACTATTCAGAACTTTCAGGCGAGTCAAGCACTTGTTCGATCCAGGTGATTATAAAGCGAAAATGTCGGATATTATTAATTTGTTTTTATGTCGCATATTAATGATTTGAGTTTTTATGTCGGATAATATGAATTTCAGTTTTAAAGCGTGTTAGCACAGAGATAAAACCTCGGAACTTGGAAATATACGGGTAGCTTATTTTTATTACCAAAGGACCTCGAACCGATTCCAAATTAACCAAAAAACAGTTTCGATTAAAAAAGGACGAGTGTTTCTTTAAGTTTTGGAATATTTTTCATTTTAACAATCTTTTCCATCTTAATATTTTCCAGCATACATTATTTTCCTTGCGTTTTGCCAGAATTAATAATTAGGGTTCATGCGAGCTATCTCTATTTTTTCTTAATAAAATAAAAACTTCGCATGCAATCGGTCTAGGTGTAGAGAAAGAAATATCATCCTTATTTATGCAACTATCATTCTTTTCACGCCAAAAAATGTCGCCTTATTTCTATAAACTAACAACTTGTTACCATATTCTCTCCGCTTAGGTACGTGAAATCAAAGGAGTTAACCTATCTACATAAGAGATAAGCATTATTCCTGGAATTAACGCAGCACGAAATAATCCCAGCATTGGATGTAATTTCTTTTTGAACGGAGGATCTATCAGTCAAAAAAATGACCCCTCCTTCCTCTTTGTCCTCCTCTCTTTCTCAACTCCTCCCTCTCACCTCCCCATTCCACTGGCTACCTCCCACACTCCCCTTATGGAGAGAACTGCTACTTCAACGAGACACGCGCTCGTCTCCTCTCTCCCCCTTCGCGCAAATCCCATCCTGAGTGGCACCGCACTCCGATCGTTTCCCCCAATTTGCAATAAAAAAATCCATTCCGGCCTGTCAATTTGGCGAATTTAATGCCGGTGAAGGAGAGAGGGAGCAGAAAAAAGCTGTTAGTGTTCCTCGAAGGCGGGAATGGGGAGGGAAGAATGGAGGAGCTACCTTTTTTGGAGTGAAGGAGACGGGGAGAACGGGGAGGGAGGAGAGGTAGGGTGGAGAGGGAGGGATAAGGAGGAGGGGGAAGAAGTGGAGAGGGGGAGATAGAGGTCTCGCATCGGAAGGAAGTGGTGGAGATGAATGAAATGGTGGAGTGAGAGGATAGCGATAGTGCGCGAGACGGAAGGGCGGTGCTGGTGTTGAGGGAATGAAAAAGATTGTCTTGGAGACTAATAGATGGCTCTGGGATCTAGAAAGGCCGTTGACTAGGCTGGAAGATTGGACCGTTGAGCTGTATGAGGTGGTCGTTGATGTAGTTCTGGTGGTCAGCAAGGTGGTGTTTGCGAATAAAATCTGAGTACTAGGTGATGCAAGACCAGGGGTCCGAAATATTTTCCATGTGACGAGCACCATGTTACATTATAGAGCACCTAGCGAGAACCACTAATTTTTTGCAACAGTGGGAATAAAAACAAATCAACATCAAAGTGGTTAAAATGTCCTTTCGTGTGTTTAGAAAGAAAACAGACGAACAAATTAAATTAATGGTGATAGGAAAGACGATTTTTAGTATCGTAGAAGGGTACGGTAAGATTGATAAAGAGCACCGCGGTGCTCGCGAGCATCAGGTTGTGGACCTCTGTGCTAGACGCTAAAGAAATAAAGAATTCTGATAGAATATGTTATGGAGGATTGTGATACGGCCGGTGATGGAGCGTTTTAATGAGCTCATTAACTCCTTGTAGTACGCGCATACATACAGATTGTTATGTATACACCCGTTCATATTAGCACGTCATTGGGCGTTTAGCAAAGCCCATCTAATAAAATCTGCGCTGCTTCGCAAAAAGACATCGTAAACATATGGACTAAAAATTACAACTCCATTATATATATATATACATATACAAAGCTCAAACAAATAAGAAAAACGAGAAGAGAAAGGCAAACTTGGGACCTATAAAAACTGAAAGAAAGGCAGAATGTAGTCAGCATGAAGTTGGAAGATCGCCTAAGAAATTTGGAAAACAAACTAAAGACCGTGAATATAGAATAGGAAGAAATTGAAACCAGTATCAAGGATACCTTGGATAAAGAGATCGGAAAAAAGAGAAGAAAATCAGAAAACCATGGATCACTAAGGAAATGATGGAGAAAATGGATGAGAGACGAAAATGGAAAAACGTTAACAGTGAAGAAGGTAGAGCCAACTATAGACGTATAAACAATGAGTTGAGAAGGGTAATAGAAAAAGCTAGAGAAAATTGGATAAAAGAAAAATGTAATGAAATACAACAGATGGAGAAGTTAGGACGGTACGATATGATGTACGCTAGGGCACTGGAATTAGAAGATAAGAAGTCGAATGGAATTCGTGGTAAAGGAATTATGAATACGGATGGGAAGATAGTCTCAGAAACAAAGGATGTAGCACAGGTATGGGAAGAATACATTAAGGAACTATACAGAAAGCAGGCAGGATCGCCAAAAATAGAACTGGAAGATGAGGAAAACATTGAAGAAGACAACTTAGGACCAAGTATAAGGGAGAGCGAAGTAGAAAAAGCGATAGTGGAACTAAAGAAAGGGAAAGCCACAGGCAGCGATGGAATACCAGCTGAGGTACTTAAAGCCATGGGATAAGAAGGACTAAAAGCGATCACGAAATTAATTAATAAGATTTACGACACGGGAGAGTAGCCTCAGGATTTCCTAGAAGTAACAATGATCCCTCTAAAGAAGAAGGCAAAACCAATGCAGTGTAAAGACTACAGAACGATAAGCCTTCTGTCATACATTTCGAAATAACTTTGAAACAGAAAAAATTCTGCTATGACCGGGAATCGAACCCGGGTCTTCCACTTGCCGGGCGGATATTCTACCACTGAACTACCTTAGCAGATAATCTTTCCTGTTTCTGAACGCGGGTGTTTTTCTGTTTCAAAGTTATTCCCAAAATTACAGCTTATGCCATTCTGCATAGTTTCCTATTATTCCATCAATTTCATACATTTCGAAGATCATCGCGAGGATTCTTAATAAAAGGCTGGAGAACAAGGCAGAAGAAATACTAGGGAAAGACCAATTCGGTTTCAGAAAAGGACGAGGAACTAGAGATGCGATAGGAGTAGTTAGAATAATATCAGAAAGGGCAATAGAGTACAGTCAAGATATCAGCGTATGTTTCGTAGACTGGCAAAAGGCCTTTGATAGAGTAAATTGGGTAATGTTGATGAAGATTTATAGGTGTAGACTGGAAAGACAGGAGACTGATCAGGAATATATATGTGAATTAAGTTGTAAAGGTCAGGTTAGAGAATGCGGACACCTGCGGAGTAAATATCGGTAGAGGAGCAAGACAGGGCTGCTGCCTATCGCCAACCCTAATCAATAAATATGGAGAAAGTCTAACGAAAGAAGCGTTAGAAGAGAAGAGTAAGAGTAAAGAGTATGAACAGTAAAAAACGCAAATGATCACGTACTTCTAACAAGAAAGGAAGAGGAACTCCAGAAAATGATAAATAGACTACTAATAACAGAAAACACGGTATGGAAATAAATACAGAAAAATTCAAGGTCATTCGAATATAGGGCAATGAAGAGAATCTGAACATATGTATTGAAGGAAAGACTTTAGAACAAGTTTCAGACTATAAATACCTTGGAAACATAATAGCAAGAGAAGCAAAATGTACGGATGAGATCAGGACTAGAATAGGAAAACCAAAAGCGGCTTTCAGAAGAAAGAAACACCCACTTACGGGGAATATAAGGGAAGATATCCGCAAGAAGTTCATAAAATTCTATGTATGGAGTATAGCTTTGTACGGGGCAGAAACATGGACGCTAAGGAAAGATGATATCAAATACTTGGAAAGCTTTGAAATGTGGAATTGGAGGAGAATGCTGAATATAAAATCGACAAATAGGATGAAAAACGATGAAGTGCCACGAAGAGTAAGAGAGAAGTGCAACCATTAATAATCACGGACCTGTCTATGGACAGACTACCTATGATGATGATGATAAATGGATGGCAACAAGTTGTTGGGATAAGGAAGCCCAGGGAGCACTCACCGTGTTTTTTGTGTTCATTTTACGTGTGTCACTTCGACAACCCCAGCAGCTCGCCAACCTGAAGTCACCTTATTGGTGAGTGCTCACTGGGCTTCCTTATCCCAACAACTTGTTTCCATCCATTTATCCCATTTACCTTTCCTCTTCCGTAAGCATATATATATATATATATATATATATATATATAGAAATATATAGAAATAAGAACAAGAATAGCAATGGCAAAAGAAAAATTTAATAGGAAAAAACGGGTACTATGTAGTAAAAAGGACTTAAATCTGAAGAAACCTCTTGTGAAGTGCTATGTTTGGAGTGTATTGCTTTATGGGTGTGAAACATGGACGCTAAAGAGGAGAGAGAAAGAAAGGCTAGAGGCATTTGAAATGTGGGTGTGGAGGAGGATGGAGAAGGTTAAGTGGATGGATAGGATAAGGAATGAAGCAATACTAACAAGGGTGAATGAGAAGAGAAGATTACTTGAAACAATTCAGAGGAGGAAAAGTAACTGGTTAGGGCATATCTTGAGAGGAGAAGGTTTATTATTGATGGTGTTGGAAGGATCAGTAGGAGGTGAAAGGAAAAGGGGACGTAGAAGAATAAAAATGTTTGATGACCTGAAAGAAAGTATCAGGAAATGAAAAAAATGGCAAGGAACAGAAAGGAGTGGAGACAACGCTGGTGCCAGGGACCTGCCTTGAGGCAGAACACCTCATGATGATGATATATATATAGGCTTCAACATATGCTCCCGAATCAGAAATCGCAAAACAAATCGGAACTTCAAGTTTTGAGTTTAAAACCACCATATCGTCCTTTAGTCTGTCAATGGATACAACCTCATTATGACTTCATAGATCATTAAGAAAGCAACTTCGAGCAAACATTTTTAATAAAAGTAATCTGGGTAGAAATGATTTCCAACTACCATTAAAATACATGCCAATAAAATAAAATGTTCAAAATCATATGGACGAAATAGCCCAACTTGGGAAATTGAATAAACGCGAGATATTTGGCGTAAATATCTGTTTACGTTTGCGGCGATTGCTTTCCTGCCTCCGGGAACGTATCACAGGCATGAGGACGGTTTGGCAGGTGATGAAGTTCTCGCCTGCGCTACGAGTTTGACTCAAAAGAGAGGAGGAAAAGGAGATGGGAATGGTAGAGAGAGGAAGGGAAAAGAGCAATGGATGAGAGAGGTAGGAGAGGGGGGAGATGGAGAGAGGAGGAACGAGGATCGGAAGCTCACTCTGCACATAGAGGGGATGAAAAAATGGACGCCAGGGTCAAAGGTTAAAAGCTTGAAGGATAAGAGCGGAATTGAGGTGATGGACAGGAAGGACACGAAATGCTGTTTTTGATCGAGAGTAAGGGGTGTGGATTGGCATAGGAAAGGGAGAAAAAGAAGAGAGAGAGAATAGGGTGAGGGAGAGAAAAGAGGGTGAGGAAAGAGGGAGGGATAGGAGGTCGAGAGAAGAGGGAGAGAGAGGAGGTCGAGAGAAGAGGAAGAGAGAGGAGGACGAGAGAAAAGGGAGGGAGAGGAGGTCGAGAAAAGAGGGAGAGAGAGGTCGAGAGAAGAGGGAGAGAGAGGAGGAAGAGAGAAGAGGCAGAGAGAAGAGAGAGGGAAAGACAAGAGGGACAGAGAAGAGAAGAGGAAGAAAAGAGAGAGAAAGAAAGAGAAGAGGGAAGTGGAGAGGGGGAGAGGAGAGGAGAGGGAGAGAGAAGATGGATAGAGAAGAGAGAGGAAAAGAGAAGAGGGAGAGAGAAGAGAAAGAGGGAAAAAGAAGAGAGAGAGAGAAAAGGGAAAGAGAAGATAGAGGGAAATAGAATAGGGAGAGAGAAGAGGGAAAGAAAAGAGAGAGAGGGAGGGAGAAGAGGGAGAGAGAAGAGAGAGAGGGAAAGAGAAGAGAGAGAGAAGAGGGAGAGAGGAGATAGGGAGGGAGATAGGAGAGGAGGATGGAGAGAGGAGACAGGGAGGGAGAGAGGAGAGGGGAAGGGAGAGAAGAGGGAGAATGGAGAGGGAGAGAGAAGAGGGGGGGAGACGAGGGAGAGAGAAGAGGGAGAGAGAAGAGGGAGAGAGAAGAGGGAAAGAAAAGAGAGAGAGAGGGAGGGAGAAGAGGGAGAGAGAAGAGGGAGAGAGAAGAGGGAGAGGGAGAGGAAGAGAGAAGAGGGAAAGAAAAGAGAGAGAGAGGGAGGGAGGGAGAAGAGGGAGAGAGAAGAGGGAGAGAGAAGAGGGAAAGAAAAGAGAGAGAGAGGGAGGGAGAAGAGGGAGAGAAAAGAGGGAGAGAAAAGAGGGAGAGAAAAGAGGGAGAGAGAAGAGGGAGAGAGAATAGGGAGAGAGAAGAGGGAGAGAGAATAGGGAGAGAGAAGAGGGCGAGAGAAGAGGGAGAGAGAAGAGGGAGAGAGAAGTGAGAGGGGGAGGGAGAGGGAAATAGTGGAGGGAAAGAGAAGTTGGGGAGGGAGAGGGGGTGGGAGAGAAAGGAGGGAGAGAAAGGAGGGAGAGAAAGGAGGGAGTGAAAGTAGGGAGAGAAAGGAGGGGGAGGAAAGTGGAGGGATGGAGGGACCGGGGGGGAGGGAGTGAGGGGGGGAGAGAGAGAAGAGGGAGTAAGGAAATGAAGGGGTTGGGATGATCAAGCAACAGAGGTGCGTAAATGAAGTCAATCGAACCAAAATTTTTTATTCCGAATCTGACAAAATTAAAAAATTTTCGGCTCAATTCGGTTTTCTCCTCAGAAATCACCAGAGACGTCGGAAGCAACATATATTTTTCTCCCTCTTGAATCTACCAAATTATAGCAAGCAACCATGCTTTAATAAGCTAAATCAAGTCCAAAATATCAACAATTTGGCTATTCGTGTGGATGGAGCAAGTTGCTATGGCTGGGCTTTTTCAAGTAATATTCTCAAAATTTTAAATATCGTCTTTACTTCATATAATCTGCAACCTATCGAAACGACGAAATATTTTCAATTATCTACTCCGGAGGGAATCTTTCATTTCATTATCCTTTTTTCTTTATTTTAAATTAACTTTCCGATTACTTTTCGATATTTTTATTTGACTGGTTTTTTTAAGAGCCCCGCCCTGATCTCTTTAGGCAGCCAACCCCAACTGATGACTCGATCCGCTCGCCTTCATTGCCAAAAAAAACTTTACTACAAACTAGCTGTGTGTGTGTCCAGGAAGTGCTGTAATAGTCGGGTCAGTGGCGGCTTTTGACCACCTGAGATGTACGTGAAGTGTTACAACATGAAAATCCATTAAAACACCCTACTTCTAGTGGATCAGATCAATTCTCATATCTTTTAAGGCACCATAACGGTCGATGATGTCGTCGGGGAAAGGATGTTTATCCACAAATTTCTGCTAGTGATTGTGCTTTTATTATACAGATTACTAAACGATTTTCGAGGGTAGTCATGGTAAAACATTTCCCACTGCAAAAATTTTGGTCGTACGAACCTTCAAGACCAGACCTCTTAAAAATAACAACTCAAAATATCTCGCAATATTACAAGTGTTAATGAAATGGTGGAAAGAATCGAACTCGTGATTTCTAGGTCAGGAGGGGCACGCAAAGGATTTCTCATATATTTAGTGTCCGTTTAACCATACTAATCTACAATGTGCAGCCGCCGAATTTTAACTGAATATGGTATAGAGCGAGGCTGAAGATGATTTTCTTAGGGGAGGGAGGCGCGGCTTTGTAATGCTTGGAAACAGCTGAGTTACGCAGATGATGAAAATTACAGCCGCAAACGGTGTTCTTTTTCGATCCACCACCGATGGTGGCTGCTATGTGCGTCTAGTTTTTCCAACTATTCTGTGGATTATATTATCGCAATTCTTAGAGCGACCTCAAAAACTCGATGCCAGTACAAGAATTCATGGAATCTGACGAAAACTGCGAGAATAGGTATTGCTTCCAAGGTGAGATTTATTCCTGCAAAACTCAACATTCGGATCCCGTTAAACTTTCATTTTTCTCTCCCTTAGTTGAGCCAAGTAATAATAGTCATTTACACCTATTAAACCAGGAATATTTTACTTCTTCAATTTTTTTACATTGATGAGCTTTATTCTTAAATTAGTTTTCGGTCATAAAACGAGATCGATTATTCTCTGGTGAATTTTGTTCTTCGAACGATAAGTTTAAATTGTTTCCTTAAGTGAAGGAGGTTTTGACTTGGACAATCGAGCGAAGATCTTAAAGGTGAAATTAAGATTACGTCGTAACAGGAGTTGGGTCTTACAGATCGCTATTGTGTTTATTGTTATTTATTCACTAATTATAGTATTTAAATTTGGTTTTTCTGTGTTAAATAATCTGTAACTGGGGTTAAGAGGTAATTAAGAGAAAAACGATAATATTCACTTTGTTACTTTGTAAAATTCAAATTATCGGAAACTAAAATATGGTAATTGGACAACCTAACTTATTTAGGTGTTCTCACTGATCGCACCTAAGTAGTTAAAGGTTAATCTCCTTTATTGCGCAACGATAACGAAAGTTGTTGGAAACGTCATTTGACTTAGTTTACGCTTCCACGTATATCTCTCTCTCCTTCCCTATGCCCTCTGCGTAACCTATTCATATATACATTTCCATCTGCTCTAGTTCGGTATTGCCTTCTTTCTCTCTTTCCTATCGGCCGTCCCATCTCTTCCCCCAAACAGCAAGTTTTCCCTCTTTCCCACACCACCCGCCCCTCCTCCCTCCCCCTGCCCCACCTCTCACCCTCCCGCCCCACCTCTCACCCTCCCGCCCCACCTCCAACCCTCCCGCCCCACCTCTCGCTCACAGTCAACACCACCGCTGTGGCGATAAGTTTTATAAATCGAATTGACGCAGCACAATGGAAAGGGGAGATGTGGTGTTGAGGGAAAGAGATTTTTCCCTGAAGCTCTCCCTTTTTATACGTACTCAACTTTCCTCCGCTACATTCACGTCGCCTTCCCTCCCACTCCGCCTCTCCCGCCGCCCCCTTCTCAAATCCCCCCCTCCCACATCTCACCAGCCACAGTCACAAATTCGGCTGTTCTCTCTCACGCCGAAAGTGGATTTGTGGTTCTGGAGGCCGGAAGGAGAGAAGGAAGGAGAGGGGACGGGGAGGGAGGGAGTAGGACGGGAGGAGGGAGGGGCGCGGGAGAGGAGGTTTTCTCCACTCGCCCCTTCCCACCTTCCGTCGCTTCAAAAAGCCTTCCGGGAAAATTCTCGAAATCGAATGACTTACTTTTCCGTTGCAACCCCTTCCCCTCCCCTTCACCCTCGAATATATTCGTTCGACGAGGGTGGTATTTTTTGCTATCCGTTCTGGTCCTCTCTTTTGCATAAAATAATCTGCCTCTAGCGGATAAGGTTCCGGAAGCAATTCTAATACGTTTGCGCTCTTTGCACTTTTAACGTAAATACCGAATTTTTCAATTCTTCGGTGCCTAACCAACCTTGCGAAAGCTACGAGATATGCGGCAGCAAATGAGTCACTACTACTCGCTGTCGATATTTCGGAGGAACTTTCACGTTAGATCTTTTCCTCGCGAATCTGTGCGCTGGATAGACGAAAACAACAAAAACTGCGGAATTTAGCAATGTTTTAAGCCTGTTATAAGATGAACAAACAAGCGAATGGGACACTTGATACTAAAAAACTATAAAATTAAACTAGTTATGAAATGAATCGGCGAAAAATTTTCATTTCAACATTAAAAAGAAAATAAAAAATTTGTTTCAAATAACTCTTTGAAACGTAAATTATTCTATCCCATATACGAGACTGGTTTCGAGTATAATGAAGTTCGCCCGTTGTTGAATTATGAAGAAATGGAAAAAGTTTAGATTAGATTAGGTCGTCTCGGATATTTTATAAGGGAGTTAGGAGGAAGATTTTACATAAGTTGGGGAATTTTTATATTCTAAGTCGCAAGGTTTAATTATACGGTTTATAACAAATCAGTATGTCTGAATTTATTTAGAAGTCTGACTCTCTTAGACAACGCAAAGAAACTGACGGCTGATATTAATAATCTTGTACAAAGTCTGCAGAGTGTCAATTGAGATTATAAGAAATTGCAACATGTATATCGCTTATCATCAACCTATGCAATTAAAAATATAGCGAGTTGTTTGTCCGAACTCTTTCAAAGTTGATTGTTTGACAAAAAAGCTGAGATCGGCCAAATTTTTCATATAAATACTCAACATGTAAATACTACATAAGTTTCAGCAGACCAGCCATTTGTCTTACCGGCCCAGTGATTGCGTTATACGACCAGTCCGCCCCTGCAAGGTATATAACATTACTCGATACTCCATCACTGAATGTCTCTGAAAACGCATCACACACAAGTTTTCATGCGCGGCATAAAGTACGTACAGTAGACCCTCACGTGACGCGTTAATTACGTAGGTAGATAAGTAGTTGCGTGATGGTTTTCAGGGAGTAATGGAGTATCGAGTAATGTTGTATGTATACCTTGCAGGGGCGGTCTGCCCTTATACCTTCCGGTACAATCATTGGGCCGGAAAGACGAAGGGCCGGTCTGCTGAAACTTATATATTATTTTTTATCAGCTATTCATTCTTTTCTATTATACATTTTTCTCTCCGTTATATTACTTGATTTGAAATAAGATTTGATCCACTCTCAACTAATAGTACGATGGGAGGGGGGCTGCTCCCGTATTCTTCCCAAGTTACCTCTCAGTCCGCCCCTGATGTAAAATGCAGCACTCCATTTCCGTTAAATTTCATGTTAAAATCCCAATAAATCTTAAGTGCGGTCGCGAAAATCCTAAAATGACGTGGAGGAATTCGAGCATCGAGCTGAGGCACCTTTTCATAAAAGGCTTAGCTGCAAAAGACATCTATTGCGATATGCAGCAGACATCGGAAAATTATTCACCCGTTTATTCAACTTCAAGAAAGTGGGTAAGAAATTTCAAAAGGAGAAGAGAAAACGAGA
Source organism: Tanypteryx hageni (assembly GCA_028673005.1). Lineage (NCBI taxonomy): Eukaryota > Metazoa > Arthropoda > Insecta > Odonata > Petaluridae > Tanypteryx > Tanypteryx hageni. The sequence continues at coordinate 181,814,229 of CM054115.1, read as the reverse complement.
CGTAACTCGCAGATGACGTACTGTCTTCGCCAGAACAGAGGAAAACAATCAAGGCCACTGTGAATAACTCGCCCATAGCAGAAAGCCTTGAAATATCGAAAGAAAGTGCTGCGAACTGAACAGAGGAAGGAGATTGTCCAATGAGTACCACAAAATCTCTATGAAGACTATAAACGCCTTTGAGCAACTCTGTTACAGCAACATTTATTTATTTATAGCCAATTATGATAATTTCCTACCTTGAATCGTTACACCAGATTAAACTTTGATGCATCGTTTTGACCAAGAGACGAAAGTACAGTAGCACCAATTCCCACTTCCCAGGGCATGCGCGGTCACACCAAGTAAGGTGCAATTTATGATGACATTGAGGATTGTCATTTGATAATCCTCTCCCATAACCAATTCCTACTTGTGCCGAGATATTCCAGCTACTCTTCGTAGCCAATAACGTTGCTCTTGCAAGAAAAGCAAATTATGCCTCTTATAGCTTTATAAGAATCGTTCTCAAGTATTACCTATTAAAGTCTATTTCCTTAAAAAAAATGACACTGCAGCGAAAATAGATTCTCGCCAAAAAATCCTGACAATTATAAAAATGGTTTTGATCTTTTTTATAAATTGAGAAAAGAAAAAAATAGTAATACATATGTATATTAAATATAATTTGATAATCCTCCGTGCAAAAGCTACTCGCATCAACTCTCTTAGCAGATTGTAAACAATTTATTGTAAACTTAAGAATTCGATATAAGCTTTAAATAACTGCATAAGGGCCATAAGGCCATTTCACTAGTATTTTATTATCTGAAGAAATTTTTTTCATTGAGCTGCATTTAAATAATTCATTTTTTCAGAGAACATTTTAAAATGTTTATTTTTTGTTCCGCTTTCAATATACATTTAACATTTGCTCCGGGTTTTTTTCTGGAAGGTATATGTGGTATACGGTGGTATACCCTCTGCTTTTTTTCGAATGAATAGGGCATACCCTCAATTTTTGCGAACAAATAGCGTATACCCTCGCCTTATGGGAAAAGGTTGATGGAAAAATACAGCTATTTCTCCCTTTTTTCGTGGTCCCAAATATTGAAACTGCACCTGCAGTTCTTGAAAATCTGTGGCTTACGAAGAGATTTGATACCAATATTTTAATACTATTTGCTTCGATCAGATTGAAAATAAATATTGTACTTATTATTTTTTATATAAGTAAATCACTAAAATATAACTGAAATAAAAATTTCAAGAAATTCAAACTAAGCTCATACGTTCTCCATCGTAACATTATAGCCATGTACTTTGCTCTTTAAAAAACTGGATAAGACCCCTTTCAAAGTTTTACTTCCGTATACGGTATACCCTCTGCTTTTTTACGACTACAGCACTGCTTAAAATCTGCCTCAACACATTTACAGAGATGGACTATTCGTTCTAGGGACTACTTCTACTTATTGACTCATCCAATGAGGTCTGCCGCTACGATCATTTGCATCAGAAGAAACATTCGGGGATACTGATCTTTTAGAAGAGTTTACGATTGTGCTTCATACTACAGTACTTCATTGTTAGTCACTCTCATTTCGGTAGATTTTTTGCTCCCTCAACCTAATCTGTCCCCTTAATGGCCTTTCTCCTCATATTCTCATATCCAAATCATTCTTTCAAGACATCCAGTATTCCTTTGTTTTTCCTACCACTACGTTCTTTGCCAATTAAAGTGGCGCATATTTCTGTTATGTCGGTACCATACCTTAAGTAGCCGTTAATAAACCAAGTCATTCTGCCATGGACCATATCGACGTGCCTAGACGAGCTCTCCTCGAAGAGATTTCAGATCAAGTAGCAGCATTCAGAAGTTCAAGCTTGTGCATACTACCGAGAAAATAATGGAATTTACTTCATGATAGACGGTAACTTTCTTAGCGTTCTGTTATAAAGACCCTGAAAGCAATGGAGTGGAGCGATCAAGACTAATTTTCTCATTCTCTCTCTTCTAAGATAGGGATTAGACCCTGGGGAAGAAAACAGGGATATTAGATGAAGTTGTGATTTTCTCATCTATACATCTTTAACTGTGGATTAAAATGTGCGCAGTATAAATATGCGGCAGATATTTTTTGCAGTTTTGCTAAATACGAATTTGACCAACAAGTTGACACGCCAAAATCCGGGATTGTCCCGCAACAACAGGTGCGTACATCTACATCTACATATTACCCTGCAAGTCACCTTGACGGTGGATGGCAGGGGGTGCCGCGCACCAAGTTCCTAACTAATTATTATTCACTTATCTATTGTGGTCACGTATTGTCCTAGTGAAAAATGACTCCTTATACCTCTCCGTCCTACTATCTATTTCGCGAATCTTGTCCTCATTATCCCTCCGTCCGATATACTCCGTAAGCGTATGTAATACTGCGAAAAGTAAAAAAAATCTGATGTATCCAACAAATTACTTTATACAGAGTAATTTATATTATTGCGATAGTATCTAATTATGTGCTATCGACAACAACGTCTTCAAAAATAATTATCTGATTACACTCGAGCATAATTTTTTAATACTTGGAGTATTTTTTACAAAATATTGATGCGCATCCTACTGCTAATGTCAAATTACTGCGCTAAATATTCGCGATTAAAATTAACGTTGGCTGCGTTGACATCGCGGTCTACATATATTTACAAGAAAATAAGCGCCGTGCTCACCACGGGTGCAATGTGTGCGCTGCACACAGACGGTAACTTCTAGGGAGCAGCAACAAGCAGTGACAATAAGTACATAAAACAAGTGCATTAAACTGAACCGAACTGCCCCAATTCACTGAACCGCGAACTGAACCAGAATTTTTTTATAAAAATGGTTTGATTCAACACAAAATATTAATTTTGAAACTCAACAAACTTTATCAGAAAATGTTAACAGCATATTTATGTAAGGTGACCAGACGTTCTGTTTTCGAAGATTTTGTTTCCATTAAAAAATGTCCTGAGATTTTGAAAATCTGATCACCTTACGCTCGATGGTATTGGAATAATTTTGATTGGGATTAAAATAACCTTGGCAGCGGTGGCGCCACTATCAACATTTCGAAAAATTTCCCATAACAACGGAAACAGATGCCGGCGACATTCAATGTACTTAACAAATACAGAGGGATAATCGAAATATTTCTGAAACAAACAGGTTTACGAAAAAAATATTTTAAACAAAAATTTGACAAAATTATACTGTCTAAAACTTTAATAGTGGTAAATGTTTGACTTAAAGAAGTTCTAAAAGAGGTACAGACACACACACACACACACACGCACAGATATAACCGAAAAATAGTGAAAACGTACACAGAGGACTTTAAAGCGTTTAGTTCCGTTGAAATCTCTAATTCGATTTTTGTTACGAATACAATGCTTTCTCTATACTGCATATGGAGAAAGTAACAAGTAAGAAAAGAACTGCTGAAACGGAGTAAACGGCGGTTTTTCAGATATATATTAGACAGACGGACAAACCGAGAAAACGTGCACAACGCAGTTTTACTGAATCGATTGGCGTAAAACGAAGCCTCTAGCTCAGGGGTCTCAAACTCACATCGGTCTGCGGGTCGCATGAAGACCCTCCATCGAACCCACGGGCCGCATTAAGGAACCGTACCAAATCTGCGGGCCACATACTTTCCAAGTCCTCATTTCATATTCTTTGGACTTTCATTCTCCCCTTCCACAAAGGAAGAAATCACCCCAACCATAAGTATAATGCGGCCTTAAACCCATTCATGACAGGAATACTAGATTCGGCGTTGAGGGTTAGGTTCTTTTGACAAGCAAGAAACAGGCTGGCAGCGGGATGAAATACTTAGAACCCCATATTTTCAGAATTTTTATAAATCAGAATTAGCAACAAACTGCATACATTTAAAAGTGCTGATGCAATATACATTTATTAAATTTACGTGAAATATTTGATAAGATATACGTTTGAGTTTTGGCCGCTACTGTAAACTAGCTTACTTCGCGGGCCGCAAAAATGTACCACGAGGGCCGTATGTGGCCCGCGGACCGCGAGTTTGAGACCCCTGCTCTAGCTGCTTTCGTTGAGGAGGAGTTATCGCACCAGACAGACGGACAAACCGAACGCATTGGTAGATTTTAAAAACGCTAAAAGTAGTTAAATGAACCAAATAACGTGGTGTTAATTTTAAATACCGCCATGAAAAAACTGCTTAACTTAGCGATGTGATAAAATACTTATGATGCGATGTAAAAAATAGCTCGAATAATTGCATATGCTATTTTTTGCGCGTCTTATGTCATAAACGAGGTTATGTTTTTGTTATGTCCGTCTGTCCGTCGGTGCAATAAATTAAATCAAAATAGCAAGTAAACCGTAAGAGATATAAGACTGAAAATTTCAGGATCAATGATGACAGTTATATTTATTTATATTTCAGTTTTGAAAAATATACAGCTCCATTAATTTTTTAATATCTCCGAAGGTATAAAAGACTTAAAGCTAAAATTTTAATCGCACATTTTCGCATTGATACCACTTACAAACTAGGTGACCGAATATACAGCGGTCATCTCATCATCATAGGTAGTCTGTCCGTAGACAGGCCCGTGTTTATTCATGGTTAAACCTGGTTCTACATATATATACATATATTTTCCGCTGGCCTCTTCATATCTTGACAACTCTCTTTCCCTTTCAAATCGTCTATCAGCTGAAACCTTTTCCTACCTCTCCCTTTTTCCGTCTAGTTTTCCTTCTAACATGTTTTTAATCATACTCGCTCTCCTCAGGTAATGTCCAACCCAGTTTGCCTTCCTCTTTCTAATAGTCAGTATAATCATTCGCTTCTCTCCTATTCATCGTAGCACTTCATCGTTTTTCATCCTATCTGTCCATTTTATCTTCAGCATTCTCCTCCAAGTCCACATTTCAAAGCTTTCCAAGTATTTGAAGTCATTTTTCCTTAGCGTCCAAGTTTCTGCTCCGTACGAAGCTATACTCCATGAGCGGCATAACCATATAAAAACAAGATGACCTAAATTTACGCATATGTGATCAATTTTTAAATTCTCTTCAGTTCGTCAATTATGTTAACAGGAGAAATCTTCGTAGCGAAATAAAACACAAAATATTACCGAATTTTATAATAGAAAAAAACGCGCTAATTTTATCCATGTTCATGGATAACACTCTACTTGTTTAGATTCTTTATCGTTTATGCGTGACCGTATCATATTCGAAGGTTTCTCGTCTTTCGAAATTAATTGAGTAATGGAGTCATTAGAGCATATCTGACTCTTCTGCCTCAAAGTTCTAATAAACTTCTCGGCGCAGAGATATTTCCCCTCCCTTTCTGAACGCACCTTTAAGGGTATCATCGACGCTAGTTTGTATAGAAAATAGGGGAGAGGGAGGCTCGAGCGAGACTCTGGAAGAGAAGAGAAAGGGAGAGAAAGAGAGAGGGGAGGTTGAAGAGGGAGCGAGAGAGGCATATGGGAAGGTTAGGTATTTCAGAAGGGATAAACGACTCGAATTACTCACGCTTTGATGGCGGGAGTCTGCTCCGTTGCTAAGGACAGACGCACCGCTGAGCAGAAATCCTTCCCCGGGTAGGGTTGGCGTCGTTAGGGGGAGGGAAATTGCGGCTGGGGAAGAGTTTTCGGTTGGGAAAGGGCTGTGGGAGGGAGGGAGAGGGTTGTGGGAGGGAGGAAGAGGGTTGTGGGAGGGAGGGAGAGCGTTGTGGGAGGGAGGGAGAGGGTTGTGGGAGGGAGGGAGAGCGTTGTGGGAGGGAGGGAGAGGGTTGCGGATGAGGCGGGGTTGGGAGGAAGTGAGGTTCTGGAGTTTGAAGCGAGGATTCGGAGGAGAGGGATGGGGAGCGAGAGAGAATACACTCGTCTCTTCTAAAGAGATGATGCGTTAATTTGTCGAGTGCGACACCTTCGTGTCTCCAACGAACTCGTTCCGGATGAGAGTACAACCTCGCTAAACAACGACGCAGTAAGCGTCGACTAGGCCTTTAAATTAGAGAAGGAAATTTAACCCTTTTATGGAATAGCTGCGTATGTACGTACGTGCATAGTGAAATGGATCTTTTAACAATTAACGGCTTAGAGCATTGGTTGCAAGCATTAATAAGGGTAATACATTAAAAATTTTACTTTCATATTGACAACATATCAAAACAAGCAAGGAAGGAGTTGCTGAAGTAAGACAGTAATTTATTTAGATAGAAGGAGAAACCGAGAAAACGTGCACAACGAGACAATACTAAATCGATTAGCGGAGAACGGAGTCTCTAACTGCTTTCGTTTAGGAGTAGTTCGCGCGTCAGACAGACAGACGGACAAACCGAACGCATAAAAGCCGCTAAATATTTTTAAATACAGATTTTGATAATATCATGAATACAAAGATTGCATTAATGTGCATGACGTGAATAGCAATGTTTTTTGAAAATGGTTTAGTCCAGCAAAGAATGTCTCTTACGTAAATCTTAATGACCATCAAAGAAGGAAATGGAATGCCATAATAATGTTCATATTGTCAATAGAAATTGTTTACTTGCTTCTATGGTAATATTTAAGAAAATGATCGGAAGTTCTGGATACTTCATGATAGACGAATATATTATAAACACAAAGTTCAACATTTCCGTTAAAAATGCAAAGTAAAATTCAATTCCAAAATAGTAACAAGAAACTCTTCGTATGTTCGCAGGAGTTAATGTAACCTGGATTCTTTTCGTATAAATAGAAAGTCAAGATATTCTGTGGAATAGCAGCATCCTTTGCGCGTTGGTCATGTGACTGCAAACCGAACGTCGACGGTGCTTATTTAAAAGGACAAAAAGCGGAAAGGACCCTTCGAAGGGAGCGTTTAATAAAGTTGAGTGGGTTAAAGAAGGGTTGGAGAATTTGCACTACTCTATGCATGCTCCAACTCATTCCTTCCCCTCTCACTCCTCAACTCCATCTCAATCTCTCTCTCTCTCTCGCTCTCTAACTGTTCTCCCTCCAACCTCTCCTTCCAACCTCTCCCTCCAAACCTCTCCCTCCAACCTCTCAATCCAAACCTCTCCCTCCAAACCTCTCCCTCCAAACCTCTCCCTCCAAACCTCTCCCTCCAAACCTCCCCCTCCAACCTCTCCCTCCAACCTCTCCCTCCAAACCTCTCCCTCCAAACCTCTCCCTCCAACCTCTCAATCCAAACCTCTCCCTCCAAACCTCTCCCTCCAAACCTCTCCCTCCAAACCTCCCCCTCCAACCTCTCCCTCCAACCTCTCCTTCCAACCTCTCCCTCCAAACCTCTCCCTCCAACCTCTCAATCCAAACCTCTCCCTCCAAACCTCTCCCTCCAAACCTCTCCCTCCAAACCTCCCCCTCCAACCTCTCCCTCCAACCTCTCCCTCCAAACCTCTCCCTCCAAACCTCTCCCTCCAAACCTCTCCCTCCAAACCTCTCCCTCCAAACCTCTCCCTCCAAACCTCTCCCTCCAAACCTCCCCCTCCAACCTCTCCCTCCAAACCTCTCCCTCCAAACCTCTCCCTCCAAACCTCTCCCTCCAAACCTCTCCCTCCAAACCTCTCCCTCCAAACCTCTCCCTCCAACCTCTCCCTCCAACATCTTCCAAATCTCTCCCTCCAACATCTCTCTCCAACCTCTCCCTCATCTTTTCCACTCTTCTTCTCCCACTTCCTCTCTCCTTCATCAAATCTTCGCCCCATATCCCTTCAACCCTCTCTTTTCCACATTCTACGCCGCTCACTTCCTTTTCCCTCCCATCCTTACTCTCTGCCTTCTCTCCTACTCCTTCCCCTCCTTTCCACCCCTCTTCCCCTCTAATCTCCCTCTCCCCTCCTCCCCTCGAATCACCCCCTTTATTCCCGCTACCTACCTAACTCCCGTAACCTCATCGCCTCTCGACCTCACACGTCGCTCCCGTTGCCTTGGCAACCGTCGCCACCAAGTCCTTTGATTGGCCGCTCCGCGGTGCCCCCTTATGGTGGCTCCTCCCGCCCTTTGCCCCCGACTCGCCCCCGCGTGGCCCCGCCCACGACTTGCGCGAGCTTCACCCTCCCCCGACTCCGTGGGCGTCGAAAGGGTCGTGGCCCCGCGAAAGAGAGAAGCCCGGCGGCCAATGGCAGCGCGCCCCGCGATGCTCAATTGTCGCCTATCTCTTTCTCCGTTTCGCACGGAGAGGGCAGAGGTGACGGGAAGAGAAGGAGGAGGACGAAGGGATTGCCAAAGTTTGCGGAGGAGGGAGATCGAACAGGGAGGGAGGGAAGGAGTGGATTTTGTTCGCTTTGGATTAGAAGTAGAATAGGTATGAGAGTTTTTCAATGAACACTGTACGGGCGATTGTGTGGTAGGTATGGGTGTGACAATCACCTGAATATAAATAAAGAACTTGGTGCCTACTATCGCTAAATCACCACTGATTACGGTTCTTTTGAAGCTAAAATGCGCATCTGATTTTCTCAAACTTTTTCTGGATATTGAAGAGACATAATCAATATGAAAGTAATTAATGGGGTCGAACGGAAAAGGTAAATCCGTAATAAATATTTATCTATAACGGATCCTATTATTTGAATGGATATACGAGTTTGCAAGAGTAGAAAAATCCTCAATTTCTAGTATACAGAATTTCTTCTAAGAGGTTTCGTTTCTACTCCATTCTTCTACATTTCATGGTTTCCCATCTCAAGTCACTCAAAAGCTCTTTAACGCTAGTACTGTACTTATGGTCCCCCTAACATATAGAACAGTTCTGAGTTGGTTCATTATAAGGGATCCCAGAACGCGCAGCAGCATATAGTGATTGGCCGTGCTGGCGAAACTATCCGAAAAATATGTGTTTATTCAGGATAAACGGCAACTTCCATAGAAATCTGCATGGCAGCCTTTTCAACCTTTTTCGCCTATGTCATGGCGTTTTTGGAATGCTCCCTATAGGACAAATTGCTAATAGGACCTACTTCTAAATACTTGTACATTGAACCTCAAAATATCATTCGAGTAAGTTTCTAGAATGCGACATATTAATCGATATCTAAGTAATATATGCCAATCTTTACACCATTTCGAAAATGCCTTTAAGTTCGTCTTTTAATACTTTCTGTTTTTTTTACAGAACTCATGTTAGTAGTCAGCCAACGTGGACTGATAAGCAGCTGAATCGACGGCCTCACCCTTTGGTGAAATTCACCGTAGCTTCGGGACAGTAGTGGAAGACTCACGTCTCGTCCCCAGCGAATGTTCGACCCAAAAAAGTCCTCGTCCTCTTCAGCGTATTGTAGCAGCTTGGTGAGCAACGCCGCCATCCCCTCTCAGCAACAAGTTCAAGACGACACCAAGTGCGGGAATGGTGATGGCAACCATCTCTTGGGACGTGCATTGAATTATTGGCGGATTTTACCCTGCGTTTCGAGACAGTCGACGCAGCTGCTTATCAGACAATAGGACACATCGTTTTACTGCCACGGCTTTTACGCTTGGATCGACCGCTACGACAAGTGCCTGAACAAGCGCGGAGACTATGTGAAAAATAAACTAAGGACGTGCTCATGTCTACCGCCAGTGTACTTGGATGCAACCCACTTCCACTTGCAATAAAAAATAGGGGACTTTACTTGCTGACTTACCCACGTACAGTATAGAGAAATTATTGTAAAAAAACGACAGAGATTTTGACGGAAATACATGTTTTAGGCGCCCCCATCCCAAAAAATCGCCCGTATCCTCCGTATCAACAGTCAGCCCTGCGCAGAGCGGAGACTCACAATCGTCCTCTCCGGAAAACATATTGATTTCGATTCAGTTTCTTTGAAAGAAGCGCATTATCAATCTTCCGGTAACGTGTACAAAAACCTTCAGAAAAAAAGACGATAGCGAAATAAATTTACTATTTTGTTTTGACGTCGTTGTGCGCACAGGTGTGAGGTGAGCTGTTTCCCATGCTGATGGAAATGCTACTTTATCTGACTGTTTCCGAATATCACTTCGAGATAGAAACCTAGTTCATTCGCTAAATTCTAATGCCGGTTTGGATACTGGCATAGACGATCTCTTTGTGAGCTACACGAGTATGTAGAAGCCACACAAATTTGTTTTACTATTTAGTTCGAAATATGAACATGACTAATTTTTTACATATGCTGTTCCCCATATAGGTGTTTAAGTTAAAAATGTTTGAACGTTAAAAAATTAAAAGAAAATAATCATCACCTTCTAATTAGACCTAAAAAATATTGTAAACTTTAAAAAGAAAGAAACGACCGTCTTCTGAATTGAACACGAAATTTCATGAAAATGAAATCGGCTAATGTTAAATATCTGGTACCACATCCAAAAATGACCACTGGATAGACCTCATGACCGTCATTAACTAGCGTCAAAGATGCCCTTAATTACCCGGCTTCGATGCTTGAGTTACTTTTTCACTAATTTAACAACATAAAAAGGTTTTAATTTTATTTGGTCGAACCTTCGACTTCCGGACTCCTAACCGAGTTAATGACGATCGTGAGGTCTATGCAGCGGTCATTTTTGAATGTGGTTCCAGCTATTTAACACGAGCCATGAGAACAATTTCCATGTATTTTTAGGACTCTTCGTAAAAAAATCCGAAACTAAGTTCCGACTAATTCATTTAAGAAGTTACTTCATTGCCGTTCTGGATGGATAAACTTATGGATAGGACCGGAAGCGTAAATATGCCATCTGCTCTTAGCAACGTGGGAAATATCTAAATACACTTTAAACCACGCCTATAATAACAAGAATAGAATGGAGGTGTACTCTATGTCCGAGTTCTCAGAGTTCTTTATGAGTTCGCCGCAAAATGATAAATCAGGAGCGATGTCAAGGGAATATTGAATTTGTGATTTACCGATTCATTTTATAATCAGAAGTAATTAATATAACAATAGAAAATGATTTAAAACATATCTCACTTGAAATTAGTAATCTTTACTTTCACATTCATTCCTTCGACGTAAATTATCCATTTCTTTTCACTTGCAATAGCTGTGTCTACCTAAGGAAAATAAACATATTTAAGTCCATTTCTTCGTCGTGGATAACCCATTTCCTTTCATTTGCTATATTCTGTGTGCGCAGAAAAGGAAATTAAACGTATCTATAGTAGATCTTGCTTGCTTCAGTTGATACGAAGATTTTTTCGTCTACAATAATTAAAAAATAAGGAAAATTTTCTGTTCGAAATAAATTACGACTTTCTCGTTTGATTTTATTGAACAGCTTCTCCTTCGATAAAAATGTATTGGACAAAACATTTTATTTGATTAGTTCTACAAATTTTGCTTAAAGATTTTTGATATATGTAATATTTTATGAAACGCCTTAAAGTTTATTTTTTCCCTCCTGATTAGGCTATGTGAACCATTTATATCATTTTATTAATTTTTGTGCCCTAAAGTACTAAATACTAAATTTCATGAATATCCGTCCAGTAGTTTCGGAGATGAAAAATACGAATGGACGGAGGAGACGTGCCCATAAGGCATTATTTCAATGCAATCGCCTCGCTGGTAATGAAAGACTAATATAATGGGATCGGGTCAAGGATAAAGAGGTTCCGTGCAACGAATTTTGCGGATTCGTCCGAACTCGGGAATAATTTCAGAATCGTTAGATCCGCGACTGTTATAACTCCACTAACTACATCTACATCTACATTATACCCTGCAAGTCACCTTTTTGGTGGATGGCAGGGGGTGCAGTGCACCAAGGGTCCATAGTTTTCCTAAGTTATCTTTTTCTATTATGGTCTCTTATCGTCCTAGGGAAAAACGATCCTCTATATCGCTCCGTTCTACAGTCGATCTCGCGAATCTTATCCTCACTGTCCTGCCTTCCGAGATACGTCGGGCTTCTGATAAGTCCTACTACCTCATTCGCTAGTCCTTCCGACATAAATTTTTCCAGTAGTTTAATTCTAGCCTGCAGCCTACGTTCCTCTAACGATGTCCATTTCAGATTTTCTATTAATGATGTTACGCTTTGTTTACTATCGTAATTCCTCTTTACAAATCTAGCTGCCCTGCGCTGAACCTTTTCTAACTCGTTAGTGAGTCCCTTTTCGTAAGGATCCCACACAGCTGAAGCATATTCGACCCGCGGTCGAACCAAGGATAAATAACATATTTCTTTCACTTTTTCGGAGCTATTTCGAACTATTCTCCCTATAAAGGCCAGCTTTTTGTTAGCGGCACCTATCAATCGGCGAATGTGGGTGTCCCACGAGAGATCACGATGGATCGTGACTCCGAGGTATTTAATCGAGTCTGAAACTGGGATCTCTACTCCGTCCAACGAATAATTATTATTCAACGAGATACTCTTGGTTCTCCAGAAGTTGATGACACAGCTTTTCTTTTGGTTTATCTCTAACTGCCATTCCTTACACCATGCAGAAATAGCTTCTAGGTCATTTTGGAGATACTGGTGGTCTTCCGGATTGCTTATTTCTCTATAGATGACGGTGTCGTCCGCGAAAAGCCTAATTTTACTTCTGACTACTGAGCTGATATCGTTTATATAAATTAGAAATAATAACGGACCAATTACACTACCCTGTGGAACGCCAGAGACAACCTCCACTAAGTTCGAAGATTTTCCATCTATAACAACCATCTGCTTCCTATGATTTAAAAATTCACGGATCCAACTAACGATTTTAGAATTAACGCCTAAGGTTTCTAATTTCGTTATTAACTTCCTGTGAGGTACCTTATCAAAGGCTTTCCTAAAATCTAAGAAGATGGCATCGACCTGCTTATTCTTTTCTCCGCTTCTCAGTAAACAATTAACAAAAAGACCGAGCTGAGTATCACATGACCTACCTTTCCTGAAGCCGTGTTGACAATCATCTAACAATAAATTACTATCAAGAAATCGCATTATGTTGCTAACGAGTATATGCTCGAGAATCTTACACGATATCGAAGTTAAAGAAATCGGTCTGTAATTTTCTGGGTTCTCCTTGTCGCCGCCCTTATGAATTGGGGTAACGTGCGCTAACCTCCAGTCGCTAGGGACCTCTGCGCGAGAAATGGATTTCTCGAAGGTTATCAGAAGAAAAGGTGCTATTTCTTCAGCTAATTCTTTTAAAACGCGAGCAGGAATTTCTTCGGGGCCAGTGGCTTTGTTATGTCTGATGGAACTTAATTGCTTTGCTATTCCCGCCTCAGAAAATACTATATCGTCCATCAGGTCCCCCCTTATTACGGGTGCATAATGTACGCAGTGGTCGCTGACGGCTGTGAATGCTTTTACAAAATGACCGTTTAACAGGTTGGCTTTCTCTACGCTATCATGAATAACGGCACCCGAGTCATTACGCAGGGAAGGTATTGTAGGGTTCTACCTTGGACCTCTCTCACATAGGACCAAAACGCTTTAGGGTCCTCCTTCAAATAATTACTTAATACCTTATTCCGGAAGTTAGTAAAAGCCTCGCGCATAGTAGTTCTCGCTTTAATGCGGGATTCCTTATACGTCTTAACTTTAGTTGCTCTATATTCATCGGATGATGTAGACGGCATATTTTTTATTTTCGCGTGGCTTATTCTCTGACGCCTAAGCGCACTCCTAACTTGCTTATTGTACCAACGTGGCTCTTTATTGTCGACCTTCAATTTAATTGGAATGTACTTATCGATACTCTCTAGCATTATATCCTTGAATAGTTTCCATGACGACTCAGCACCTGATCGTTCGGTCATATCACGGAAGCCAGGTAGTATTTCTCGTAGGCGCGACCTGAAGCTTGAAAAGTTTGCCCTAGCAAATATATAAAACTTTCTTTGAGGCTTGAGGTGCCTATCGATTTTCAACTTACACTCTGCATATACGGCCTGATGATCACTTATCCCATCTTCAATGGTGACTTTGTTTATTCTTTCTGGGACGTTAGTTGCTAATAAATCTAATATGTTTCCCGATCGCGTTGGCTTTCTGACTAATTGAAGGAGAGAGTGCTCGCAGAATGTTTCGATTAATGCCTCACAGGATTCGCGTTCTTTACCTCTAGATTCGAAACATAGATTTTCCCAATCAATTGAGTGTAAGTTAAAGTCACCACCGACTATAACGATACCATCTTGATTTATCAGTCTAAGCTTTGATAATTGTTTCTCGAGACTTAAAATACAATCTACACCAGCGTTAGGTGTCCTGTAAAACGAGCATATGAATACCTTTTTGGAGCCATCTTTACCTATGCGGCACCAAACACTCTCGATATCCTCGTCACTTATCGGAATCTCACTGCTATCGTACTTATCGCTAACCGCTATGAAAACTCCACCGCCCGATCTATTAGCGCGATCTTTTCTATAGACACGATAGTCTCTAGGAAATATCTCCTGACTCTGAATCTCATCCGTTAACCAACTTTCTGTGCCTATCACGACGTCGGCCTGCAGACTGCGAATAAGATGCTCGAACTCTGCAATTTTCCTACGGATGCTGCGACAGTTCAGTACGACGACGTTTAATTTCTCACTATCACTTCGCATACTAATCTCACCCTTGACTTTCTCTTCCACTCTAAAACTACATGCGCTCCCACCACAATCACTCCCACGACTGTATGGCGTCGCATCAAAATTGGAATTGCGACCCGTCGCGCCCTTTACGGAACAGTCTATCAATGACCTATCGCGAAATTGGTGCTGCATGTTACGCTCGGTGTATATTCTATCATTAGATAATCTTTCGGGATTCTTATTTTCTACAAATGTATCGATTATCCCCTGACCCAAAACTGACCTACACCCTGCCCTACTCTCTAGCCTAAAAAATCCCTACTGTGCTCGAGAATCCTACTCGCTACTCTCTGAGCCGATTCGGGCGTGTAGTGAACACCAGAGTGATCCAGTGGTGCCCTGCACGATTCGATAATCGGTCGTAGGTCGACGAAGTCCACTCCCAAGTCCCGACAGAAATTCCACAGCCTTCGGTTCAGACCTTCAACTCTACTCCAAACCTCAGAACCGCGGTCAATCCTAGGGACTATACTGCAGACAGTAAGCCGCACATCGGAACCCGACTCCTCTCGGACACGAGCAACCTCAGAGGCCAAGTCCTTAAAAGAACTTAAAATCTCCTCGGACCCGCGCTTCGAGGCGTCGTTAGTCCCAATATGGGCCACCACCCGCAGCCGAGAGCAACCTGTCGCCACTACCGCTTCTCTCACCGTGTTGGTCACTTGCGGCACCGTGCCTCCTGATATACATCTGGAGAAGACCCGCTCTTCAACTACATATCGACAGCAACAACTTACGCATAACGTCATGGGTTGAATCCGCGAACAGTCAAGTTTGTTTGCCGCAGTGTAGATGGAAATCCACAGCGACTAATCAAAACCGCGAATGTTGAGAGTTTACTGTAATCAAGCTGTGCTGACAGAAACAACCAAAACTTCCACCGCCACAATTTAAAAGGGTCGAAGTTATGGGCAAAAGCCAATGTTTACGTACTTCGTGATGTCGAAATCCGCAAGTCAAGTAAATGTATACATATTATGAAAATCACCAAAATATTTCTGACAGTAAACCTTAACGGAAAAGCTTTTTTGGATTTTCTAAAATATTTAAATTTAACTTTTAAAAATATTTTTAATTAGTCGAAGTGATTTTTTTTTACTTTTTGAAAAATTATAATTAGCTTTCTTCTACATTTTTTAGCTGTTTATAGTGTACCGTTAGCCACATGAGACTTTTAAGGGGGAAATATAACAAAAACATATTACACTAAGCATTCCTTGAATTCCCTTTTGAAAAATTACCATAATATATGGACAGAAGAATGCAAATGAAGTGAAATAAATTTGTTAAAGAAGTGATAAGACGCAAAGGGAGCGAACTCACGGTAAGCTTAATCTTTGAAATTGCGCAAAATCTGTGGGAGAAGAAGCTAAATTTTGCCAGTTGTAGTCGGTAGCAATAGCTTCCAAAAATTTACCGTAAGAAAAATATTCATAACTTTACGTCTCATAAAGGAATTTTATGCTGCATTGAAAATTTAAAACGAGCACTTGCATGCATAGTGTTTCTCTTCTGCTATAAAAATTCACATTTTATTACTATTATATCAATTCCCGCGGAAATCCTAAATTATATATATATATATATATATATATATATATATATATATATATATATATATATATATATATATACATATATGGATGTCAACAAGGTGTGGGAATGAGGAAACCCATTGAACACTCACCAATCAGAAGACTTCAGGTTGGCGAGGCCCCGGGGATGTCGAAGCGACACGTAAAAGAACACTAAAACACAGAAACATCACAAACGTAGAAGCTTTCGGAATTATTCCTTCATCAGCTACAGAGAGAGAACTGCGCCAACCTGAAGTCGTCTGATTGGTGAGTGTTTACTGGGTTTCCTCATCCCAACACCTTGTTGACATGCATATATCCATTTTACCTTTCCTTTTCCGTAAGCTGTTATATATATATATATATATATATATATATATATATATATATATATATATATATATATATATATAAACTTAAGAAAAAGAAAAGGTAGTGATGAGGGTAGTAAAAAGGTGTTGAAGGAAGCCCGCCGGACACTTACCAAGTTAAGGACCAAGTTGGCAAGCTGTGGGTCGTCGAAGACAGAAAACACGCACACAAAAAAAACACACATAAGCTTTTCGGGCATATGCATATATGCATATATATATATATATATATATATATATATATATATATATATATATATATATATATATATATGCATATATGCATATATATAATTTACAGTGTTAATTGTTTAAAGTTTGTATTTAGAACATAAGAAGTCGTTATGGAGCAAAAGAAGAGCGTCTTGGAGGGGAGTTAGGATTGCTTGTGGAACGTATCCCTATCTTTTACATGTAAAGATGGGTTCTGTTTATGCGAATTCGCTTTATGCGTCACTTTCCTGGAACGCAACCTACGCATAAAGAGAAGGAAACCTGTATATAAAGAACGAGTGTCAGGAAATGTTTTAATCTCCTATAAAAGTTTGTGTGTTTTAACAATCTTTCCGAATACCTGTGTTCGACTTTAGATAATAATTTCTATATACCGTTAGATAACACGTAAAAAAATAAATTTTGCTGAACAGGATTTTCTATTTTTGGAAAGTTAAATTAGAAAACATTTACCTACGATCTTCGGACTTGGACTGTATTCAAGAAAAATACACGCAGTTTCTTATTCTTATAGTCTTTTTTCGTCTTCGGATCGAAATCGTTCTAATTAAACGTTAAAATTCCAGATTTCGGCTAAATTTTGCGTTTTTAACAAGAAGTCGTCTTGCCAACCGATGCCATTGTTGAAGTCGAGATCCTATTAATCTAATGAATAAGAGCCTGTGTACTATCATATACTGCATACTGTCGACTGTGGCGCCGCCCTTAAGGGGCGTTATAAAAGACCGGTATATTCGAGAGCTATTTATGGCGAAATATAAATTTATTTTCAACAAACTTTCCGAGTAGATAAAGATTAAAATTTGGTGTATGTATGTAAAATTGACACGACTGTCTAAATATCGCCCTCAATAAATACAGATTATTATTATTCACACCATCGCGGCAACAAAAGCTCTCATCTCTCTCTCGAGTGCTATACGAATATTGCATAGCGAAAAAGTGTAATTTTCGAGATAACTTTGTAAAGCTAACCCACAATCTTAACCTTGCTACGTTTTAAAGCTCGATTATCCAAAATCCTCAGCAATTCAACTCGACTCCCGCTCAAGTCTATCGAATGGCGTCCCTAGCGTTCCTCTCCGGAAAACTTCATTCAATTAATGGCGGAGGTAAAAACTGAAACAGCAAACCAGCCGCATTCATTAGATGAAGGCTCAGGTGGAGACTTTAACACTCTCTATTTCTTTCTCCCCTCTCTCCCTCCCTCGTCTCTCCCTCCCTCCCATTCTCTCCTTCCCACTCCATTCCCATCCCCACTCTCTCTCATCAGGCTCCAGTGCCTGGAGACAGTAGCGCGTGGACACAAAATTCCACGTACTGTGGCTTGACACTCATGACAAACACTCCCTTCTCTCAATTGGAGTGGGAAGAGGAAGGCGGGGGAGGATTAGAGAGGGAGGGAGGGAGAGAAATGGAGGAGGAGAGGGGAGGGAATGGTTGCTGCTGGGGCCACTAATGAGTTTTAATGGGCGAAGTTTCCTGGCGGGAGCACGTGAGAGGTGGTGTGGATGAAAGGGGGGAGAGGGGAAGGGGGAGAGAGATTGCTTCGTCCCTTGAATTGTTCATGTTGCACGTGTACGGAGCGGAGGAAAAAAAGAGGGGGAGAGCGGGTGGGAGGGAGAGAATGGATGGAGTTGTAGCCGCGAAGGAGAAAGAGGGTTGAGATGGAAGAGCGTTGGACGAGGTGTCGCAGGTAGGGTGTTGAGTTGTTTGGGTTGGAGCACAGGATTTAAGGGAGGAAGTTTGGTTTGGGGGAGTAGGACAATATGAGGACATGGAGGGAGGGGGGAGTAAAGGGCCAAATGGATTACACGAATACGTTTACAATGGTTGCGACGTACTACTGTATAACAGCGGAAGGTTTCAAGCGAATGTTAATTAATAAAGATTAAATGAAAACGTTTAGTCGATGCTCGAGCGAACCGTTATTTAAAAACTGCTTAACCACCGCTGCAAGCGAGGAGCTTGGCTAGCAGAAAAATTTCGCGCTTCACTTTAATTTCCTTTAAGGTACGGTAGTCTGGTCGATAAAATGTATTTTAAATTGCATCTACGTAAATTCAACAAAATCAGGTGTCGCTTTGTGAAAAGCCATAATTATTCAAAGTAATAAATATACGCATTCGTATTTATTTTTATTTAACTAACTAACTAAATTAAATCGGCATATTGACGAAACTAGTGGGTTTCAGGGAACGCACCCCATCAAAATATGCTTCCCCCTCCAAGTGACAACCAATTTAAATATTCTAAAAACGACTTTACGCTTCATTTTGTGTCATACGTTTGTTTTGAGCATCTGGCAGCTATGAAAAGCATTTTTAGCTTAAGAATGTGGTGTCTCCCGTGCGTTATATACGAGTGAAATTATTCTACGTATTTCTCTGAATTTTTTGTTATATTTTCATAAACTGAATTTTTTGTTGGTAGCTCATATTCCAAATAAACTTTTTCCGGTTAAAAATAACGACCGGATTGCGAATTTTTTCAATGTTTTGTCCGAGACTATGGTTCATTTTAGCGCTGGGATAGAATTGTTCGAAATCTATCGAATGGCTTGAAATCTTTAAAATTGGACACGTGGAGAACGGAAACAACAAAGATCTTCAAGTGTCCTTTCATTTGAGTTCTCTGATAAAATGAATGAAATGGAGCATTCGATATGGTTGGCGTGTGTTGGGCGAATAAAAGGGGTGCGCGTGATTTCACGTTGTGCGCGGTTGTTGTGGAGATGAATTGATGTCGAGACGGATGTTAGGCACCGGAGAGATAACGAAGCTGGACCGCACAAAAGATGGAGATTTGGGTTCGAGGCCACGCGAGAAAAGTTTGTAGAGCGAGCCTCGATAGATAGAGAAATGTGTCGAGGAATAGAGAGATGAAAACTATTCTAGAAGCGTGATTGTGAAGCGAAGGAGGAGGTCATCGCATTTTCTCGGAAGGTTTCTGGGATAAAAAATCTTCCTAATCTTTTGCCGAGGCTTATACTATGTTATTTGAAGATGATCCTAATCGCAATAAAGTAGCTTTTTCAAAAAAATCGCTGCTTTGCCAGTTCTAACAGGCCATGTTTATATCCATCGCTAACCAATTTTTGCGGAGTTGATGTTTATATAAGAAAAGAAATATGATCATCTAACATTTACAGATAACTAATAGGCAATAATTTTTATTTTAATTGCGCGTTACTATATTTAATGGCAAAAACGTTTCATAAAAAGGCGCGCAAGATTTTCACCGAATAAAGATTAGTAAGACGCTAATCATTAATTTTGTCAACTTTTTAAGATTTATAGGTAATTACGTAAAATAGAAAATCCTTGTCTAAGGAAACTTAAATTTTGAGACTGTCTCCCCTCATTTTCTATTTTTGTTGTCGAATGTGAATGATTTAAATCGAGGATGAAAAAAGCAAATCGATCGACTTCTAGTCAAACAACGCGAATTTCCAGTGACAACCTCGCTCTTCCAAATCGTTTTCTTTCTGACATCTCCTAAGTACCGAACTATTCAATATGTAGAAATAACTTCCTGGCGAAGAGGAAATCTCATTTCCTTCGAAAGCGTTAAAAAAAGAAACGGTCGCATATAGGTTGTTGTTTATCGATCGTGGCGAGAAAGAAAGAAAGAACTCTCCCGATTCGTCACCGGATGTGCCCCCAGAGGGCGGCGGCAACGGCTTCGGCGATCCTCCAGCAGATAGCGCACGCCACACAATCAAACGGGGCGGACAGAAGAGGGTGGATTGGAGAAAGCGACAAAAGAACGAGTCGAACGCTGCCCAGCGTGTATGTACGGTGCGGGCGATGGCCCGCGATGACCTGTGGGGAAGGAAGGAAGTGGGCCCCCGCCCACCCGCCTTGGCCAGGTGGGAGACCAGGGATGACCCCGCCGACGACCCGGATGAATTGCGTCATAAGCTTTACCAAACAACAATTCCCCCTTCCCCTCCTCCTCACACGCCGAACTCCTCACAATAACAATACTTTGTCCCAGCCTCAGGACGGCCACGATTTCCACGACGCCATCGGCATCAGTATAACCGTTTTTTTCCTCGAGGCGAAAAACCAACTCTTTTCACGCGGAGATGTTTTCGGCCATATAAAGCCACGAACATTTAAATGACGTGATAATAAAAACCGAACGGCAACTGTATTTCATTTGATATTGGCAAGTTATTCGGGTTAATCCTTAAAATGCCGTTGTTTATACTAGGTGGAGATGGAGATGAGAGGAGGAAGAGATATTGGTGAAGATATGGAGAATAAATATATAGCAGAAAAGGGTTGAGTCAGAATAAGCCTTCGAAGGATTACTTAATTTTCAAGGCTATTTTAAAAAATATTTTCATTACTACATACTAATCGGACCACTATGCGTGTGCATTACCACAAATAGTGGAGGCATTTCATCATATGTGGAATAAGCCCAAACACTGCACAGCACTTGCACTTGATAAAACCAAAATATATACAGGGTATCTCAAAGGTCCCTATACTCCATTTACGTTTTAAGATTAAGCTAAAATAAAGCATATTATATCTATTGTGATATTGCTTATTTAGTCTTCAAAATTATCTGTGTTAAGCATAAGAGCATGGATGTCCCATAAGACCCTGGATGTTGTGAGAATTTGTTGTTTTTATCTTGTTTTTTTTTCATGGTGAAGATGAGTGACCAGAGTTCGTTCAGAATAGCGAAGAGTTTAGTAGTGTTTGGGTCATTAATTCCAAGATGAATCATCAAAATCTTCACTGTGCTGAAAACAATGACACCCGTACTGATGTTCTTGATAGTAAGAAATAATGGTGACGCGTTAAATAAACCATAAATATAACAATTTACATCAAATATAAAAAACTGAAGAATAAATACAAGAAATATAGCATCTGTTTTATTTTTACGACTCAATATTACCACTTGGGGGTAAAGGGATTTTTGGAAACCCTGTGCATCTCTACAGAATGTTAAAACTTCTTTCTTCCAATTGACAAATTCGAATACTTAGTTATTTTTGACGCTATTTAAAGCACTTATGAGGGGTGCTTATTGATTCAACTACGTCACCAGCATTCCTCACGATTAATGGAAATGAAAGGCTACGCGCAAACACCATCTTTTGCCGACAGTTCAGATGTCTGAAAGGTAGGTAAGATAAATGCAAGCAACAGGGGATCGATCGGATATCAAAGAGATCCCTACAACCATCGAGTTAAATGACACCAAAGTATCTGTGGAGTGTTTCCAACAGATATTTCTAGGAAATTAAAAAATAAATCTTGAGGATTGTTTTTACAGACCGATGAAAGTTGACCAAAAATTCTGGCGTGACGAAACTTCGTGCTATGAATGGTTTCTTATCGGAACTTTTCTTTATCAAAATCGAAATCGCTCGTTAGACGCCGAGTCCAGTTCGAGGAAGAGACAAAAATAGTATCGGACCACACTATGGTTTTCATTTTTAGAGCATTCAAAATAAATAGCTGAACAATACGTCATCTACCGCATTGTTACCCGTTGCCAATGGATTTTTTTAAATAGTGCTCTCGAATCATCGAATCTTCCGTCCACTTACGATTAAATGCAGCGACCAGTCAGAAACTGTTTCAATTATCAGAGGAAAGAAGCCGTTCTAAGAGCATAAGTAGGCTTGGTAGAATTCGATTTGAATCGAAAAACGTCGATTTTTAAAAATTTTCAAAATCGACGCAAATGAATAGTCGATTTTCCAACAAGATGGAAAAGTATGTATATGTCTAAAAACCTATTCCGCATTATAATATTAAAGTCGTTTCTGTTGACATTTTTCGCAATATTATTTCCTACCTACGAGTTCGTTCCTTTTCTGGGCTCGCAGTAACAGTGGGACTGAAAGAAGGGCATTTCCTTACACTCGAATATGCATCTTTTTGAAAAGCTCTCGCTTATACTCTGAACAATCAGGTAACAGCAAAGGTCCAAGGTTAGTTTTGGAAACACGTGTTTTTTTAGCCCTTTTGAGGTTTTGAGATTATGTTTGCCGACCTAATGGTGGGATATTCCACGAGACTCTCTCTACAGATAAGGACATGGATATGTCCTGATGAGAGTTCCTCGAGGTTTGGAAGAAAGGAATTTCGGTGGTCGTTTGGAGACCGTTTTGCTACCCATTCCACACATCTACCCCATGGAGTGTATTCCTAGAACAAATGTTTCTCAATTGCTTGCTAGAGTTTTTCCTATAGATGGACTTTGTTGTATGCACTTTCAACCCTTCTCCGTATGTACTGAACCCACTCTTTTGGAAGTCTTTCTCTCAAATTTATACAGGAAGGATCGTTCCGCTCTCTTGCTTTTGGCTCCTTCATCCTTTGCTACAGATTAGTAAATTTCAATTTATACATAATAGTTTAAAAAATGTGCACATATTATCAATCGTTACTAAAATTGAAGAGGGATTAAGGATTAATATTTATTTGCCATTTGTTGTAAAATATTTTGCCGATTGGAAAAACACATTTTAATCAGGATTTGAGGTAAGACTGTTGATTGAGCGCTGAATAATAAGTTTAATTTTTCTCTATATATATTTTATGTTAAATAAAGAGAATATTTAGTAAAGTGATGAAATATATCAAATGATACAAAGTATTAGATAGTTTTTTTGACAGCTAAAATATTATTGCGATAATTATATCATTAATGTATTTTCCTTAATTAGTTATTAATTGACATCAACGAATGTCTAACAGCCTTTAAGCTGAACTCGCAAATTCGTTTTTTTTTAAAGAATGTTTCTCGGCAAAAGCAACAGCATATTGTTTGGATTTTATAAATTAAACGTTTTCTAGTTTTTATTATCCAATTACAAGAGGCAAAGCATAATGAACTATCTGCATTTGCTATATAATATACTTGTAGACAACGCGATTGGAAGAATTATGTGAAATTAAAAATAACTAGATTTGGAAATACCAGCTTACGATATTTGAGATTAAAAATATGCTAAGATTAACAATAATATTCTCGTGATCGATATGCAAGGTGCTAATTTGGTTTAATCATCAAGAGTCAGTTAGCAAAAGGCGTGAATTAACTATTAATATATGTTTTTTCATATAGTTTGGTCGTCGAAATCATCACGTTTGGCAAAATTTGTAAGGAAAGGAGTGAAAATACAAGAACAAGAAATATCGTTTCATGTTCGCACAATGAACTTTTTTCTGCAATAACTACTTTTGTTATCATCGAATTGAAAGGCCAAAAACTATCAGCCATATATAAGCAGTAATGATTATTTGAGGCGTCGAAATTTTTCGAAAATCTCTTTGAGAAATAAACGTCGATTTAAATCGTCGATTAAAAAAATAAACGTCGAATTCTAACAATCCTAATTATAAGTAGTTTTATATAACAGCTCTTCTTTTTAGCAGAGAATTATGTTTTAATGCAGCCCAAAAAAGGAAATAACTCGCATCCCTTCCGAGTAGCATCGAAGTAGCATAGATCTTCACAAGAGCTTACCCTTAAAAAGAAAAGGGAAGCGATCCTATCAAATCTCCACCCCTCTCAAAAATATCTCTCTCGAAATAAAAAATGTGTCTTTGCGAGAAGGGGCGGGATCCCCGGAAAGAAAGAAAAATTTTTAAATCATTAGTTTCTAAAATCTCGACGTGGGTCTCCATTCACGGAGGACGTCGTATTCGCATCAAATGGCCGTTACGAGCGGATGGCGAGCGTGCAGCAAATGGGGCGATGCACCCCCGGCGGGAGATTGGGTGCGGTGGTGCGTGGAAGGAAAGTAAGGGGAGTGACGTTTGGGAGGGAGGGAGCGAAGAGAGAGGGTGGGAAGGGGAAGGAGCGAAGAGGGAGGGAGGGAAGGGGATGAGAAGGGGTACAAAGTGAGGGAAGAATTGCAAATTGCAGAAGGCGCTTTTTTCTCCTATTGCCATCTTTTCATCGGAGTAAAGAATCGCATATGCGATGTATTGTTGGTTAACTACGTCGGTAGCTGAATGTACTTTTTAGAGATTTTTTCCCAATTATTCCCCAGCAGCGGATCCTAGATCTACCTTATTTATTTACATATAACTCTCCTATGAACCAACCTATCCTGAAAATTTGGCATCCCTAGGTTGCAAGAATTCAGAGATATTGCCCGTACAGACGAACAGACAGACGGACGGACAGACAAACCGAGCACATAAGATTTTGTAAGGAAAAAATGCTAATAATATAGGGAGGAGTAGTATGAATGGAGAGCCATGGTGTGGGATGAGAGGAGGATGGTAGAAAATGGGGCACCCTCTCACCACCCTCCCCCTCTGCTTCTTCCACCTCCTGTCTCGTTCGGTATAGAGGTTGAGTCGGAATTTTAAAACAAGAGAGGTTCATCTCATCTTTACCCTGTCCCTCACACTATCCTTGTCCTTCCCTCTCTCCCTAGGATGTCTCATAATGTTTCTACCATTTTTAATGCCTCTTTTTTCCCCTCCACCGCACACTTTCCCCAGTTTACTGTCTTTTGTTTTATTCCACGTCGCAAATTCTCGGCGACGTTATGCAAATGTCGATCGTTAAGTCAATTGGAAGGTTACGGCTTGCCGATTTCAGTTCAGATAGCTTGCTTGCGTATCGAGTGAATTCACACTATGGTGCCTTTTTACGTCATGCAAGTATCTGTTGCTGTTGTAAAATATATTCTGTCGAGATATAAATAGTAGCGAAATTACGACTCACATGTGGTATTAACCGGAATAAGGAGAGATAATTCACACATATCTACTTTCTATTTTTTCGATTATGGGTTTTGTGGATTTCTTTCACATTATATTGAATACACAGTTAAATATTTGGTTAGAGATAGAAACCTTCCTCTCCGGCTTAAATCTTATTTTGAAAGAGAAAAACTCATTGGGAGTAAAAACCAATAATCTTTAATAGTAAAATTATTGGAGATCAAACATCTGATGACATAATGATATGGCGAAACAACTAAAAAGGAAATACTCCATGAATATCATTATTTGGAAAACTAAAATAATTTATGCAACCGATCGAGCATGGCCGTAATCTTCAATTACTGGCACAAATTTCATGAAAATATTATTTAGTAATGTGTCAATAAATTGAATATCAATTCAGTTTTTAAATTAAGAAATATTGATTTAGCATGATAAGGTGGAGTAATTTAAATTACCAATACCTCAAGGAAATAATGCTTTCACAAATACTAAAAATGAGAATGAAAAGTTTATATATGGATAATTCGCATTTTATATAAGAAATGAATTCTCAATTAATCATAAACAAAAAATCGGAAGCATTCACGTGAAAACATTTTTTAAATTACTAATTTGCCTCTTAAGACTATCTTGAATAAGATCTTTTCCTTAAGGATTACTGAAGGATATCTATTTTTTGTGGATTATTTTCCACCAATTAAAAGTAACAATGATTTTTTAAATTCTTACGGCTATGATAGACTTAACTCATCCAAGTTTTACCGATTTATTTAAACTAAATAATTACAATAAAACTTTCCTAGGGATGGATGGCATTTTAAAGAATATGAGGAATCTCCCGCTGCTTCATCCTCCCCTCACTCCAATCTCCGTGTCGTATATGAACCGCCCTCTTCCTCCACCTTTCATTCTCGCGCCTCAATGCCCCGACCCAAAACAAGATCCCCGTCCACTTCCTCCTCCCCCCCCAGCAATCCCAACTTCACTTAGAGCGGAATAAAAAATGAAATGCTGTCTCCGTTTCTCCCTTCTCCAAGCCCCTCCATCTTTCTCTTCTTTCCAACCCTGTTTCCCTCCCTCCTCCCCTCCCTCCTCCCCTCCCTCCTCCCCTCCCTCCTCCCCTCCCTCCTCCCCTCCCTCCTCCCTTCCCTCCTCCCCTCCCTCCTCCCCTCCCTCCTCCCCTCCCTCCTCCCTTCCCTCCTCCCCTCCCTCCTCCCCTCCCTCTACCCTCCCTCCTCCTCTCCCTCCGTTCTCTCCCTCCTCCCCTCCTCCTCTCCCTCGTCCCCTCCCTCCTCCCCTCCCTCCATCCTCTTCCTCCTCTCCCTCCTCCTCTCCCTCCTGCTCTCCCTCCTCCTCTCCCTCCTGCTCTCCCTCCTGCTCTCCCTCCTCCTCTCCCTCCTCCTCTCCCTCCTCCTCTCCCTCCTCCTCTCCCTCCTCCTCTCTCTCCTCCTCTCCCTCCTGCTCTCCCTCCTCCTCTCCATCCTCCTCTCCCTTCTCCTCTCCTTCCTCCTCTCCCTCCTCCTCTCCCTCCTACCCTCCCTCTTCTCTCTCCCTTCTCCCCTCCCTCCCTTTACCTTCCTCTTCTCTCTCCCACACTTCCTATACTTCAAACTCCCTCACATCCACCTCTTGCCTCACTCTTTCCTCTCTCCTCATTTTTCCCTCCCCCCTCTCCATTTCTCCACATTCTGCTCCGAAATCCCCTCAACTAACCGGTAAAAAATGCAAGGAATGGAGTGTTGCGCGTGGGGAGGAGAGAGGGAGGGGAGGGGCGAGGAGGGGGGAGGATCGACGCTTCCCTCCCACATCGCTATTCCATTTTTATTGCTTCTCCACGGGAGATTTAACAGAAAACGCATTACCTTGTATATATACTATTTATCCTCTTGTGCCAGAGAGAGAGAGAGAGAGAGAGAGAGAGAGAGAGAGAGAGAGAGAGAGAGAGAGAGAGAGAGAGAGAGAGAGAGAGAGAGAGAGAGAGAGATAGAAAGAGGGAGGAGATGGAGACTGTAGGTTGCAGAGAGTAAAGAAGTCGGGAGTGGGTCCCCATGCCGTCTCCCGGCAACGGGGAGTGGAGGGAGAGGGGGAGGGGTTGTGAGTTGGAGTCCGTGGATGGGTGGTGGTGTATTAGCGGACGGGGTTGAGAAGGGGGTGTAAGGGGGGATAGACCGAGGGAGGTGATTGCTGTGGAGAGAGAGAGAAGGGGATAAAGGCAGTGGGGAGGGAAAGAAGGAGAGAGGGGAAGGAGAAAAGTGGGAGGGGAGGAAAGGGGGAAGAAAGCTTTTTCCTTAAGTGCGTCCGTTTCGCACCTCGTGGGATGGACATTCTCTTCGTTCCCGAGAAAGAACTGCAATTAGGAGGCGATTTCACTAGGAGAGTTGCTTGGAAAGGTAATGCACTCCCTTTCCACCTCTCTCACACACTCTCACTCCATCTCACTACCACTCGGCTCCTTCTCTTATTCGATATCCGGAATACTATATGGGAAGGTGGGAGAGGAAGGATAAGAGGCGTAAGGGTTTAGCTATGAGAAAAGGAAATGAGCGTAGGTGCATGGATTCCTGAGGAGTATCACTCCAGAAGGAGATCCATTTGCGATAATAATAAACACTTAGTTTTGGGACAGCTTCGTCCTTATTTTAATGTCTTAAACGCTAAAAATTGATTAGGTTTCCGTATACGGCGTGAAAATTCCAGGTATCGACTATTGCAGATATTTAAATAAGAAGAATTTAAAGATGAATTATCAGACGTAATTAATAATAATAATAATAATAATCATTCGTCTTTATTGGGGGCGATATTTAGAATACTGTCCATTCTCACATACAACCCTGATATTACAAACACAAACATCCATGTCCAACGAGGGATTCGAACCCGCAACCTTAGTATCCGTTACTAGATTCTCGAACCACCCGTCTATCATGGCCCACCCTACGTAAGATGCCACGACCACACTGACAAGATACGATAAATAGAATGTAGGACAAGAGATCCTTTTTTCCTATGACAATAAGAGAGCATAACAGGAGAATAACATGATAGGTCGGTGATGTTCTCCCCCTGCCACAGACCAATTTCGGTGGCTTCCATGGTATTTATTCAGATTCAGATCATTAAATAAATTTATTGGAATTTAAAAAAATCACTCGAAATAAACCTAAGTATTGTGACTTCCAGAAATTCTCCTCTTTCCCATTTAACTGGAGTAATATGTATGATGTAAGTTAAATAAAACAGTATTGATAACTTTTAACATTTCCGCATAAAAGTACAACCGGTTTCGACGGATGTTCGTCATGATCATAATTTGTTGAAACCGGTCATGTTTTTTTATTTATGTGGAAACAAGAAGTTTTCAAAACTGTTTATTATGTTATTGAACGTACTGTCATACCTATTATTAAGGAGTTCCACAAAGTGGCGGACTCTCTCTCTCTCTTTATAAATAAAAGGTTAGCACTATAAGTTATTTTATTAACAGCTACGTATGTGTATTAAAACATTCAGACAATATATGGTGTATAGTTTAATTTTTAAGTATTATTCACTACTGAGATATGATCTAGTTTGTTTTTATTACATAAAAATAACTCATTTGTTAAAAAAGTATTTGTGCGTTGATAAGCTACAGAATTTTCTTTACTTTTTGAAAAAAAAAACTTCGATGAATCAAAACTCTTAATACCAGAATCAATCACTTGCCTTAGCGAAGCGTGCTTGCGACCCCATTTAAATTCTCTTGCGACCCCTCAAGGGGGTCACGACCCACCAACACTGCTCTAGTGGAACATTAGTACTATTATTTTTATTTTCTGGTAATGTAAAATGCTAAATATCACCTAGCCATACGCAATATTCTTTGAAATTTTCGAACTTTCGCTAAATTCTGCATGAGATAAACTCGAGCAGGTAAAGAGAGTATGAGTCACCGCCTGGAGTACGCTTTCTAATTAAGCCTTTAATATTCCTTTATCAACGCCGTTACAGTCAAATGTCGAAGCTATTCAGCGGTTCTTTTTAAATCCACTTATGCGTTCAGTTTGTCCGCTGTCTGACGCGCAAACGCCTCCTAAACGAAATCAGATAGGGACCTAAAATATACCTAAAATTTAACATTCTGTATTAACGATTTTTTAAACCGCCATTTACTGTCTGGTTCAGCAGCTCCTTACGTGTTTTATTTAGCTTCCTTAGTCCTTACTGCCATACTTTTATTTTAAGAGTAAAATTGCGCAAGAACTTAAGAGTACTGAGATAAACTTTTAATTTTCAGCTATTTGTTTCCGATTCTTAAGAAGTGCATATTGACGCGAATTTACGGAACGGCCTCCATTGCTGTACCGTCGTTAAATACACTGTATAGTGGATGTACCGAACAAATAGAGCATTATGACTCATTTGAAAGAGGGCAGTGGCGTATAACAGAAAGTATGACGACTCGAGAGGACGGTATATTACGGAAATCGCGAAACGCCCCGTCGTAAGAGAATGTCTTACGAAGATAAGATTCGTTTCGGAGGCATCTACGGGGAAAAAAGCCGAGATATGAAAAGTATATATTATAAAGAGTCGTTATTTACGCAGCTAATCTATTCTTAAAGGACGGGAAAACTGCAAGAGGAATTGTGCCTCTTAAAAGAGCAATCTATTAAATCATAGTTATTTTGAATTCAAGCAGACATTCAATTGCAAAATTATAATAATACACGCCGAAATATATTAGAATCTGTATTATTTCACACTTTGCGAGTAATATATTATTGGAAAATTTTGCACACAAGAAAATTTTACAATATATCGGTTTAAAAATTTGATATTTCAATTCTTGTAACCGTGATGAAGGCTGATGGAGGGAAAAAGAAAATCTTCGAAGGCGGAATTGCTAGCGGAATCAAAATGAAAATACGTAAGCCGGAGAAGAAGGAATAGGATATTAAGGGAGCGTGAATGGGTCATTTGGGTAAGAAGCATCTAGCAGATCGGTAAACATGTTGATATATAAGGATCGCTGAGATAGTGGAGATCGTTGGGTGTGGAGAACGGACGTGGAGAGTGGGAGAGAGAGACGGTGGAGCGAAGAGGGAGAGATAGATGCGAGAGAAAGATGCGAGATGAGATTTGAAAGGCCATGCACCGTGAGGAAGCCAGAAAGTTACATCGAAATCAAATAGGCGTATTTTAAAGAGAAAAGAGATTTACTAATTTAGAAGCACGTAACTGTTAGGAAAATTTTAAACTTGAATGCGATTTTCCTATCGAAATGTAGCAAATTAGTCTATAATTCTATATTACCAAAATATTTGTCCCTCAAGCCAAAGGAAGGAAAATTAATATCGCTGCTCCATCATCATCATCATTAATCTTTAGATTGGTTTGACTGACTAGGGAATATACTCACATGGTGTGGTGGTTTCACGTTGTTTCTACCTCGGACACACAAAAAGGAAGTAGGGAAACCCTGTACCGGAATAGTCTACTCTTACGAAGAGCACCAACGAAACCAACTGCATAACGTCCTTTTCGAAGGACGGAGTGCTGATTTGCGTGTTTTCCTCATTCGATCTGGTCTCCTAGTACGTACAGATCTATTGAAAGCTTATGGCACGTAATGCGCGAAGAGTCACGTGATGTAGGGGAAGGTAGCTGTGGAGGGAGAAATCTTAAGAGGAAAGTGGCTGTGGAGAATGGCTGATTACAGCATGCGTATATACCCTCACCCCCGCGTAGCTCGCTTTCAAGAATGGACTCTTTCATGCAGAATACGTGTTTGTGCGCAGGTGCCATAAGCTTTCAATGCATCTGTACACACACAAATAGCAGGCCTGGCGACCTCAGAGAAATCCAAATTTCGCAGAATTCGTGCCTGGTGCCCCTTAAAGAACCCCTACACCACCGAAACCCCCATTGCTCCATACCAGCCTTAAAACAAGGGAAAGTTCTGAATATAAAGACCATTAACTTGCAAGCACGGTAGATGAACCAAATATCTATCAGTAGCAAATAGATGATCAGGTTATTAGAAAAATATTAGAGCACTTTCACAGAAGATCCTTAAATAAAAAGGATAGCTCGAGAAACCAAAGTTATTGAGTTTCGTGACCTCTTGCTGCGTGATGACCAATTTCCCCGTAAACACGGGACTAAAAATACAATATAGTTCCTCTGGTCTTCGTTTGATCTATTCAACCACCCTACTACTTTGTGAGCAAAAGTAGGACGACGAGATGTATTCGCTAATTCCAGTCGTCATTAATGATCATCGCAATACACGGTAAAAATGTAAAAGGAGGCACTTCTTGGGTGAAGATTCGCCAGAAGCAATGGACTGAGAGAGTTGATGTTAAAGGGATAGCTGCTGTGAGCGGGTGAGAGATGGGGAGACAGTGAGAGGAGAGAGAGAGAGAATGGGAGGAGAAAGAGTGGAAGAAGAGAGAGTAGGAGGAGAGAGAGTAGGAGCGAGAGTAGAAGGAGAGAGTGGGAGGAGAGATTGGTGAGAGAGATTGGGAGGAGAGATTGGGAGGAGAGATTGGGAGGAGAGATAGTTGGAGGAGAGAGTGGGGGGCATTGGGAGGAGAGAGATTGGGGAGAGAGACAGTGGGAGGAGAGCGAGTGGGAGGAGAGATAGTTGGAGGAGAGAGAGTGGGGGAGCATTGGGTGGAGAGAGTAGTGGGAGAGAGTGGTGAGAGAGAGACATTGGTAGGAGAGACAGTGGGAGGAGAGAGTGGGAGAAAAAATAGTTGGAGGAGAGAGTGGAATGGGAGTGGGAGAGAGATTGGAGGAGAGGAAGAAGATATAGAGAGGGACGGTGTGATGGTTTATGGAATAGAGAAAGAGAGTGAGTGATGTGTAGGAGGGGAAGAGATATGACTGATCGCTGCTCCCGAGGGAGGAACTTCCTCCCGCCACAAATCGAGGCGCATGCTCTCTCTCCCCCCCCTCCCCCTCGATCTACGCGCCCTCCCTCATCCATACCAATTCCTCCACTCTATTCCATTTCCTCGTCGTAATAACGGTGCGAAAATTGCTTCCCGCCTCTTCATATTCTCATTCCCTCTTGTCTCCCTCACTCCTGTCTCTCTTCCTTCCTCTCTCTCTCTCTCTCTTTCTCTCCCGTCCTTTCTCTCCTTTTCTCTCTCTCCCTTTCTCTCTCTCCCTTCCTCTCTCTCCCTTCCTCTTTCTCCCTTCCTCTTTCTCCCTCCCTATTTCTCCCTTTCTCTGTTTCCCTCTCTTCCTCTCTCTCTGCCTCCTTTCCCTCTCCTCTCCCCCTCTCTTCCTCCCTCTTCTCCCCCCTCTCTCTACTTTCTTTCAACGTCCTGGTCTTTCCCAGCCCTTTTCATCGGTCTTATTTTAAGATTCGCCTTTTTCACTGATAGCTCGTTCGTGCTGATATGGGTGTTGCATATAATTGAAGTAATGAACAAGACGGAATAATAAATGAGAAAATCTGTCTCCGTGGAATATTATATTCCTCAAAATCTGCTAGTAAGCACTTTCTAAACATAAAATACCCGAAATCATTTATCTTAACTTTCCAGGGCCGCACCGCACACGGGCGGCCGATAATTGGGGACGGCCGAAAAGTGTTTAGGCGCTTTCTCCAATAAATTGATGGGCGGTTCACCCGGTGCTCACCATCGGCTTTAGGCGGCTTAAGCACCCATATGCAAAACAAGAATAAGGAATCGGGAATCTTAGGTCTTCCAAACAAAGTACCCTGCGAACCCTCGATTTTATTGTCTTTCTCATTGTTCTAATTCTATCTTGGAAACAAACCTACTATGAGCAGATCTGGATTTTGGCATTGTAGCAGTCCCGTGAGAAAGGGGCGCATTTATTGCTTTCTTTCCTCTGCATTAATATACAGTTTTCCTTATTGTTACTGAGGGCATGCACCCCACGGCTTATTTTCTGTACTTAGGGCGGCTTTGCATTAGCCACTCGGTGGCGCGGCTGAGACGTGCCTGTGTAAAGCTCCAGGCCGCCCTTTGTTATTTTCACCCATATATTGCTATGGAAATCCGAATTATTCATCTATATAATCGAAGAGGAGTATTCTCACAGGAAAAACCCCGCATCCGTACCCTTCTTAAGAAAAGACTGCAGTATTGCCTGTCAGTCATTTTCATTTAGCTCTGCGAAGATGTAAGTCTGTGCAGTATTCTTGATTGCAGCTCAAAGAGAAAGAAGGCCTCCTCCGTCTGTCAGAAGAGTTTTTGATTTTATTAAGCTTAAGTGAATACATCACATCCGCTTTCATGTAAAGAAGAAACAGTGAGGTATCCGGAAACTAAAGGTCGTCTGCTATTTTTCTAATTATTATTTTCTATGATTTCTATTGATGAGGATTTTTACAGAGGAACAGTGCCAATCCTTAAAAAATCTGATGTGGCCACCACATGACATTCTTCATACCTGTAATATTTCTAAAAATTCCAAATAGGTTAAATGATAATGAATATTTTAAGGAACTGCGGGAAAAATTTAAAGATTTTATAAAGAACAGAAATAGACTCATACCGTAGCCTTCTAATATTGGATATAGCCAGGAATCTCCAACAATTAAGACAATAAAAGGAGCGTTACTAAGACGTAACTAAGCGTCAATTGTTAACAATAGTCGCCGGTAGGTGGTGGCAGCTAAAACAGTTTTTAAAATATCACTTAAACAATGCTTTATATGGAAAAATGTTTCAAACAAAGGTTGTAGAAAATTAAATTTCCTACAACTTTTATTTTAGTATATTTTTAGATTTATCAAATATTGAAGCAAATATCTCAAAATAACGGATAAGTGACAAGGATAAACACCCACTTCCGGTTGACCAATCTTTACCAAAAACTAATCAATTATTGTGACTGATAAAAACGTTAAATATAAAATTTCGCGTTGACCTGATTAATAGTTTTTGAGTTAGTCATCAAGAAAATTGTCAAAACGTGTTCAGGGAACCTTAAAACTAGGGTTGGCAACTTTTAGATCTTCATGAATCGGACGTTGTGTCGTGGGCTGCCTACTTTAATCCATTCGCGAACGTGAGGTTGTGTTGTGGGTTGCCTACGTTAAGATCTTCATGAACCTGAGATTGTTTGATACTTTGAGACTTAAGAAGTAACCCGAGTAGATAAAATCAAATGAACCTATATTTAATATAATGAAAAATTGGAGTATTATGTAACGTTCAAATAAGTTATACATATACTAGTGAATTAAATTTACAATATCCAAATTATTCAGATTTGAAAACAATTGTAAAACCGAACAAGAAAAATAAGTGAATGCTATAAACAATTAAAGTATTACAAAGAAGAAATCCTCCTTCCTAAATAGTTTTTAATTATTTGCTGAATTTCGTAAGACAAATAATGTACAGAGCTCGTTTATTATAGTTAAAAGCTACATAATCCTTAATTCTATTTAAATTTCGGTCTAAAGCAGTTATCAAATACCCACACCCAAGAAATAGTAAAATTGAAGAAAAAACACTATTTCATAATTCCTCTAGTGATTTTTACATATTTTGAAATGCCTCACTTAAGAGTTGGAGTTGTTTTATATTGCCGATCCAGAAATAAAACTATGTACGAGCAACAAATACGCAATAAGTTCAAGAGTTTTGTGGAAAGTAAATATAGATGAAACAAAAGGTATGAAAATATCGGGAGAAGACAAGAACTTTATTATAAGAATTGCGGGAAAGCTTCTAGAGCAGGTTGAGCAATATAAATAAAACAAAATACTTAAGGCTAAAAATATTTCAATTCAAATAATTTTTAAAACGCAGAAAATAAAAAAAAAGAGTTTCCAACGGCAATCGAAAGTGAACCGGAGATTTGAGCTACTCGACCGTAGATTATGGCGATGACCCAGAGATCTCCGGTTCCAAAGCCGGAGGTTGGCAGCACTACTCAAAACGTGTATTTCCGTTGAAATCTGGAAATCGATTTTTTCAATAAAACAATACTTCCCCCTATACCAGTGGTTGTCAACCTTTTTCGGTAATGTACCCCTTATTAATTTTTAACGTTGTCGTGTACCTCCGTCCCCCACCCCCTCTTCCTAATTGCATTTTATGACCAAGGTTTTCTTATATAAGGAAATAATTATTATGGCATTTAATGAAATATTATATTTTAATTACCTTTTCAAAAATCACTCCTGTAATTTATAAACACGATTTATTAATTTATTTACCATATCTATCAGACCATAAGACCAGGGCCGGCCCGAGCTACGGACGAGCCGGGCGGCTGTCCGGGGCTCCAGTTTTTAGCGCGCTATCCCGATTATTTACCTATGCATTACTTGCCTGTGAATAAATATTGGATACGAATTTATATCGAGGAACAGGAACTTGATGGCATTCCTTTTAATTTTTCATTATATTAACATGTACATTGTAAATATCTCAACGAACATTAACTGGAGCGCCAAAATTCCTCGGGCCGCCCCTGCATAAGACACTTCGGACTACAAGAGGTACTAAGGTTATGAATTTTAAAATTTAGGAAACAGAATTTCATTGTTTTTTATGTTTACTTATATGTACATAAAAGTAAAAAAAATGAAGCACTACCGCACTACAGAACAGGAATGCAGCACAACATTTCAAGTGTTCTTACTCATCATAAAAAAATACCAAAAAGTCTCATTACTGCTGTCACACTCAATAATATGTATGCAATTTACAGTTGTGGTTGTCACTTTGTAGAATTGCAATGTTTAAGAAGTAACACTAAAACTTTGTCGGATAAATTTTGTCCATGCCTTGCATGGATGGTTTCAACGTGATTCGCATCATCATCTGAAGATATGGTAAATTGCGCCGAGGCTGGCCATGCAATTTTTGAATTTGATGGGGTAGATTTAGTGGGGTTTCGGTGTTATTTCCTAAGAACTTGTGTTATGATGTAACCTCCACAATCTTCAAGTAGCGTGCCATATTCACTTCCTTCAATTGCCTTGCTAATACTACGTTTCCTAAAAAACTAACAAAACAAGGGGAATAACAATAATATCTACGATTTGGAAGGCTAAACAATCAATGCGCAGTTATGCATGAGACGTAATAAGTTACTTATATTATAGTCAACTGTTTCGCGCGTTACTTCATAGAAATCCACAATTAAAAAATAATGTAACTTGGTATTGTAAAAATTTTAGCAAGGAACATTATTTTTGAATTACATCAGTGCGATTTTTGCACCTTTTTCCGGACATAATCTTCTCGATGCGCGGCAGCATTTTGGTCATTGCAAGAATGAGATCGTGTTCGGAGGTCAGACGATTGCGGTTCCGCGTCTTTATTACTGTCAAAGTTGAGATTCCTGTCTCATCATTGGTTAACCCCTTTAGATATTTAATTGAATTCCACCCGTCAGGTCGAAGGAAAAGTAAATAAATTGGCGATTTATATCTCTCCCTTTCCTCATATTCATTGCCCCATCCCTTGCCTACAATGTTCAAAATTTGTATACAAAGAACGTCTTGTGTGCTGATCCTCACTCACTCTAAACTTATTTTATGATAATTTTTTTTACTTTCCCCCTTCTCTCCCAAAAATTTCCTCTGGTCTGCATCGACGCACTATTGGCACTGTCTGCACCCTTGTCACTCTGTAACTCCTGGAAAAAGTTTTGTTTCCCCAGGGGTACATGTACCCCCGGTTGAGAACCACTACCCTATACTACGTATGGAGAAAGTAAAAATGGATCAGATTTGCATTTTGTATCATCATTTCCGAGTGTTTCATGTCTCATATAGAATTTTTAGTAATTACATTATATAAAATCCCAGATCTGTCATTTTGTCATTCCGGAACGCTCGAATGTGACGCCGCTCTTAAAGAGCGGGAGGTTCGAGAACTATTTGCGACAAAATGTGTACGATATACTCTTTTATTATCGGTTGTTTACTTAACGACAATGAAGAAGGTATGCAAATACAACTTACTAATTATAAGTGATTTATAGACACAATTTGTATTTATTGGCGCATTTATGATAAGGTAGGTACATTGTTATAACAGCAAATATTGTGTGAAATTTGTTTGATACAATAAATGGGATGAAAATGAATATGCGTAGTATTGTAATAACGAAATCGCTCCAAGCGACAGCAATTTGCCATTCATTCTCAAGTGACGACAATTTCCCATAATTCCAGCTTTTGCCGTTACAATCAACAAAGCTCAAGATCAAACTTACGATCATATTGGTATCTATTTGACAGAGCCCGTCTTCTCACATGGACAGCTGTACGTTGCATTGACAAGATAAAAAAATCGAAACAACATCAGTCTTATTTTTGGGAATAACTTGGAAAAAAAATTCTGCTATGACCGGGAATCGAACCCGGGTCTTCCACTGTGGAAGACCCGGGTTCGATTCCCGGTCATAGCAGAATTTTTTCTGTTTACAAGTTATTCCCAAAATTACAGCTTATGCCATTCTGCATAGTTTCCTATTATTCCATCAATTTCTAACATCAGTCTTAATTAAGGAAAACTCTGCACAAGGCCTACTGCTTGGCACTGATGATTGGTTTACAAAGAACGTTACCGTATTTGCGATCGATGTAAACAAAATATGCGATTTTTCGCTCGGGATTTTCTCGAATTTTTATCTCCAAAAATAGCTCTTAATTATGTGATCTCTGGCCATCATGTAGTAAATGTTGTTCTCTATCCGAATATTTTTTTAATCTATACCTTATACAGAATATATAAGAGCTAGGGAGATAAAAGTTTAGTATTTCATTGTTGCATGGCTGATTCCATTTAACGAGATGCGAGTGTAAGTTTATTAAAGTAATTATGTAAAGTGGAAGTTATAATTGACGGATTCAGTTGAAAATCACAATTGGCCGATACATTTTAATAAAGATCACTCATACTTAATTAAATTAAAATCCATACAGAAGTTTAGGAGGTGAAAGTTACGACGGATGGACGGACGGACGGACCAGACGTGCCCATAAGGCGTTCCGCTATTATCGCTTCCCTGATAAAGAACGCCTAAAAATTGCCAGACTTTAATTTTGTTTTAAAAAATTAATCAACAATAGATAACAACAAAACACTTTGACGCGGATAAAAGACACTGGAATGCTGTTACAAAAAGAATAATGCACATTATTAAATTTCTCTTGCGACAAAATCTAGCTTATCATGGCTCATTCGATAATGGGATTTATTAAAAGCCGCAGAAATGATTGCTGAATTTCATTCAGTAATGTCTGAGCACATAAGATGCATGAAAAAATCAGAAGTAGTTAGTTTTCTCATATTTAGGGCATGTGATTCAAAATTAAATTATAAATCTCACTTCAGTGAAAATTATTGAAGTAATTTTAGACATGCGTATAAAAGCGAGGTGTTTTTCAATAATTCTTGGCTCTACCCCGGATGTAAGCCATATGGAACAAATTACCGTAGTAATCTGTTTTGTAGAAATTAATACTGAAATCAGAAGAGCTGAAATCCACGAGCACTTCCTTGAGTTTTACCCAATTACAGAATAAACTGGAGAGGGATTAACCCTATTTGTTTTAAAATGTTGGAAGATTTAAACTTAAATGTTCGGGATATCAGAAGCCAGGGTTACGAAAATGCTGCCAATATACTGCATAATGTCTTACAAAAAAAATTTTTAGATATCAGTTCACAGGCTTTTTTTGTGTCATGCGCTTCTCACAGCCTAAATCTTTCGATTAATGATACGGTAAAGGTCACCCTTGAAACCATTGAAATCTGGAATCACAGTCTTACCGAGTTGATAGATGGAACAAATGTAGATATGACCACTCCCTACCAGGCTCAATGTTTTGACTGCCATTCTATCTAAAGTCAGTATTGTTAGCGAATTGCTGCAGAAGCAAAACTAGCAAAACTTGCATTGATCTTTTAAAAAATTTAATCGATTTTTAAAAGAAATGCGTTCTGATAAAGGGTTTTAAGTACGTATAGTAAGTCAAAGCAAAGATTTTGTGAGTGAAAGATTCGAGATACTTCAGCAGCATAATGATGCGTTTGATTTTCTGCATAATTTTTCCAATCTGAAATATGCCAGTAGTGATGAAAAAAGAAGAAACTGAAATTTTACAGAAAAAACCTTCTAATAATGACAAAAGTGAAAATGACAGTGATGCAATAGATCTGATGAATGAAATTGATATGCTGCAAGATATGGTGCGATCTAATATGGCTCCATTGGAAGTTTGAAATCATTTGTTGGAAAATGATTTGCATATAGTGTTTCCAAATATCTTTGTTTCATTAAGAATTCTATTAACATTATCAATGTAAGTAGCGGGAGGTGAAAGGTCATTTTCTAAGTTATAAATTATAAAAATTATTTTAGGCCAACAATGGCTCAAGAAAGACTTTGTAATTTTGGCCACCATTTCAATTTGACATGAGGTCGCAGAGAAATTAGACACTCACCAGCTAATTAAAACATCTTCTAAACTGAACAATTTATATTCTCCGTAATTTCGCTAAATCAGCTATATTTAGAATGACACTTTATTCTTTCAAGCTAAGAACCGTCTAAATCCCGAGATTGCACCATGCTTTTAAGTTATCTTAAAACGCAAATAACTAATATAGTGCACTCAGAGCCGATCCTAGGCGCGTGTGACGTGTGCTAACGCACTTGGGCGGAGGCTTTCGTGGGGCGGCTTTGGGGTCTCAATTAGGTGTATTCCACTTATAAACGTGTTTAAAATTAAATATCATTGAATAAACTTTATCAAGCGGAGATGAAATAAACCGAGCAAG
Source organism: Tanypteryx hageni (assembly GCA_028673005.1). NCBI lineage: Eukaryota > Metazoa > Arthropoda > Insecta > Odonata > Petaluridae > Tanypteryx > Tanypteryx hageni. Next base: position 181,773,950 of record CM054115.1, on the reverse strand, counting down.
GGTAAATCGAGAGATATCTGTATTTGGTTAAGCTTGAAGTAGGAGCGAACAATTTCCTTCGCCACCACCATAAAAACCTTAGGACCGCCATTGGTTACACTCATACCTGAATTAATCAAATGGAAAAAATTAACGCTCCTGGAATCAAACCCATGATCTCATGATAGAGGATGAAATTTATACGTAAAATGTGCATTAGGTAGACCCCAGTATATTGCGAAAAAATCGTCGAAATTGTACTTGACGTTCTTGAGTTATTCGCGTTGTGGTCATTAGTTACACATATTTAGATTTGCTTTTTTGTTTTTCTGACTAATCAGCCCCTTGGATTATTATAGCCACAACTCCTTCCACACCGGACACACACAGAACGGTGGAGGGAAACCCGATACCGGCATTTGCTTACACTTAAAGAAGAGCACCAAGGAGGCCAATTGCATAACGTTACAGAAATTTAGGCAGTAACTCCCTTTTATATAGTAAGGTAACCTAATTAATTACATGTTGTGCCTCCATTATATGGCAAAATGTCGTATGTTTAAATTGCTAAAACAATAGAAATATATATTAATTTTGTTTCATTCTCTCACAGCGTTTTCTCACACAAAAGTGAAGTTGAACGTAAATATTACAACTACTTAGCTCAAGTGAGGTATGTTTTAAAGTAACTTTTTATCGTTTTAAGGCAGTGCGCATTGCTCAAAATTCACCGTATTCTCTCGCTCACATCTTCACGTGGCTTTTTCTAGAGAAAGTGCTCATATCAGGTGAATAATCCAATAAAACGAAAAATTGTATTTATGGAACTACTAACAAAATAGTATTTTAGGAAATTATTATGCGTGTTCGTAGAAATTAAATGGATGTTCTTATTTAATTTTGATTTTTGTTAAAATATAATTTTAAAAAAAGTAAAAAAGATTTCTGTTCGAACTCTAAAACGGAAATAAGAAGAGAGGAGCAGGGAAAGAAATCAATCAAAACAAATTAAAATTCAGATTCCAAAAGCGCTTTTCTAATATGTTCACGTATATTTTCGGAACCTTCGACCTCATTTTAAAAGTATTTCAATTGAGAATGGCCAATGCATTTAATAAACACAAACGTAATAAATAAATGTAAATTAATAAAATTATTATTAATCTTTTCCAAATCCAAAATATTTAACGTATAGGAATTATTCAAGGAACTTCAGAATTAGCGATCAAATTTCGTTGTTATAATGTAACACTATTTTTATTAGGAACGTAGCATTAAGAACAAAATGTAAAATCTAAAATCAACCAAAAGTTATTTAAACATACCTAACCTCAGTTAAGCAATCTTTATCCCTTTTCAAAAGTAAATTGAACGTAATTACGCTTCGCTTATATTGTTGTAGCAAAATATATACAAAACGAAACTTGACCATCGTAATGAACCCGTATAGATAGTTCACAAAGGTTTTTTTTAAATCATGCTGAAAGACAAACGGACAGAAGAACGGACCCCAAAATCAATAGGGTTCGTGTCTGTCACCAGCCGAAAATCTTAGCATCCCAGCTCTTCTTGTAGCTTCAAAATTTTGCTCACGGACGGACAAATTGAAAGCATAAACGATGTAAAAAAATGCTAATAAAGGGCTTCATAGTGGGGAGTCACATTAATAATACTAGAATATATGCTTAGAACAGTCCATGCAGTATGTGTATGAGGGACCGCCTTCGGGCGGATCTGCCACGCTAGTTTTTACAAAGTGAAATTCTGGCGAACCACAAGACGTTTTCCCATTTTATAAGATACGGAGAAAAAGACTTGAGAAACCTAGGTCTATAAAATATGACAAATATCATTTAATTTACTGATCGCCAGGAGTTAACCTTCATTTATTTACAGAAAAATATTTTAACGCGCAAATTAAACAATACAGTAATAATACATACGTAATACGGTAATACCATTAATGTTTTACTCCGTCTATTTGATTAAGCTCGACCGTTTCGCCTCAAGAGAAAATCCAACTGCTATGTTACACTGCTAACTTTCGACACCCGAAACAAATTTGCGTTTTTATTAGAAAGCCTAAAAATAATTCTCTTCACATCTCAATTTACGGAGTAATTGATATAAAATGTTCAACCATATTCTTCAGCAAAAATGACCCAAATCACTAAAACCTTGGTTGCAATCGCTCTATAAGACGCACCATTGCAACGGACACCTAGATTGATCGATATAGCGCGTTCTAGACTTGTGTGAGAAAAGAATAAAAGGCAGAAATTTCCTGCGAAATAATTTGGGAGTGAGTCTGAAAAAAACACTCCATTTTGTTTCTCTGACTATCTTCTTCCTTTGTCGCTTCGTCGCTACATTAACCGCGGTCTTTTCAAGATATTATACCACTTTTCCACGTTCAAATTTAACCGCGAAACCATATCAAACGTATTTCCCCAGACAGTTTTTCAGCCTCTTTCGTCAACCGCTCTCTCCCTAACATCCTCCTCTCCCTCCTTACCCACTTCCTTTCCTCCTCTTTCCCTCCCTTGTCTCCTACTCCTCCCTGGTCGTGACAGCAAGGAGGACGCATCTCCTGAGACGTTTACCGGAGTGACGCCGAGGGGAGTGGCGGGGGGGGGCGTTGCGCAGGGGAGTGGTGGGGAGGGAGGCAGTGGCGTGGGGGGGCAGTGGGTGGGGGGAGAGGAGGCAGTGGGGGGAGGGGATACAGTGGGGGGGAGACAGTGGGGGGAGAGGCAGGGGGGGAGGCAGTGGGGGGAGGCATGGTGGGGGGAGAGGCTGGGGGGCGAGGGAGCAACACGATCTCTGTAGCCATATAAAAACGCTCCGTGTCTCCTGGGAGGAGAATGAGGTACCATAAAAAAGCGTGTGGCTCTCTCCCAGTCGCCTCCAACGCTCCCTCCTCCTCTATCTCTCTCTCTTTCAACCTCTCGTCCTCTCTTTCCTCCATTCTCCCTCTTTCAGTCCTCTTCTCCCCTTTTCACCCTCACAACTTTCGCCGTCTTTAAACGTATCCACTTTCCCTTCGTTCATTCCCTGCAAGAAGTTCGACCAACCTAATCGATATCTTATCCCATTCTCCTCTCTTTTCTCCATCTTTTCTCTTCATCTCTCCTTCCCACACTATAAGTCGAGTCAGATATACAACTTTTAAGCGAAAGGAGTCATTGAAGAGAGCAGCTACAAAAATGGAACTTCGGGAAAGGGCATCAATTTTTAAATACCATTCAGATCGAGTCAAAATGTAAAGAAAAACCCGGTATTCGTGTTTTCTGGCTTGTGAAGTTCAAAGATTAATGGAAGATCATAATAATCTAAGGCACAATCATCAGCTCGATATTAGAAATACAGGGTGTATACAAAATAATTTTACAAAATTAAACAGCATTAGTCTTTAACCTAATGAACATATCTTTACTCTGCTTCCTGTTACAAATTTAGAAAAGATGCAATGTCTAAACGATAAGCATTTGTAGTCCTTGTCTGCTGAAGCATATCTGACGTGATCATGGAAATGACATTTTTGATTTTGTTGAGCAGATCCTAAAGATCCACAACAGGATTAGTGCACAGAATGTCTTTCACATACTCCCAAAGAAAAAAAATCAGTGGGATTAAATCCGGAGGCTGTGTTGGCCAAACACAATTGCTTGGCTCAACCAACTCAGAAAATTCTTTATCAAGAATGCTCCTAACAGTAATCGACTAAGAAGGGGGAGCGCCGCATCTTTTTGAAACACGACGTTCAGCTACGATTCCTGAAGCTCTGGCCGACCAAATTGTAGAGTTTCATTGCTCCCGAGTTGTTGATTTTGTCTCAATAAACCACTCCACGCAACGTGCCTTCAGTTGCACTGTCGCCATTTTAAAAACTAAACAGCAGCACTCACATGGGATATACTTACAACATCAATCTTTATACTAGACAAAAACTCTCATCCTTTTTATGTCTGCTCTAAAAACCACATACGAATAACTACACTGCCTTACAAAATATAGTCTTGTTTTCCAGCCAGCCCTGCCCATCTTTTCGCGACCGCGCGATTATAACGTCAGACCCATCCTATGTCTCATCATTTACTTTAAAACACGTATATCCATATCTGTGCCTGCAAGGGTGCCACTATTTATAAATAAATCGAGAAGATTTTCGATCGTGTAGATGCAATATGCTTCTTTTATATTAGTAGGCGCATGACGTGTGACACATTCTAAACTATTCTTATTAATAGCTCAACGAAATTTCCACGCGATCTTAGACGTCGTATCGTATGTATGTGGCTCCCCAAATGACATGTAAAGCCTCACGTGGCCCTCTTAGTAACAAGTTTGATGGCCCCTGCTCTAAAGCATCACAAATATGTATTTTCTGCAATTTTATCCGAGCAATTAAATGTCACAGGATTTAACGGCAGACGAGAGGTGCATCAAAATAACCATAACCACCATCATCCTTTTCGACCCCACCTAGACTATCTTGTTCCAGAACAATAAATCAATTTCTATTCTATTCTAGACGTATGGATCATTTTTTCGGTTTGTCTTCGAAATCAATTTCTGACATTTTTTCTACTTTCGATGTAGAAGGGTTACAATTAAGGTAAATTGTTCAAATACCGACTGCCCAGAAGCCGGGATCACCCGAAAAGCGTGTATTTTGAAAGCTGGATGAGACGCTAGGAAAACTTGTGAACTTGAAATTACGGGAAATTAAAAAAAAACGTAATGAAAGTAAATAAAGAAATCTTTATCGAATATCTAATCGCCAACTGCTTCGACTACAACAATTAACTACTTTGTAATCGTAGATGAAAAATAAGCTTTTTTAAGTATACAAAAGAACATAATTTTATAGTTTCAAATTTTATTGTTTTCTTTACTCCATATTAACTTCACTTGATAATACACGGTTAACATACGTAAATATAGTGCCCAGAAACCGGAAAAATATTAAAACCGACAACTTCTAACTCCCAAGGTTGCTGTTTTTTGGACTGTGTTGCACACCGAAAACTTCCTCAGATAACCTCTCCGGCGCCTAATTCTCTAGAACCTTCAACTTAGCTTTCTACGAAGAGACTACGTATATAGCGAGTACCAACAAACTTCAAGGTATTCACCGTAAGGCTAAAAGCACAAGCTTAAAGATAATAATGATGCCGTAACCTCGCTTTCGGAGTCTCGCATTTCTTTCAGAATCGGTAAACTGGAGCACCGTCAATAAAAACAATGACATCACATCCAATTACCAAAAGTAATGGAGTCAAAGATTAAAGTATACGTATGCAGCCTGTGTGTAATTTAGCCGCAATACCGAGAAAAATGGTCGAGATTACGATTCCGAGAAACGGCGCTATTTTTGGGAGAAGCGAGGGATTCAGGGAGGCGCGTGAAACATCATTGCGACGCATCCTCTGGTAATCTGAAAACATTAGCGTCGCTATCTAAAGTGGCTCTTACGCGGTCACTTCTGGGAAGCACTCCCCTCAATTTATTTAAGAGGAAAGAAGAGCGCTATCCGAGTGGACCGGGAAAAAGGAGGAGAGGGGTTAGGGGAGGGGAGGTCAGAGGGCGTGATGGGGGTGCCAAAGAGGAAAGAGGGAGGGAGGGGGAGGGAGGTTGGAAAAGCACTCAGGCCTCGGAGAAGAGGTCTCCGACTCAGTCGTTAAATGGACACAGAGGGAGAAGGAGAAGAAAGTCGGAAGAAAAATAGACCCGAAGTCGCTGAAAATAAGGAGTAAACACAGTTATGACGTAATAACAGTGTTAGTGAGGGGACTGGGGAACGGGGATGTGGGAGGGAGAGATGAGATTGGGGGCATATGGCGAGGAGACTGGTTTTCGCACTGCTCTTCATCTCTTGTCGCGTCGCCTGGAGGGCTCGTCCATTCCCTCAAGCCCCTCTCCCCCTTCCCCCATATTCCACCCCGCCTCTCCTCGCCCTCTTCCACTTTAATGCATTCCTTTACCCCAAGCCGAACGGAATTCCTTCTGGCGCGCGGCGTGCTTCTGCTGCCCTCTAATTGGACCCCTCTAACAGCCCTTTTTTGCGGAGGTCATCAATTGACTCGTTCCTTCTTCGGAGATCGTGGGTCTAAAAATAGCCACCTCAAGACCAGCGGGAACAGAAGCGTGTCCTTTGAGGCCTCATCTCGCTGAGAGGTTTTTGTTCTGGGAGGAGGTGAAGGAAGGGAGAAGTGGGTATGCATTTGTGTGTGTAATGGCAGGAGTATCTTTTTGTCGAGAAGAAGTTGCAATGCTGAATGGCATCGGACAGGATGGTAAATGCGGTATTGCAAGGCTTTAACAATTTTAACCGTTTCGCACTTTTGGCCAATAAAAAGACGTGGAGTTCTACCAAGTAATGGCACGTAATGTTGATAACAATTATAGGGATTATAGGTCTATCGCAATCAAAAGAACATTTTGGGTGTACTGAGGGTGTGGCCTAATCCTTCACTCCACTTGGCACCCTCCCCTCTCGACGTTCTTAGCGCACGGGCAATCGCCGTCTCGGTCCTTTTCTAACTACACTGCTGCCAAATATTAGCAAAACTTCGTCTAGGCAGTCAACTATAAACAGTGAGATCCGTGAGAACTGACAACCTAAGGAGGAGAAGGATGGACTAGCAGTGGGGTGGGAGTAGTCAAGATGACAGAGGGAACTTCCCCTCCGTGCGCGGCCGAAATCCGCGCATGTTCTAATGAATGCGACAGACCTATAGACATTTACTTTGAGATCATTTCTCCTTTTCATTCGCCTACTAATAAGATGAAAGAAAGATAGGAAAACAGAATTTTACCTCAAAGAAATGAGCGGAAGATAAGCATGAAAATGCGTCATTTTTAACAGTTTCTATTGTAAATAATCGAAAAAATAATGCACAGATAAAGGCAAATTAGATTATTAAATTTCGAATCAAGGATAAAAGACCTATCATATTTTCTCAGTACACTACGTTAGTTGTTGCGGTAAAATTTAATTAATTCTGTTCCCTTAGATGAGCACTACTTTATTGAAGAAATGAAGAAAAGAATAAATTTATGTTGAGGATCAATCAGAACACATGGAGAGGAAAAGCAAGTATTTTGTAAAAAAGGAAAATACCATTAGAAAATAGCAAAGAGATGCCAACTCTATTTTCATGTGAATTGAATTTATAATAATATTACTCCTGAATCTTTTAAATTGCCAATAATCATTAAATGGAGCAGTTGTTGGGATAAGGAAGCCCAGTGAGCACTCACCAATAAGATGATTTCAAGTCGAGCTGCTGGGGGGTGTCGAAGTGATACGTAAAACACAAAAAACACACGGAAGCTTTCGGGGATGATCCCTTCGTCAGCCCGAAAAAGACAACTGATGGTATTGACACTGGGTGGTGGCAAGGGGGTGGAAGGGTAGCGCGGGAAAGTCGGGGATTGGAGGATGTTACTGTTATTGCTGTTGCCGAAATGTTAGACATCAGCTATGGATCTGCGTATTCAATCATGCACGATGACCTGAAATATCGCAAAGTTTGTGCTATTCATAGCAAACGCAGAGGATTGCTGTCAAAAGGTGTTCTTTTGCATCATGACAATGCTCGACCTTATTCAGCCGCTGCATTGAAACAATTCAAGTGCTTAAATTTGAAATTCTTCCTCACCCACCCTACAGTCCAGACCTCGCCCCAAGTGAGTATAATCTTTTTGGTCCTCTGAAAAAAAGAAAAGCGTGGACGTCAATTTTCACATGATGACCAAGTCAAGGAAGCGGTGCATACTTGGCCGTTGGAACAAAAGAAAACGTTCTTCTTAGACGGAATTAAGAAGCTTGTGGACCGATTTAATAAGTGTTTGGAAAAATAAGAGGACTGCATTGAGAAATTATACTATAAGTCTGTACATTTTACCATTCGTATATTTATATATATCACACATCTTCATCATCATCCATTGACGGATGAAGGCCTCTCCCAGACACCTCCAGGTTTCCCTATCAACTACTTCCATCCTTCAAGTGAACCCAACGAGCTCCACAATCTCTCAGTTCCATCTGTCTCTCGGTCTTCGAACTTCAACAGAATAGGTCAAATTTCTCTGTTTTTAATCTACAATTGAACTATATATGTTTTTCACCCTTTTTTGGGTTTTCGTCCCGGTCTTTATCTTATTTACTCAGGATACCTAACTCGTATTGTCGATAAAACAAAATGGTTTATTACTTTCGGCAGACAGGAAGATAATCGTGCGCTATGTAATTATGGACTGATCAGGATGAATGGAAAAAAGGGAAGGAGGAAGTTGGGAGGTTGGGGGAAGGAAGCCCCGAGATAGTATTTATAAAGGGAAGCTAGAGGTGAAAACGATGCATTTACATTAATAATTAATTATACTGCTCATGACGAATAGTTGGAGCGATCTACGCATTGTGGATACTAATTTAGTTTAATGATTGTCTCTTGATGCACTTAAATTTTTTTGTAAAAATTAACCAGACACGTTGGATGAGAATAATGTCTCTTTCGCGTTGCCGTGTGGCTTCCGAAAGCTTTATCATTATGTAATGTTTAAATTTTATCCTTCCACTATATTATCAATTACATCCAAAAGATTCAAGGAAAGCATTGAAGACAGTCGAAGACAGAATGGCGGTCACTTGGCAATCATATACGAGAATAGTTCGCTATAAAAATTTGTTTGTGCTGATATTAAACAACTTAAAGCTTCCTTAACTTGTAAATATTATAGGAAACTCTTGTAGCCATGAAACAGACGAGTAAAACATAAGACCATTTCAAATTCAAAGTAGTCATCATCAGTGGTAACTAACTGGAAATGAGTGTTGATCCAAATATGTATCTTAAATCAATGATCGAGAGCGAATATTATTATTTTTTAAATAGGTGCCCGCTTAACTTTCTCGAGAAAATTCATAAATTATATCTGCCCATTAAATAGACGCTCGCAACCAGCTTGCCGATTTGAACGTTCAGGGTTGTATGTACATTGTTGTATTTCAGTAAATTAACTATCGATTGAAAAAACCTAAATAATTGACGTAGTCAGCGCGAGTTTTAATGCTTCAATGCGGCAATTTAACGTAGAGCTGAGCAATGTTTTAATTCCGTTATCAATTTTTAGTTTCTCCAAAGGATTTTTCCAGTGAAAATATATTTATAACCAGAAGCCGCCATTTATTTTACGGTGCGGCACTTTATAGATGGCCAATATTTTCCCTCATCTTTTCTCTCTTTTTTTTGATAAAAGAGCGCTTCGGCTCCTTCCTCCCAATCCTCCCTCCTATCGCACATCCAGTAATAAATCCCTCCTCCCTCCCTAACGCTCCCCATCTCTCGTTCTTCCGCACTTCCTCGCCTCTTTCCACATCCCTCCCACCTCTGCCATTCTCCCTTCGTTCCATCCTTCCCACTAGCTCTATCCATTTTCTGTTCTTCTTTCTCTTCTTGTTCTTCAATCTTACCGCCTCCTCACCTCTCATCACTCCCTCATTTCTTCTCTGCCAATCTTATCTCTCTCACTCTTTTTCCCTTCTCTTAGTCGCTTTTTCTCCCTTTATCTAGCTGTACCATCCCCATCCTCTCCTATTGCTCCATCCATATTTATTCTCCTTACATATCTTTTCCATCCTTTCCTTCCACCCTCTTCTCCCCCTACCTCCCTCCCTCCTGAATATCTCCTCATTCTTCCCCTACACTCCTTCATTCTTTGAACAAAAAACAAAAAAAATTCTGAAAAATATTTATCTTTAAACCCGCGTAACATAATACGATCTAGATAACCGAATCTCACACCACTCCTAGCGAATCTTACTTTCTTTCCATTCTACCCCTTCCTCTCTTTATCTACTTCTCTCTTTTCCCCCATCTACCCTCTCTTCGCGGGAATCGAGGGAGTATCTACCCGCGATCCGAAAGGGGGAAGGGAGGAGGGAAGAAGAGGGAGGAATGGAGAGGAGGAAAGGGGAGGGGAGGCGGTGGTCTCCGGGGACGCACTCGCGACCCTCGCCCCCTAAATCACGTCCCAGCCTAGAGCAGGCGCCAAATCCCACGCGATTGCCCTGGTCTCGTAAAAAAACAGTCCTTCTCAGTGCGCCCTCCACGCTTCGCCTTCACACTCGGAAGTAGAGGTCAGAGGGAGAGAGAAAGAGGCATTCTTGCCACCTCCCTCCTTATCATCCCTTCCTCCCTCTTAATTCTTCCTCCGCCTCCCTTTTATTCCCTTCTTGACAGAACTCTCTCCCTCGCCTACCTCAGTTGCTTCTCTGCCTTTCCCACTTCCACTCTTGAGCTCCATCCGCAATATCTCCACCCTATGAACCACAACTTTCTCACCTCCCCCACTCCCCTTACTCTCCCACCCACCCTCCCCTCCCCCCACCACTCCCCTTACTCTCGCTCAACTCCACCCGCTAATGATACACTCGATCACGTTTCGTACTTGACAGTTTGACACGTTTCATTCCTCTATCGGACCTCAGCATTCCGTTCTTCTTTAGGATGCGATAATTCACTCCCTTAATTTGATTTGGCAATTATTCTCACCGAATCACATACAACTGAACGGTTTTTCACCAAATTAGGGTTGTTCAGTTATTGTTTGAGAAAATTGGAGAGACGATCTTTGTGCTTTGTTTGGATTTTTACAGCGATTCAAAAAACAAAATATTCTATGCAAGGACAATAAGTTATGTATTAAATTTTAAAAAATGCCCGCATAAATAACATGATGCATTTTGAAAAAAATACAAGCGAGAGGAACGGCTTCTAACCAAATTTCCCAATTAAATCGGGCTCAAAATATCGACTCGAATTGAAATTTGTTTGAGTCATTTACGAGCTTTTTATATTTGCATTTCACTTACGCAAGACCTACATTTATCTTCTCCTTTAAAATAATAAACAGATAATATCGAACTAACGAACTGAAGAGATGATAGCTACAAGTTGCTCGGTAGGAAAGATAAATTTGCAGAAGAAAGGAATTATAATTGACCAAGCCAAAAGTTGTCACCGAATTGACAATTGTTATTTTGTTTTACGTCTTAGATGGTTGAAGTAAAGCATTGAGAATTCGTTGAGATAAAATCAATTAATATGGAAAATTCTGAAAAAAGAAAAATCGGTTAAAAACCTCTCAACCAAACCCTGACTCGCGCGCAAAACCACGCTATATTTTCCGTCCATCATTCTTCCACGCATCTCCTTGAATTTTCCTTCGCATAGCCGACATTTCACCACCTCTCTCCCCGCGGACCAAATTCCTCTCCCCCTCGCTCCTAATCTCTCACATACTATACTACCTCTCGCCGTTTCCTCCTCATACCCCCGATCCTCTCCTATACCACTCTCCCTCTCATCCTCCATTCCCCTTCTTCCTTCCTCCTCCAGCTTCCTGCCTCTATTTTATCTCCCTCTATTTCCTCTTTCTTCTCTTACCTCTCTCTCTCCAGCTCTTATCCTCCTCCCTCGCTTACTCCCACCCCCTCGACTCATCATCCTTCAATCTCTCCTTCACTCCCCTTTAAATCTCCTTCCTCCCTTCCCCTCTCATTCCTCCATTTCCCTCTCCTTCCTCCCTTCCCCTCTCCATCCTCCCTTCCCCTCTCCTTCCTCCCTTCCCCTCTCCTTCCTCCCTTCCCCTCTTCACCATCGCTCCAACGAACCCTTGGAGAGCGCGCTCCATTTCTTCGCACCTCGCTCTCATCCGTTCCAACGAGATTGTTTGCCTCAATAAAGACCCCTTCGATGTATGCGACACCGAAGCCCTATTCTGCCTCCATGTGTGTGTGTGCGAGAGTGTGTGTGTGTCACACTTAAGCGGCTGCCAACAAACGAAAAGGCGATTACCGTCGCCGGAGTGCTAGGGAGGGAGGGAGAGGGAGAGAAGGTGGAGTGGGAGTGGAGAATTAGAGGGATTAGTCGGTGGCACGGCTCGGGACTCGGAACAGATCGGCTTATCGCAGAGAGGGAGAAGAAGAGGGAGGGAGGAGGGGAGAGGGAGGGAGGAGAGGAGAGGAGGGAGGAGGAGAGAGGAGAGGGAGGGAGGAGGGGAGAGGAGAGGGGAGAAGATGGGAGGGTGAGACTCCTACTAAGAGGAGGACTTCGCGAGTAGGTGGAGGAAGGAAATGGGAGGGAGACGGCGTGGGAGTCAATTCTCCACTAGCTGTTTCAGAACTCCTTTGGCCCAACCCCTTCCCTCGCCTCCAAAACCCAAACCAACCCCCGCCTCCCCTTTCCCCTCCTACCACTCATTTGCCTTCGCTTTCTTACTGGGAGGATGAACGGGGACCCTCTCGGAAACGCCCTTGATCCCTGCCAGCGCCGCTCCTATGCGGAGCGGCGGAACGAGGCACTAAAGGGTATGGCTTCCCAGAGAAGGGAATTTGGATAAAAGGATTACGAATTAAAGAGTTTGGGTGGTTTTTTCCCCTCACACCGCGACATTGTGAGGTAAACCGTTTTCGAGTTTAACGCGACTGAATCGATCTCTTCTTCTGGGCGAATTAAAGCTTAAATCCCCCATGAAATACAACTTCGTAAATGGAAAAATGTCTCCACATTATTTAGTACGTGTTGAAGAATTCCTTCACGGGGAGATTATAAACTTTCGTCCTCACCGACCCACTGAAAGATTCCTGCAGGTGCTCATTTATAGATGCGCTTAAAATGGAGGGGCTTATGAATAAAAATGTATTAATGATGTCCTGAGAACTCGTCTTAGAGGAGAACATTCATGAAAGCTTTATTTAATGTACTCGTGAACAAAATGTCTTGTTTTGATATCGCATTCCTCGCGAATAAATCTAGCTTAATGGAAATTAATTTTCGCTGTTTTAACACTGAAACTAAATATTATAGCCCGATATATTTTTACGTTCGTATTTTCACTACGTAACTCTAATGAAGCGGGAGTGCTGTACGGTGAGGTTGTCAATAAGTTCTCCGCCGATTCCTCCCAGTTTTGCCAATCTGGCGAATTAGTAGCTAGATCTAACGATTTTCGGTTCTATCTAGCGCCTAAAAATATGCCGTAGCGACCGTTTTTCAAAATTAGCTAATCGATTTAACAATCTAGATAATTCTAGAAATTGGCTAAAATTACGGTAATGCAAACGAAAAAAAATGATTCGTTAACTTTTTCGTTAGGGGCAAAAAGCGATTTCGTTTTTCGTTACGTTTAACGTTATTACGAAATAATTCGATAAAAAATAATTAAGTGTAGTTACTCTTTTATTTTTGTTTTTTATTGTTTTCAGGTTACGTATCCACCTTAAATACGTGCTTCTCATTTAGAATACTAATTTATAGGCACTTCTAAATATATGTTGCAGATCAGGAAACTTTTTAAGATTTCGAAGTATTCGGCACATTTTTCGTTTTCGATGATCATGTAGGAAAATTCGGATTTTCTTATCCAAAATTTTATGTTCAAGTTAAAAATACTTAACACATATTTAAGACTAAAATATTAGTGTTTTAACGGTTATGCCCTATATTGGAAATTTTTATAGGTAACACAAAATGTACACTGAGAACCCAGTGACCCGTAATTAAAGATAATAAAAGGAACCCGTCGGTCGGTTGCACCGATTGTAACTCGGATAATATGCTACTACTGCAGACTTAAAGTTTGGTATAATGATCGGTCATCAGATAAACCTAAAGAGAATTATCCAAAATCCACTATTTGTCCTCTTTAGGGCTAATATTTGATGTCGTTCCTTCTTTTCATATCCCCAATAGGAAATAAATGTAAATTATGCCTGGGTTTACAATATTACATTTCAAGATTAGTTATATTTGAGATATTAACCCGGGAATAGCTTTATTTTGTATATAAAAGAATAAAGTAAATTATTTGTAAGACGAAATTCGAAGCCACTCCAAATTACCATGAATGTAGGTAATTTTTCGGATAAAATAGAAAAATTTGGAATCTTTAACAATGCTGGTATTCAATTGCTGTCATGATGAAAAGAATACTATTAAATTTTAATTAACAGCAAAATTATTGTTAAATCTTTAATTTAATGCTTTCAGTGGGGTCTGACTACGTTCATATGAATTTTTAGTTTGTAGTCTATTTCCAACGCAGTTGATAAAAATGAAGAACCAATTTAAAAAATTCTTTAATTTCAGTTGATTAGAGGGATTATCATTTTGATAAGAATTATGCTTGATAGTTACGAATAAAAATGTTTAGGATCGGATAATACATAATATTTAATAAAATGAGGATAAAGGATATTGTCGCGTACCTCACCGTAAATCGCGAATCCCAACGCGATCTCTCTTCGCTTTCACCAGCGCGCTCGTAATCTCTTGATCACTGACCGCGTTTAAGCAACGGAACTGTCTCTCTCGCTCCAGCTATAACTAACAGAAGTTTATTATTATTTCGCGAACGCCACATCTCAACGACACGTGTAATATAACTACTTTATATATTAGTTTTTAATAGTTCTTTTATTTTGCATTTGAATAGAAATACATGTTAAAATTGAAATATTTTCTTCTAAAATAGCTAGCTCCTACTTGCGCTTTCCTACGTAAAATTTGAATAAATACGTTCGATAAGCTACATTCTATGTTAAAAATGGAAATATTTATTTATTTTCGCAGAAAATAGTAAAAATCCCGCGAAAATAGTACGATTCCCTTCTTTTAACGCTTAAAGAAAAAGGCACTCCATTGTGGATTTCGCATTTCTTATTTAAACTGAATGAGAGGAAAATTTCTGGAATCAAACTCGCGCCTTCAAATATCAGAAAAAAATTTCCTCGACAGGTCGTCCCCAGTAGTCAAAGATACCCACCAAATATCATGAACATCGGTCAATCGGTTCAAAAGTTAATAGAGGGACAGAAAGACTGAACGACGAAACAATGAGCCTATTTTCCATTCTGGAAAGCACAGTAAAAAGCAACGATTCAATGCTTTTTCAGAGCATTATTTTGATTCTAGCTTTGAAAAACATAATGAACAAAATTGTCCTTATTTGCAGCAAGAACAAGAAATATGAAAAAGTTTGAAATAAAAAACAGGGGATGGAGGAATGGGAAAAAAGAGAGAGGAAATGGATAGGTGAAGAGAGAAGGGGGAAGGGAGAGCATGGGGAGGGAAGCAGATATGTAAGTATGATGCAAACTGAGGGAGGAGTAAGACTGCAGGAGGAAGACGTGTGAGTTACAGAGAAATGGAAAATGAGCAGATGCGTAAAAGCTTAGACATTGTATGTGGTTTCATAAAATAGAATTAAATTAAAAAATATATTAAAATTTATGGGCACTAGTTTGCAAATAAGGGATAAGAAAATAAAAACGTTCCATTAGGCGTTGCTGGGTTTATCCTAATTCATTATAAAATCAGATACTCCCTTCCTATGCAGATGGTGGACATTGCTGTCTTCAGAATCGGATCCAGTACCCAATGGTATATAAAACGGAATTTTTAATATAATGACGAAGAAAGTCCCCACACTAAATTACTTGACTTTAATTAATACTAAACAAAATATAAACTTGAAATACGAATGAAAAAATTCTTCTTCAACATTGAATGAACTTCGTTTCTCTTACGGCTGGCGAAAAGTCTCCATGTGACCGCCTTCGGTAATTTGAAATAAACTGAAATTGTCTGATTTGTCTTCATTTCCAGGAAACAATAGCTATCCACTGTTACTATAAACGTCCCATAATAATAATAGATATGAATCAGTACTGATCTCTAACGAACGATGGCAACATGTTAGAATTGTAGATTCACTTCGATCTTTCTCAGATACCTTGTTAAGTTAGACTGACGAACAGTGGATAGAATTCGAGATTGGAGGGGATGATGGGATTGGAACTTGCAGAGCATCAACCTTGAAAAGAGGAAAAACCCACTCCGTTGTAATATCTAAAAGAATGTTTTCAAAGTACACTGTGGCGGATGATAGGGAATGGTAGAGGTCCTTAACTACAAGCGGCACATTTATTGAAGCTTCCTTCCTCAACCTCCACGCTCCTTATCTCCTGCTTCCTGGAGGATTAACACCAGGGAACCATTCTTTTCACAAATGGAAGGAAAATCCGAATGATAATCGGTAGTGGTGAGGATAGCGTTTCTTTCGTGACAAGGCGGCAAAACTGTCCCAGCAGGGGACAAGCAAGACCGGGGAAAGGGATTTTAGGCTACTTTCCCTTGCTCAAGACACGCCGCCTGGTACGAATGCCACTAGAACATAACCCTTTACCGTCTGTTGACGAAATTTATTTTTTCGTTTTCGTTGCGGTTTCCGTTACAGCCATTTGAAAAATTTCGTTACGTTACGCGTAACGTATTCCAGCACTGAATTAAAGAATTTATTTTTCAACACTCTTTAGGAAGTCAGTAAGATATTTCTAGTTAGTGATCACGTTGGTCGGATTTTTTTTTGCTCAGATGATAAATTCTGCATTTCAAATTTCTATAAAAAAGAATAATATTTGATCAAATTTGGCAAATTCACTTAAAATTAATTCAATTTTCAAATAATAAACAAAAAAGAGGAAAAGGTAGAAAATGGTTGCAATCATTCCAAATCGCCTCTGATCGACCCTCGTTTTACCTTTTCATTCATCACCATTTCTGATCATTTGCGAACATTTACAGCCATCGCTGCCCACGAAAAACGACGTTTAGCAGAGGGCAGTGCAGGAATCAAATTCGTCCAATTCGAAGACTTCTTCCCAGATTAAAAAATTTTCGTTAACGTTTTTTTGTTACGTTAATCCAATTAATCCAAAATAATTCCGTTATTTCGTTACGTTACGCGTAATGTTTTCCAGCACTGCTCTGTACACCATATGCGAAGCACAAGGCGACCGGCTAGGTGAGTTTGGGACTCTCGGGCTCATGTGTAGAGAAAATCTTGCTAAGTTCAACAGAGGCAGGGGCTAGGTAGACACCCCGACGGGCTTTTCAGCGTATAGGAACTTGCTATAAAATGGTCGAAATTTCTCGGTTTCTTCGTGGAAACGGATGTAGCATGGGTAAATCCGGAAAAAAACACTATAGGAAGGCGGTTCTGATCATAATAGTTTCGGAGATATCAGACACGGAAGTCAATCAAAGCCTATAGACCCGCCAGTGGAATTCATATTTCCCGCACATTTTCACCGGAGGAGATGTACGAAAACAGGTTAATTATCGTCACTGCTTACCTATCTAAGCAGTCCATTGTGTCCTGCCATTTATAACTTGACTGATAAATGAATTATTCCTTCAATAATTGTAATAACAAAGGTATTATTCGACTACGTACTCCCTGAAGTGGACATCTTCGAAATGTGCATGATGTTTGCCTAATACAAACAGAAATATATCTATATATACATATGGAGTGATCTTAATATAAAAGTTATTAATAATAAAAATTGGCAACACTGATTTCTCCTTGGCAAAACTAACCGAAAATATTAAGAATCAGCCGCTCTACTTTTGGTAGACTCGGGATAAGTCAACACACTTGGCGAGCATCGTTAACCTTTTTGGCATCGCTGCTCGATACAAAGTATTAATTGATTTATAAGCGCAAAATTTTGTCGTAATGAATTTTCGCGATTACAGTAAACGCTTTTGATTATTCACGGGGGTTTCTGTGTACACCGATCTGATATTTGTGACATATAAAATTGACTTTTCGAAGATTTAACCCGTAAATTGTTCCTGTCAGTACGTAAGCAGGAGAGTCGTAACATTCGCGGATCTCTCATTCGCAACGATTTTCAAGAACGTAAACCCAGTGAATGTTGAGAGCCAACTGGAATTTATTTTAATGACACAAAATATCTATGTTAGCATATACTAATCTATAATTATACATTTAGTCAAAATATTTAAGGTGATTTAAATTTAAATGAATTAAACTAAAAGTTTTAATGAGGAATACGACAACTGAACAACCAACATTTTTCGACGTTTTTGCGGCTACAGTTTTAAACACGGAAAATTGCCCTTCCCCCCTCCCGGGGACAGTTGACGCGTTGTCTAACACTGGAGAGCCGTGGGATGTTCTTAGCAACCTTCTGCTTTCCCTTCAACCCTAAGCTATGAATTTTTTCCTTCTGAATCAAGGGAAGAGGGCGTACGTGGCGAGAGGATTACGAAATAGGTAGGGAGGGGGCGGGGGCGAGAGGATGAGAAGTGTGACAAGAAGAGTAGATGGGGGTGGCGCCCCCTCTCCCCTGCTCCCCACGGGGGAGGGTATTGCCCGAGTACTGATAGGGATTCCCACGGGATGAGAGATTTTTGCGCGGATAAGGAAGGGAGAGTTTGGAGGAGATCTAGATAGGGGAGGCGTATGTGGCAGGAATTGGGGAGGGAGATTTCAGGACGGGGTTGAGGGGAGGGGGCACACGAATTTGCATGGAGGGACTACCTCAGTAGATCTTATCCGTGGCCCTGTTCGCACATTAGGATGCAAATCGGGGGGACTGGGATTTAAAATTGTTATTTTTCAGAGGAACCCCTCAGGTCCGTGGCCACGTCGCTTTAGAAGGGCTGGAGATTGGGAATCTCCTTCTCGCCTCTCTCCATAACTTCTCCCTCCACATTCTCTCCTTCCTCCACATTCTCTCCTCCCCCCACGTTCTCTCCTTCCCACAACATTCTCTCCTTCCTCCACATTCTCTCCTTCCTCCAACATTCTCTCCTTCCTCTACATTCTCTCCTCCCTCCACATTCTCTCCTCCCTCCACATTATCTCCTTCCTCCACATTCTCTCCTTCCTCCACATTCTCTCCTTTCTCCACATATTATCCTCCGGTCTCCCAATGAAAGGAAGGTGGGAATAGGAACAATAATTTTCATCGCCCATAAAAATAAAAAAGCCCTCTTTTATTACACTCCAACGTAAGAAAGGAAGTCGCCATTAATGGTCTTCCTTCGTTCCAGAGAGAAAGATGCAGGAAGAAAATTAAATGGATAAGGACCTCGGAGGAAATTAATATACTTCAGTTACCGCGTTTACCACGTGTATTACATTATTACGTGGAATTACGGTCACAGCAACATAGGTTGCGAGGAGGGAGATATATACTGGAGTATGGTCTGGGCGTTGGGGAGAGTTTATGACGAACCTATGGTAGAGGGCGTGACGGGACCAATTTGCATTTCCATGTTTTTTGAACTCACGGGGGGAGAGGGGCAGGAGAGTTAAGGAGGGAGGTGTGGGGGGAGAGGTTAGGGGGTTAAGGGGAGAGGGGCGGAGAAGGTTGGTCGCGTGGGAATGGGACGAGAGATGGGACAGTTTGGCTTTAGCCCCATTTTTTTATTAGGACACGCGACGCGATCTGCGTGCTACACGGTCTGTGGGCACGATACCGCGTTCTCGGAAGTCCTCTCGCCTCTTATTCGGTTGCCCTTTGGGAGCGTCTTGGAATGGGTTCAAGAGAGAACAGAGGCAGAATGGGGGTGGGAGAGGGTCCCTGGAAAGACGAGGGGGCGGTGGGTGTGGGGGAAAAAAAAGAGGAATGGGAAGTGAGGGGCGTCGGAATTGGTGTTAGCGGTGTGAGGGAGGTACGCGAGATGCTATCTCACGAGATGGGAGTCGCTTATCTCCCCAGCGACCGTTTGCGAGGTGTCATGCGTAATGAGGGAGAGGGAGGTGGAGAGGGAGATGGATGGAGAGAGAAATAGGGAGAGGGAGTGAAGAGGAGGAAGTGAAATGGAGGGAGGGGGAAATGGAGTGAGGTAAGAAGAGAGAGAGGGAGGAGGGAGAGGGAGTGAAAGGAAGGGAGGGAGATGGATGGAGAGAGAAATAGGGAGAGGGAGTGAAATGGAGTGAGGTAGGAAGAGAGAGAGGGAGGAGGGAGAGAGGGAGGGAGAGAGGGAGGGAGAGGGGTAGGGAGGGAGATATGGGGGAGAGAGGAAGGGAGAGAAGAAGAGAGGGGGATGGATGGAGAGAGAAATAGGGAGAGAGAGTGAGGAGGAGGGAGTGAGGAGAAGGGAGTGAAATGGAGGGCGGGGGAAATGGAGTGAGGTAGGAAGAGAGAGAAAGAGGAGGGAGAGGGGGTGAGAGGAAGGGAGAGAGAGATGGAGGGAGAGAGGAAGAGAGAGAGGGAGAGAGGAAGGAAGAGAGGAAGGAGGAGGTAGGGAGGGGTAGAGGGAGGTATAGAGAAGGAGAAAGATAGAGGGAGGAAGAAAGATAGGAGATGGATGGGGAGGAGGGAGGGAGCGGGGCACCACATATTCTAATGCAATCCCTCCCATTTCACCCATCCGATTGCTCCACTTCCCTCCGTCTCCTTCTCTCCGTCATTCTCCCCGTTCTTCCCTCCCCTAACATCCTCCTCCCTCTCTCTCTCTCTCTCCCCCAACATTAAATAACTTCATTTTTCCGCTTCAACTTTCTCATCCTCTCCTAATTCACTCCGAGAGCTTGAAAAATGGAACGAAATTTTACCCGCTTTTTAAGTTAACCGACATATGTCGGCATATCAGTTGCAGCTCGCGTGAAAAACCATGTCTCTGAAGTACACGAAAAGAATGTCGTTTGCGAGGGTCAATGTGTCTAAGTCTTCTCTGTGATTTGGACTTTATCACTACAGTTTGCAGACATTTGTTTGAATTAACCATGGTGCCGTACCTTACTTTCTAAAATTATATTTGGTTTTCACTTTGATAATATTATTGTAGAACTGAAATTTGTTTATCGCAATCCTCGAATAAGTAATATGTTAAAATTTTGTAAGCTTTTATTAGTTAAACTTCATTAAGAGGAGATAGATTAACATAAAAACCTTGCCTTATTTATTCGTTGAATTAAACTGCAAGTATCATTAACTAATGTGTTCGGAATATATACTAAATACAGAATTTCTCACAAAAACTACGATTAATTTTATACGACTAATAGCCTCAATTACCCACTCGAGGTGTTGGTTTGAAAACGGGATTATTCAATCATAACAACTGTCGATGGCAAAAACGTTTTACAACGGAAATCCTTTAAATGTGTCGATTCCGCTAAATTTCGCAATCATACATATAAAGCAAAGTAGAATGTTATCGCTTAGGACGGATCTAACTGCTCCCACGCCAGTCTTTCTACGGATCGCATTAGTTTGGTCGGGTGCGGTCGCCAAGGAACCCCAACCAACTCTCCCTTCCTTCGCCTCCTCAATAACCTTCTCTCCGTCTCCACTTTCAAAAGACAACCAACCCACCCTTCCGCCCCCAAAATCGTTCGGAAATTGCAGTGCGGGAGATAAAAACCCCTTAAGGATAATTTGCAATTCATGGAACCCAAAGGAAACGTCAAACGCTAATCTTACGTCCACACCTCTTTCTTCCCCTTCTCTCCCCCAAAGCTTTCCAAATCCGCCCAACCATCCACGACTCCTCACTATCTCTCCCTCACTCGTATTCTAAGACCACCGAGTACTATGGGAGCTTTGGAGTCAGAACACCTTTATATCCGGCATATTTTTGTGCTGATTAATCCCACTGAGTTCGATATGAAAGCAAATAACAACCACTCCTTGCGTTGGAGTATTTGAAAAAAGACCATATTGAGGCTGCTAGTTTACTGCAGTAGCTTAATATATGCCCGTTACGTTTTCTAATGCAGGAATATGCACAAAAGAAAATGCTGATAAGGCCTTCCTTTG
The DNA here is from genome assembly GCA_028673005.1 of Tanypteryx hageni. Lineage (NCBI taxonomy): Eukaryota > Metazoa > Arthropoda > Insecta > Odonata > Petaluridae > Tanypteryx > Tanypteryx hageni. The sequence goes on along the minus strand of CM054115.1, from coordinate 181,752,316 downwards.
GGTTGAATGATAACAAGTTTCTAAGTATATGCCCATAGGTAGAAGCTTCTGTTCACCTCATGTTTGCCTACGTATACAATTTACTCGCAATCGCTACCAACGAAAAAAATTAATTCTGTGGAAAATCAGATGAAATGACAGGGGCTTATGAGGCACAGCTGTTTACGTTATCACTACAAGTAAAATCGTTTCCTATCGTATATGGATAATACAAATAATCTTTTCGGAATTTATTACGTTACATAAAGATGATCATTTGAACGTATCTTTTAAACAATTATCGTCAGAAATTGGTGGACTTCTTCATATTCCCAATAACGTTTCACAAAGGCTTAGCAGGAGGTGATTAATCCGGATGGACTCTCACAGGGAAAAGTAAGAAAGTCGACATCGAGACGGGTATTTTACAATGAATAAGATGATGTTAGGGGCTGTCGGTGGTGTAGTGGAAAGGGCGTTGGCCTGTTACGCTAAGCAGCACCGAACACGAATCCTGCGAAAGTGGGATATTTTTCCGAGGTTGCCCGACCTTCTACTTGTGCGGTTTGTGGAGACCGCGCAAAAGTGAACGCTCCGTCCTTCTGAAGGGACGTTAAACAGTTGGTCCCCTTGGTGCTCTTCGCAAATGCCGACACCGGATTTCTCTCCTCCCTTCTGTGTGTGCGGTGTGGAAGGCAACGAGAAACCACCACACCATGTATGTATATTCCCTAGTCAAAACCAATCAATGAATTGGTAGGACCTTTCGTAAGACAACACCAGAATGAATGATGAAGATGATGTTGAGGATGAGAGGGATTGATAGAGGGGGAGGGGTGGAGAGAGGAAGAAGGGGGGAGAGAGGGGGAGGGGTGGAGAGAGGGGGAGGGGTGGAGTGGGGGAGGGGTGGAGAGAGGAGAAGGGGCAGAGAGAGGGGGGAGGGGCGGAGAGAGGAGGAGGGGCGGATAGAGGGGGGGTGGATAGAGGGGGGTGGATAGAGGGGGCGGGGTAGATAGAGGGGGAAGGGTGGATAGAGGGGGAGGGTGGATAGAGGGGGAGGGGTGGATAGAGGGGGAGGGGTGGATAGAGGGGGAGGGGAATGCGGGGTAGAGAACCGAGTGCAGTGGAGGCCACCGGCACGTGCTCTGGATGCTATCAGTTGCAGATGTGACGTAAGGAGGGTTCACGCTTCTTTTGTCCGAGTGAAAACTGGAATCGACAACGACGGGAAGCGGTTACGACTCTCGCCTTAAGGTCAGGTTAGGTGGATTTCATTACCTTATGCGCCTCCTCACGCCTCCTTTCTCCTTTGCAACGTTTTCTTGGTTAGTACTCGTATAGGAAAATAATTCTAGTTGCTACGATAAAATAGGTTTTCAGACCTTTACAATAAACAATATTAGAAAGGTGTACTCCATGTCGGAGTACACAGAGTTTCCAAATGAGTTCTTTGAGATTTTACAATGTTCTCAATATTTTTCGCTCAGATGAGAATTTAACGAGAAGTAAGTGAAGTATGTTGTAAAATACATCTAGGTCTTCATGTAAAGTGGTCGTCATTATTATCCGATTTTAATCAAAATTGGACTCGATCAATTAATTTTAACAAAACTCCCCAATATAAAATTTCATCAAAATACATCAAGTGGTTCCCGAGTTGAAACAAAGGAACATTGTCAACTACTTGTAGGTCTTCATGTGAAGTGGTCGTAATTGTTGCCCGATTTTGACCAGAATTGGAATCCATTGACTAATTTTAGTAAAATTTTCCAATACGAAGTTTTATTAAAATACATCAAGCGGTTCCCGAGTTGAAACAAAGGAACATTGTAGGTCTGGTATTGAGAGAGTTACTTTTCTTTAGTTAGACCGCTGCTAGAGTATGCGTCGAGCATATGGGATCCGTACGAGAAAGGATTAATCGCCGAGTTAGAGAAAGTGCAGCGAAAAGCTGCTAGATTCGTCAAAAATTGTTATGATAGAAATAAAAGCGTTACAGGCTTGATACAGGACTTAGGATGGGAATCACTAGCTGAGCACCGATCACATGCTAGGTTAAAACTTCTTGAAAGATTTAGAACGAGTACTTTCTCCAGCGACGTCAAAGAAATAATAAGAACTCCAACCTATATCAGTAGAATGGACCATCCTCGTAAAATAAGAGAGATAGCCTTTAGGACAGAGAGATACAAAGGCTCATTTTTCCCTAGAACGATAGCTGAGCGTAGGGGCGTAAACCAAGGCCTAATTTTGGAGTTTTCCCCTTGGTGTTAATACACCCCCTGCCACACACCCTTGTGGTGGCTTGCAGGGTAAACTGTGGATGTAGATGTAAAGTGGTCATCATTTTTGTCCGATTTTAACCAAAATTGTAATCAGTCAATTAATTTTAGAAAAACTCCCCAATACCATATTTCATCAAAATACGTCTAGCGGTTCTCGAGTTGAAACAAAGGACCATTGTAAACTACATTTACGTCTTCATGTAAAGTTATCGTCATTGTTGTCCGAATTAAACCAAAATTGAAATCTGTCGACCAATTTTAGCAAAACTTCCCAATACCAAATTTCATCACAATACGTCCAGCGGTTTCCGGACGGACGGAAACGATCTCCTCTATATGCGTTCACTTCGTGAACTTCGTGGAAAGAACGCTTAAAAAGAAGGCCTTATAGTCAGTTCGTGTCAGTCCGTACGCATGTTTCATCTCAGAAACTACTGTACGGGTGTTGATGAAATTTGGTATTTGGGACATAGGGGTAAAGAAACTAAGAAAATTATATAAATGGGTTACGTGGCCTAATAGGGAGTGCCACTTTACTTGTGACAAATGATTGACTTTTCTTTATATCTAGTACAATATCACTGTCTTTAAACGACTTTATAGAACTATTCAAATGGCATATGTTTTGTTCAGTACATTTTTATCGAAGGAGTAAGCCTATTTCAAGAAAATCAAACTTTAAAGTCGTAAATCACTCTGAACTTGAAATTTTTTCCCGTGTTTTTTAATTGTTATCAATGAAAACAATCTTCGTCACAATGGAAGTAAACTATATCTACTGTAAATACCTAATTATTTAATTTTCTTTCGTGCACACGCAACATTTGGAAAATGAAGGGAAATGGATAATCTATGACGAAGAAATTAACGTAAATACGTTCATTTTCATTACGTATACACAAGCGTTCGTAAGTGAAATGAAATGGATAATTTACGACGAAGGAATAAACGTGAACATACATAAAGATTGTATTACTTCTATTTGAGTAAGATATGTTTTAAGTAATTGTCGATTGTTTTATTAATTACAATTGACTAGGAAATTGGTCGAATAAAAAAATTCGATATTTTCCTGTAATCACTACTGACATTTAAGTTCGTAGACCTTATACTAACCCATTAATATTTATTTTTTTGCATAAATCGTAAAGAACGCCTCTGCCTCGCATGTATGCACACAGATGTTTGCGTAGGGGACCGCGGCTTCCACCGAAGCAACCTTTTTCTCGACCTTAAAGGGGCATTCCTTCCTAACAACATTCATTCCTCTCTCACACTCTTTGCCCCTCTAATTCTGCTTTTGTATTTAAAATTTGCTGTCCTTATTTAATCTGTATATAAATAGACTATTAATTGTGGGTTTGTTTTTGAGAAACTATGATCATTAAAATATCAGGCAGACCTAATCAAACCGGAGCGTAGTTTTAAAAGGCGAACACAATACCACAGAGTTTCTTAAATAACTCTTTGAGTTTTGACAAATTATGCATTAAAATCATAGGCTGTATGTTTATAATAATAAATTAACATTCTACGTAAAAATTCTCTTATAACTGCTATATTAATGCGGCCATAAGGGTAGTCTCACTTCCGAGAAATGTCAACAAATTGGAAATGTCTCCCTAGTACTGTACGCAATATTTTAGAGATGCGCGTAAAATGTCATCGAGACTCGAATCAAACTTGAATTCTCCTATTGGTCCAAATAGTTTAAATTTAAATTCAATCAACAAATTTCGATATTCATCTTCCATTGAAAATTAGGTAAAATGAGTCAAATAGTGAATTACTACGTAAAATATTTAGACGGAGAGAGAATAATTCCTTTGTGCAATCACTACGTGCAAAGAACGCAAGAAAACATTGACAGCGAGGAGGTTGACATCAAAAGGTAAGTGCTTAAAAATAATATGTTCATAGAGCCATTGGCAATGGCAAAAGATAGAAGACCTAGCGCCTCGTTCAACTTCGAAAGAAAATAGAATCATGATTAATTATTTAACCCTCTCTAGATACTTAAAAATATTGATCCTCAAATATGCGGAAACCGCAATTTATCTGATAGTAACTTAAATTCTGCATCAATCTGTGTTTCTGAAAGTGGTTAATGAAAGCATTAAATTGACAGAAAATAATTCCTCTTGAAGAAGGTTTTATTCAGATAATTTAGCAGAATTTCTGTAAGACGAGCCCGTTGGGAATTTACACTATCCATTACGCCACTTACGTAATTGAGTTCTTATTAGAAAAGTCAAACAAATATTTTCAGTGTATTGTGCTTTGTCCAATGCGTTAGCGAAACCGTGGTCTACCGATGAACTGTGCGATTGGAAAAATATTCCTCGAGTTTTATCCATGCGTAAAACAAAAAAAAACATACCTATCATGGAAAAGTTTAAAGGAAACTATTTTCGATTAATATCCAACAGATAAAGAGCATTAAGGGCCAATTAATCACGAAGGAAATCACAGACGATGAGCAACAGAAAGACTTCCAATATTACCATTTTTGTCTTCTCAAACTTAATCCTTCCGAGTTTTTTCCAAAGAAATAATTTGGTAACGTTAATGGCATTTATCTTAAACCGGGTTGAATCATGGAAAAATTTGATTCATACATTTGCGAATGTCAACAGTTTGAATAGTAAATGGGATGAGCACTAAAACTCAGAATTAATAAATAAAAGAAATAAACCAATGATTTTATTATAGACTCTAAATGCTATTTACTTATTTTTGATTAAACAATTTAAATACTTTAAAACTAACATTGCATAAAAATTCCAAATCTAATTATTAATATAAATAAATATAAATATCCCATTAAAAATATCATAGGATGATAGAGATTATTGAAACACTCCTTGCAGATAAAGAGAACTCATTATCCTTAAAATAACTTTGCAAGGCTTTTAAGCAATGATCTTAATTTTGCAATCCAATGAAAAACAGTAAATCAAAATTTTCATTTTTTCTTTTCCATTATTATATCAAATCGAAGAAGCTACTTGTGGAATCTATGTTAGTATTTTTATTTTTAATCTGTATGCTCCCATTTCATGATGAACACCTTTTTGAGTTTTATCAAATAGCCTGATACCAATCCCTGTTAATCTCAGATATACCATTTTAATTTTCTCCTGTTCGGTGATTTACTCTAAATCAGTGGTATTCAAAGTGTGGTACCAATACCAAATGTGTCACCAGAAGGTCCTGAAAGTGGTATCGGCAAAATCTTCGTATTGTCTTAGTTACCACAGATAGTACCACAATCACTCATCTATTTCAACTTACAATTTCATGAAACAGCTTTAACTATTCAGGTAACTGAACATAATAAGTGTACAAATTTTCACCTCGGCATAATGATTTTGATGACGTTTTTTCAGGGAAATTTCTTTTTACGAAAACATGCAAGGGTACCAGGTAATTGATGAAAAAGTACATGCAAAAAAAAATAATAGCACTGCGATAAATGATGCACTTCTGCATTGAACTAGCTGCCCTTATAGCTTTGTTCAGATTTATGCGGCAATCATTTAACGAGTTGACATATGAACATGAGTGCAATGCAGTTGTCGCGTTTGAGTTATGTTATAAATAAGGATACGTATTCTTGAAGAATTGAGAGTAAAAAAAAGAAATATTCTTTAAAGTTCCACAAAGACAAATCAAAAACATCCCCCTGTGCAAGGGCAGCAGCTTGCACAGTACCTAGGTGGTGATCATGTGGATCTGAACAGCTACAGATGGGTAATCACTCTGTGAAACTGCGATGAGGAAAGCAAGGGGAAACTACCTCATTATATTTCCCATGATAGGCTGAAAAGCTGAAAATACCTCTATGGATCTTTCTGGGGTAAAATATTCCGGAGGTAAAATAGTCCCCCAATCGGATCTCCGGGTGGGGACTACCCTAGGGGATGCACAGAGGAAATGTAAGATTAATAAGAAAGCAAGTAGTGAGAAATTAAAAATAGGCACATGGAATGTTAGGACTATGAATCCAGGGGGTAAACTAGAGAACTTAAAAAGGGAAATGAGAAGGAATAATGTAAGTATAGTAGGTCTTAGTGAAGTCCGGTGGGAAGGAGAAGGCGAGATAAATTCAGACGAATTTAAGATTATTTACTCGGGAGGGGAGAAAAAGGAAAGGGGAGTGGGGATTATAATGAGAAAAGAGATAGCTGAAAGAATTAGTAAGGTAGTGACAGTTAATGACAGATTAATAGCCGTAAAACTCCAGATGGAGCCAGTGGATATGCTTATAATTCAAGTGTATATGCCAACAACTAATGCTGGCGACGACGAAGTGGATGAAATCTATGAACAGATTATGGAGATATTGGAGGATGAGGGAAAAGGAAGGATCACCACCATAGTAATGGGAGATTGGAACAGTCTAGTCGGAGAGGGACAGGAAGATAACATAGTGGGAAAATATAGACTAGGGAAGAGAAATGAAAGAGGGGATAAACTTGTGGAATTCTGCCATAGAAATAGATTAATTGTAACTAATACATGGTTTAAGCATCACCAGCGAAGACTTTACACATGGAGAAGCCCAGGAGACCAGAGACGATACCAGATAGATTACATACTAGTCAATGAAAGATTTAGAAATAGCATTAAAAATGTGAAAACACTACCAGGGGCAGATATCGATTCTGACCACAACCTTTTGGTGGCAAATATACAATGTAGACTGAAGAGCGTTAGGAGAAACATAAGAGTTAACAAGAAATGGAACTTAGAGGAACTCCTTAAAAACAAGGAGGCTATCATGACTGAGCTGGAGGAAAGGTTGGGGGAGAGAGCTGAAGAAAATAGGAAGAATGTAGATGAGGAGTGGAGATACATCCATAGCAGCATTAAAGATGTAATGGAAAAGAAGGTAGGAAAGATAACGGGTGAAAGAAACAAAAAACCCTGGATCACAGCAGCCATGCTGCAAAAAATGGAAGAGCGGAGAAAGTGGAAGAACATAAACACTGAAGAAGGCCAAAGAAAATACAAGGAGTTAAATAATGCTTTAAGAAGGGAAACAGATAAAGCAAGAGAACAGTGGATAAATGAAAAATGCGAGGAGATTGTCGAATGTGAAAGAATTTGTAGAACAGACCTCATGTATAGCAAAGCAAGGGAACTATTCAAGAAAAAAGCAAGAAAGATAGGACGTAAAGGAATCATGAACAAAAGTGGTAAAATAGTATCGGAGCCAGACAATGTAAAGAATGGAATTAAAATTTAAAACTCCTAAACCGTAAATTTACCCAGAGAGCACTCACACGTTAATAAGAAATAAGGAAAATTAAAATTATACTTACAAGTTTGCAGGACGATGATGGCCTACAGGGACCTGTTGTCAAAAACTAGCCTAAAAGGAAGAAAAAGAAAACACACACGCACAAGCACTCTGGAAATCTCTAGATACGTATTTCGGGAGCCATGCTCCCATCTTTAGTAGCTGAAGTCGTATGAATTGTTTGTGTTTGGTCTTGTGTATTTATGTGTTCCGGGTAAAAGTTAAAGGAGGGCAGAGGGGTGGGGGAATTCTTAACGGTTAGCGAGTAGAGGGGCGAGTAAGGGATAGGTCCGCGGTCGTTATTCATAACCGTCTCTTTGAATTTGTTTATGAAAATACTCTCGTAAGCGTCTAGTTTCCAGTCGGTTTGTGTTGATTTTAAGAGAGACTGTTTTCGATTTTAATCGGGTGATTGTTTTCCTGTATGTGTATTGCGACGCTAGACCTGTTAAATCTATTGTGTTTGAAGTGTGCAAGGTGTTCTTTGAACCTGGTTTCTAGCTTCCGTTTAGTTTGCCCTATGTAGACTTTCTCGCAGTCTGTGCAAGCGATTTTGTATATGCCGGATCTTTGTAGAGTCGGGATCGTGTCTTTTGGATTGTGTAGTAAGTTGGAGAGTTTGTTTTCATTCACAGGTACTGCTTTAAGGTTCTGTTTTGAGAAGATGTTTGATAAGCCGTTTGTGATGCCTGGGACGAAGCGGATTTTTACGTATTTTGGTATTTTGGGGGGCGTGCTTGTGAGAGTAATCTGTTTTTTCAAAGAAAGACTGCGCTTGTGTTTGTGTAAAATATTCTCCATCATCTGAGGGTCGTAACCATTGATTTTAGCGCATTTTTTGATATATTTTAATTCTGTGAGAAAATCAACTTTAGAAAGAGGAACCTGTAAGAGTCTATGTACCATTGAGTGGAATGGTGCTAATTTATGTGAAATATGGTGGTTGGAATCAGAGGGAATGTACGTGTCTGTGTGTGTGGGTTTGCGGTAAATCCCGAACTTGATTTGGTTGTTTTCTCTTTTTACGAGAAGGTCAAGAAATGGCAATGGCAAAGAAGGAAGGCTGTTGGGAGTGATGATATACCCGTGGACGTTCTCAAGGTTTTGGGGTCTAAAGCAGTTAAGCAACTCACAAAATTTTTTAACCAAGTATATGATACTGGCATATGGCCTGAAGATTTTTTAGATATTGTTATGGTACCACTGGAGAAAAAGAACAATGCAAAATGTTGTAAGGATTACAGAACTATTAGTTTAATTTCTCATACAGCTAAAGTTCTAACCAGAATAATAACCAAAAGAATTGAATGTAAAATAGAAAAGGAGCTGCAAGATAATCAGTTTGGTTTTAGAAGAGGAAGGGGGACTAGAGATGCTATAGGATGTATGAGGATGATGATAGAAAGAGCGCTAGAAGTCAATAAAGATATATATTTTTGTTTTGTAGATTGGGAGAAAGCTTTTGACCGAGTGAAATGGGATAAAATGCTGGGTATTTTAAACAAAATAGGAATAGATTGGAAAGATAAAAGACTGAGCTGTTCAACATCTACATGACGGACATTCCAAAGGACTTTGGATGGAACACCATGTTGGCGCTGTACACTGTTGATGCTGCCGTAATCACCAGGTCCACGAAACCGCGGATCGCGGCCCGCTACCTTCAAACGGCGACGGACAAGCTCCTGGATTGGTACTCCACTTGGCGAGTGGCGATAAACCCGGCCAAAACACAGGCGATCCTCTTCTCTCCTGGCAAGAGGAAAGAACCAGACGGCATCCTGATCGAAATCACGGAAGTGGAATGGCAGGAGGATACTACGTACCTTGGAGTGACGTTTGATAGACACCTGTCCTTCAAGAAGCACGCCGTCATGCTGGCCTGCAAACCATATCTTCCCGCATCCGTCTCGCTCCGATATTTCGGTCGGACCTAATCTCTCTGAAGAGGAAAGTACATCTGTACCGTGGGGCCATTTACCCTGCGCTGACGTATGCATCACCGGCCTGGGGCGGATATCTACGGATATCTACTGCAACGGGAGGAACGGAGCTGCCTACGGTCCATTCTCCACCTCGGTTGGAATACCACCGATGAGGTGCTCTACATAATGACAGGTGCCACTCTCATCGAGGAGCGACTGCAGGAAACGGCGCGGCTGTACTACGACCGCCTGCAAGAGAAAGCTCCTGAGCTTATCCGGGAGCTCGCAGACACGGAAACCCCGCTAAATGAGCCTGAGATTGGCTCATCCCAAGGAGGGGCACCCACGGTTGAATTCCACGCCCTCCACTGCAGATCCATAGGATAAAACTTTAGATGAAGTCCTTCTAACAAGAAGGACGAAAACACCTGAGACTGAACATAAAAATAAACTCGTCGATTACATTATTTCTCCGATGCAATATTGTGTACACATGAAATGAGTATGAAAACACTTTATAAAAGTAGTTCGTATATAATGAAACAAAGTTGTTTTTCATTGCTCACGTTGAGACCTTTTGAATGGGCAGAGAAAGGCTCTTAGTAGTATATCCGCTACTTGGGCCAGACCGCTTGTATAGCCAGACCGCTTGCATAGCCAGACCGCTTGTATAGCCAGACGGCCATGTTGCCGCTTTGGCGCCAGTGCCGCCATGTTGGAATTTCTGCGGCACTATAAGAGCTAGATGCTGCATCCCCCCACCTCTGATCCTTGACGTCACTATGTCACGTGTTTTAAAATTTCTGAGTCGCTAAGGATTTTCGGCATCGCATCTCCCCGATCCCTATCATACCTTTACCCTTGTGACGTCACAATATCACGTGGTGTGAAATTTCTGTGGCGCTAAGGGCGAGCATCGCATCTCTCTCTCTCCATCCCTTACCATTGCTGCGTTATGATGGTGGATAATATGAAAAATCTATGCGGTACTCCTGTGTCGAGTAGGAGTGTGAAATTAACCTGCTCCTGACGGGGTGTGACGTCGCGATGGTGGATGTTTTACCCCCACTCCTTGAGGTCACAAGGAGGTGTTTATTTAAAGACCTTTACGGCACCCTAACCCAAGTCTAGAGAGAGGATACGTGAGCAGCTGATGTCTCCTCCGCCCCTCTCCTTCCGGCCACGCGCGACGACAAGGGGCGTGATGGAGGCTATCCCTAGGTTGAAGCGACGCTTCGTGGTCAGAGGCCCCCTCACACCCTTTCCCACTATTTTCGCCACAGACGTCACAAGTTATTCGGGGGGTAGGCTCCGGCCTAGGCGATACGTGGGACACCGACCCTAACCATCCCGAGCCTTTGCATGGAATCCGCCGCTACTCAAGAGGCACCCCCGCCCCCTCTCCTTCCGGCCACGTGCGACGACAAGGGGCGTGATGGAGGCCATCCCTAGGGTGAAGCGGTGCTTCGTGGCCAGACATCCCTCACGTCCCTTTCCCACGATTCTCTCCACAGACGTCACAAGTTATTTGGGGGAGGGGGTGAAAGCGGCGTTTCGTGGCCGGACATCCACCCACACCCTTTTCCACTATTCTCGCCACAGACGTCACAAGTTATTCGGGGTAGGTTCCTGCCTAGGCGATACGAGGGACACCGACCATCCCGACCCTTTGCATGGAATCCGCCGCTACTCAAGAGCAGATGTTCACGCGTCGGAGGGCGGCGGAAGACTGACGATGATGTTTCGTGGCGTTAGAGTATGCCCGACTCGAGTGCGGTGGTGGCAAGAACATTTGGGTGTTTTTCCCCGCCGCAAATAGAATGCTTATTTGAAACTTTTATAATAAATACCGAATAGGATGGCATTATTTAAATGAGAATCATAAAACTTTTTTATTTTGTCCACATTTATTTCATAATCATAAATACAAATCACCAATATTCAATCAAAATTTATTAACATGTAAAGTATCATTTTCATCGTTATACGAACAACAGGTTTGTAACGATGATAAATCATATTTATAATTATTCACACCCTTTTCATTCTTTAACATATTCAATTTTTTGTTGTGGTTTCATAATTCTAAATACAAATCATCTAAATTCAATAAAATTTATTAGCATATAAGTATGACTTTCCATCATTATACGAACAACAGGATTGTAACAACGAAAAATCATGTTCATAATTATTCACACACTTTTCATTCTTTAACATATTCTTCAATAGATGGGTAACCATAATATCATTTTTCTTCCTATTTTCACCAAAAAAGTTTAACACGAATTCCTTTTCAAATCCCCTGCATCTGAAGTAAAGGTACACCACACAGTATTTACCGCATACATCGGAGGTAAAACTCTGGAGAGGAAAATCGTTATAGGTCCACGTAGTAGAATTTCTGCTGATGAACTTCTGGTGATTTTTTACTGTCGGTGGCAAGCCGTAGCTATCGAAATATTCACCGCTTCCATCTTCATCAATGAAGAATGATATCCAATGCTTACCAGGCTTATGCACTGGGTCCGTGTTTGATATAAACGCACAGGGGCGTTCAGCTCGAATTGGCAGATTATTTGAAGCGAAAACGCCGGTATGTATCTGCTGAAAACTTTTTACAGTTTTTAATATAGACTCAAGCTCGTAAGAATTCATTATTGTGTATCGTAGTTGATGTACTTGTTAAACCAATTAGTAATATGAAAAACGTTTGACGTAGCACACACAAAGTTCTTCTCTATATCATGATTTTTATGGAAACATCTAGGCGTTTCTTCGGTGAAACTTTTTAGAGATGGACAGCCAAGGTTTTTTATATCCACCACCTTTCTGCTAATGAGATGAGATAAATATGCTGATTTTCGATGACCTTTGCAAAATATATTTTCGAATCTCTCGGCAATCAATCGCAATTCTTTTATAAAGTCACTGAACACCACACAACCATCATCCCAACCTATACCGTGATGATGTAACTCCAACCAGCCGTTTTCTTTTATGCGTGGAAATTTCAAAATATGTTTAGGGTATGGTGGACGTATAAGCCAGTGCTGAAATAAAGTCAGGCTTTCATCAAGAATTGCTATTTCTTTTAAAACATAGCCTCCAAAGTTATCAGCGCATGCTTGAAAATCTACAAAGAGGGTCGTCATGGTGTGTAGGCGTGCGGGTGAGAAGGTAATGACTTAAAATTGAAATGTTCTTATATTTTAACTTCCGTAGTCAATGAGGATATTCCGGTGGCGATCGATTTCGATAATATTATCGAATTCGGCGTATATTATGCAATTCAAAGTCTCTGGAAGAGATTCTGCGAAGCGTACATCCATGCGAAGGCTACCCTGTCTTATAAGGTTCCAATGTGAACCGTTATTAGATGAGAGATCCGGTGTTAAATCAAAGGCTGTAAGACAAAAACCATGTGGGTACTGGTCACGCGAAATCGAATTTCCTTCGTTAAGGAAATGAATCCCCGTGCCGCTGAACAACGTGTGATAAGCCGACACATATAATTTATCTTCCGTATAATCCGTTTGCAACGGCTTTGACGGTATTTGCTGCCCGTCTATATAGAGGGATAAATGTGTCATTTTAAAGTGTTGAAAGTTAAACGGGTTTAAAGTTATGTCCCCATTAAAAGCCCTATTGGTCACAAACCCTATTATGCATCTCTTTGGCAGTTGGCCTATGAATATGTTGTCAATTATTTTACTTTGTATTCCTGAGGAGATTGTAAGAACTTTTACATCCACCCTTGTCATAGGGTATTTGGCTGTTGTCCTCTCCAACGCTCTACTATGGGCAATAAGAACTGTAGGGTTGATTCGGACGCGCCTCACCATAAGGGTTGCATCAAGTATTTTTATCTTTGCATAATTGGATTCTCCTATTAGACAGAAATTATCTCTCGAACGAATCAGCTTTACACGAAGCTCAACACCATTTAATAGAAATTTGTCTTGATTGAAGATATCACTATGTATAGGCCCGATCATATCAACCGGCTTACTGAGTTTGGTTAACTCTTTTCTTCTCACTAGACCGGCGTTGGTATTATCGATGCTGTCCATCGATTTACCCACATCGTCATACCAAAGCGACATTGTTAAATGCGACTTCTTTGCTGCCGGCCCATAATTCAGAACCGTTTCGATATACGATCTATAAGGGTAAGTATTGCTGGGAGGTGTAACCAATTTTTGATTCAAGTACGCGTCCACTTGGGAGAAGATGCTGTGTAAAAAGTTATTTACAGGCCCGACTTGTTGTTCAGGTGTCGTTTCTGTGCCGTCTTGTTTTACGATTCTCACCGTGATGTGGAGTAACGTTTGCGAGAGATCGATGTACTCATCTCCTTGTCCGGGGACGACGAATTCTATGGGAGAGTCGTCACTCAACGAAGATAATGGTTTGTAATGTATCCATTGTCCATTTTGAATACTCGTTTGAGTCGGCGGCAGAGTGAAAAGATCTAATTCGGACTTTGCGCACTCACAAGAGTGTGAGTGTAGAAAAGCCATTGCTTAATCAAATATATCAATGGGGTGTTTCACAACCCGTCTCCGAAGAAGATTTCCTCCGGATTCTGATTTCCTCGTCTTCTTCTTCTTCTTCTTCCCTTTCTTTGTTGTCTTTTTCTTGTGCTTACTATTACTTTGCTTCTTAACGCGACGACGTTTCGACGAAGAATGAGGTTGTTTTTTGATTCGTTTTATTTTGTACCCCGAGCCATTCATTAGATCGTCAACTGTTTTCACAGCCTTTCTTTTCAGATTTTCCCCTGCCTCGTCGACTCGATTTCTTACGGACTCACGAAGCGGCTTATTTTGAACAAAATCTCCAAGCAAGTTCAAGCCTGTTCGAAAGGCTTCTTTTCCCACGACTTTGGCTCCACGTGCCAAGAGAGGCATCGCCGTGCGAAAGAGACCGCCCAAAAAACTTCCAATGCCATGGCCCCTCTGATAAGGAGAACCTCTATAAACACTGGCGACACCCAACCCGGCTTGATTCCCATAATAAGTCACATATGGGTCGCAAGTACCGTCGAATTTTATTTTCCGCGCCACCCTAACCATCCTTTAAATTTTGCGAAAATGAAGTTTAACGCACGACGTCCCGAACTCAAATGGGATAGATTCGCCGGTGTCATCTCTTATGTCTATTTCTATGCAATCGAATTCTTGCCGCATTACGTGAACATAGTGTGGCGTGTCAAATATAATCATTTTCTGAGCCCCATAAACATACTTCCTGGCATCCAAGTTTGCGATTCTTAGAAGCGGTGCGCACGTATCTCCGACGATTTGGGATTCCACAATGTCGCAGTAAACGAACAGTTGATGCGGGAATCCTAAGAAAATATTCGCAGGGTGATTCGAGATATCGCCGTTAGTCACTTCGAGTCTCGGATCAAACCCTAGTTGGAGAGCCAACCGCGGCGAAAACGATAGCATAGTTTTTTCACCGCTATGAATCACATTCAAGTCCACACGTTTCGCTTCTTCTTCTTTTCTATCTGGTGGTAGTATTTTTACACGCCTGGTATTTTCTTCTACTTCGAAAATAAATCTCGAAGAGATAAGTTCTTTGTCATTTATTTCGCGCACAAGATCGTGGATAGTTTCGTAATTCCCAGGTTTTAATTTTAGTTTTTCGGCAGCGCCGGACTCTTTCCATATTCGAATAGTGTTGTTATTGTTACTCACCGTGAGGAGAGAACACGGGTATTGAAATTCCACCACACCCACCATCCACCGACCCTTTAATTCAATGCGTCGATGCAGCTGAGTTCGGAATTTTGTTGTTGTGTTATCGGGGAAAGAGTGGCCTGAGCTATTGCTCGGTAATGTGATATAAAACTCATCTTTCATTTTAGCACTTTTATATCCTTAATTTTAATCCACGAATTAAAACTATCAGAGTAACCTACCCAGTTGACGAGTGCTTCCCTTCTGGTGCCTTTTCCTCTGTAAGCGATAATTTTATCTATTTTGTATTCATGTGTAGTTGAGACACGGATGCGCTGTAATTCGGATTCGTAAAATGTGCCTTCGATTTCCTCACCGCGGAGATCTTCTATAACGTAGACGATTGGTGATCTTTTAATAACCTTTTTTATTTTGAACACCTCTTCTGACCAGTTATTTTTATATCCTTTATCGAACGTGGATTTTGTTCTTCCAATTCTTACCACATCCCCAGTAACATACCGCGGCGTCTTTAGTTTTCCTTTCTCCTTGGCGCCGTACAAGTTTTTCCAAACTTCACGTATATTTTCGTCGTTGACATCTACAGGTGCCATTTTAATGGCTGTGTGGGTGGCATGGTTATACCCGTGTAATAACTTTGATATGCTATCAACGTAACGTCGGGTGTTAAATCGCGTGAAAAAACGCCACATTCGTGTTTTAAGTGTGCGGTTCAAACGTTCCACCACGCTCGCTTTAACGTCGGGGTTTTGTGTTACATAGTAATTTATACGATTCTCTTTGAAAAATTTTCGAACCATTCGTGACGTGAATTCTGTCCCCTTATCTGTTTGGAGATGTGTCGGTTTACGCTTGCTTTGGTTAAAAATTTTCTGAAAAGCGTTCTTCACATGCGACCCCATTTTGCTTTTCAACGGTATCCCCCACGCATATTTACTGAATACATCGATCACCGTGAGTAAGTAGTTATAACCATCATTATACTTTTTCAAAGAGCGCATATCGTTGAGGTCAGCCTGCCAAAGCTCATCTTTCATGGTTACAATATACCGATTTCTCGTAAATTTTCTACGGATCGGTTTATGAAGTGTATATGCATCTACACCTTCTAACCACTTTTTAACTTCTTGCGGCGAATATTTTCCACGCATTTCACTTACTAGAGCTCGTGCTCCGGCGAACCCCGCAGGGTTGGCGGGGTTGAAATAAGCACCAGCGATACTCATTATAAGCGAAACTTTGTCCAACCTTTAATATTATAAGGTGAATATCGAAATTTTGTTTTTCTCGCGTGAAGAGGTGGTGATGACTTAGACGGTGTGGATGTCTCTCGTCGAATGAATGACCATCTCCTACTATTACCTATATATTCTTGTGGAACATTCAGCTCGCGTAAAGCATCGCAAAATATTTCCCAACCTTCGGGACTGCTATGCTTGCGAGGGCGTACCACATCGTTGAGTAAATCTGTTATGTTTGAGCGTGGGAGAACTCGCCCCCGGACACTTACAGCGCCACTTTCATCCCATGAAACAATATCACTGCGGGAAAGCTGATCGTACAACAGCCGCGCTTTTCTCCGAAAAGTTTGCGGTACGGAGTTTATAATTATATCATCGCCTGCAAACATCCCTTTCCCCCGCTCTTTAACTATATCGTTACTGAGTGTGTGCGCCTGGAAGGCTTTCGGAGTTTGCTCATCTCTGACATGCATTATCGGTAAGTATATAGGTTTTTTCTCTTTTTCCACCACGTTTAAATATTTTTGCAAAATTTCTCTATATTTTTCCCACTTCTCCTGATCTGACACATTTTTCTCGAGCAATATATCCCTCATTTCCTCATCCATACGCGATATTTGAGAATTCGTATCCCCCTGTCTAAAACGATTGAGCGCATCAGGAGGTATTAACAGCATCTTCTTTGCGTGCTCCATGTTCAGCGAAACAATGAACCGATTGCACCGGTAAGTAGGGAGCTCAAGAGTAATGGAAGGAATGCGCCACCAGATTGAATTATAACTCGTTTTTTCTTTTTCCAACACTCACCGCGTTTGATCAGCCTTCGTAAGATCTTTTTGTGCCGAGCTAATTCGCGTTTGTACTCCGGTTTGAGGGCGATATTCCCTTTTAATACGTTAAGAGCACACTCGCAAATCACCACGATTAAACCTTTATCGGCCGTTTTTAAAATCGCGACTCTTTGAGATGGTTTGACTCTACAGAGAGCTCTGAGGATTTCCTGACAGTTCCTAACAGTGCGAGACATCTTCTCCGACTGAAAGATATCCCGCCGTGTTGCGGTTTTTGTGCCTCGGAATATATACTTGGGTAAACCCGTCTTCAGGAAGTATCTTCGACCTTATTCGATATTCATCGGGAGTGCATTGTTTTAAGTCGAACAAAATATATCCGTGCGGAATTGACGTGGCATCTCTAAAAGCATCTTGAATGAATTTAGGGTTTTCTGGGTAAATTTGCCTAGAAAGATGGAGGATTTGAGCTCTATCTCGCGGATTTTTGAAACATACAATGTAATGGGAATTAAGGGATATATCGCGTCTACCTACCCCTTGATGAAATAAATTTTGCGTTATAAAAATAACACTCAAACCCCGATGATGAGAGCCTTTAGTAAACATATCCACGACACGATGATCAGCCTCTCTCATCATATCATCAAGGACGATTAATCGAGATCGTTCTAACTCACCACTCATATCGTCTAAGTCGGGTATTCCTTTATAAAATTTTACCGTGGTATTCTTACTCAAATTTGCCGGTATAGAGTGCACCTCTGAATAGCACCAAATAACTTCCTCAACTCTGACATCGACCATGGCATCGATCGCATTTATAAATTTTTCCATGAATACGGATTTACCAGACCCTGTAGGACCGGCCACGATGGCTGTGAAAGGGTGTTTCCACGGGATTGACATAACTATAAATGAAGGTTTGAAAGGTATGGTTCAGGTTTTATTAGAAATCAACACAAATTTTGTAGAAATGATTTATTTATTAATTTATTCGACAATGAAAAACGGGCAAGAATTATCCCCAAACATCCCGTATGGTCCGAACTCTGAGGAATCTGCATAAACGGATACACGGACAGATTAATAGATAAGTAAATAAAAGGGTTACATCAATTAAAACGATAAATGCTATAACAATTCAACAGTAACTTCAACAATAAATTTCAACAACAATGACTTCAACATTAAAATATAAGTAAAATAAAGAGTTTCATCAACAACAACAACTTCACAACAACAATAAATTTCAACATTAAAATCAACAGTAAATACAATAATACCAAGCTAGGACGAATACAACAAAATAGAAAAGCAAAAATAGGTAAATTACAGACAAATTTAAGTAACCGTATCAATACTACACATTAATTAAAACATCAAAAGAAATACACAATAACGAATGCATTTTCATATCCCCTGTAATGTTGGGTTGCCGGTATTTGTCAGAGTTTGTATTATCGTGATTGGGAAATATTCTTTAACTATGCATCATTACCGAGGCGGATTTTAAGAAAATGATGAGTGCCGCCCCATCTTTACCAAAAATAAAATTACTATTACTCTATAAAGTAACACACACACACACACACGCACACACGTGTATATATATATATATATATATATATAATAGATATATATAATAGATACATAAAATGCATTCGGTTATAATTCCGCTGTTAAGAAGCGGATTTAAAACCGAATGGCAATGTTCTGTATTTACCGACTCGCCGCCTTTTTGTATATACAATTCTATAAATCTTCCTTTCCCCTCGCGTCACCACATCATGAAATTTTGTTCGGCGGATTTGTCGCGGAATATCAACAGTTACCGCAGGGGATCCATTCACAACCATCCCTTTAAGACTATCAAAACATATTGCATCTTTATTTGAACCGTTTATGGCTATCCCTTTAACCTTGCATACAGTTTTCGTGGAACTTGGGTCACCGCCACAAACAATTCTGTAGGCATAATTTTTTGGCCCACCCGACACAAATTCTGAAATGTATGAGCCCTTCCCATAAACCCCCAACTCATCGGTCATCTCACCTAAGAAGGTCCCCGTCGGTGGTGACCACTCACCCTCTTTCACCGTAAAAATAACACTGTCAGTGTCCCAATAGATCGCTCTCTCACCCAATTTCTCCAGATACTCGTATAAGACGAGTCTGGCGTGGGCGGTTGTATAGCAAGCTATCGGGACACTAACATTCGGTGAGTTTTTTCTCCCCTCCAATCTGTCTACGCAATTGACGAAGACCGCGTCCTCGGTAATTGGTAGAATGCCTTGAACTTCAACATTTGGATCTGTCAATACTTTATAAAAGGTATCAACATTATTGATTATTATTGTGCGGGCGAAGTCTTCCCTTTGGCCAAATTTACCCCAAAGAGAGTTTAATATCAACTTTGATATCGACCTCAATCCCGCGTTGAACCTTACCTCGTCATACTTTAATGTTATGCCCTCTTTTTCTTTCAAGTCCTCCAAATAGCGTGTCTTATCACTATCCGTGACGCATGCTTCCGGCCAGCCGCTAGCTTGTTGCTTTATTTTTAAGAAACAATTAATATACCCTGTGAAAAGTCCACCTTCGTCCTTCGAACGGTCATAGAGAGTGACTTTGTAGTTCCAAACCTCATGCATTTCCAAAATTTTATACCCTTTAGTTACTGCTTTTTTAATTTCGTCAGTGACCCAAGTCCCCACGAATTTCCTTTCACACTCATCCTCATGCAGACATTCCCCTTGCACCTCACCCTCAGCACAACTCCTACACAATGAAAAAAGGAGCTTCCCATTTAATCTCACAGGTAAAACCGGATGGTATATATCGCGCGGCGGAAGCACCGTGCATTTGAGAATCCCCTCACATTCGTTCAGCGGTGGACATTCTGCCCCAACGTGAATTTGCGGATGTCCTACCGGATATTTCCGCCATTTGTTCACGAAGGGGTATAAGGAACAAACGTCTAAATATTTAATATGTTCCCCAGAACACGCGCGGTGATACAATTTCGCCGCGTTTGTTCGACCGCCAAAGAAAGCATCTCTAGGTTTGAGAGGTTCCTGGGCGGCATAGGGGTGATAATCTAGAAACTTTTTTACCTCCGGGTTCGATTGTAGATATTCTACGAACTTGCACTCCCACATCTCGATTAATGAACACCCACTTTTTAAAAGGTGCTCACGTCGGTATGTGGTGGCCTCGAACCTGGAACCCATTGTTTCATTTTGGTTGTTCGAAATAGGGGCATGACGGTTAGGGAAACAATCAGGGCACCCATGATAAAAGCAACCGTAAAATTCAAAAATTGTTACGGCGCCTTCACTCTCCAAATACCCATCGACTCTGTACCCTGCGTATTTTACTTCGCGACCGTTTGCAGCATGGTTAATTTTAATTTTCCGCTTCTGCTCCTCGGACAGCAACCACATAATTGCTACATGTGATTGCCTGTCTCGCCATCGGTAACCTCCAGAAGGCACAACACCTATGGTATTCTCCTTCAAGAAATTTCTCTTATAAGCTAAGAGACATGCGCTCGCGATAGTCAAAGCCTCGGTGAAAGGGCGCACCTTTGTCAAATGATAAAATTGCCTGCTAAAGACGCAGCACGCGGCTCTTAGTATAGTTACATCATTGGAGCAATACTCCCTTAAATCCTTTTCAAAATGAAACACAGTCTCAGACTGTGTATCGTACCATTTGTCAAAGACATCCCTTTCACCGGTGGTCATCGTATCGTACCCGAAAGATTCCTTACCCGGAATCGCACCAACATACCCTCTGTTTTCCAATCTATTGAAAAAATGAGGGAAATACCCCTTTTTAATGTCTACATCTAAACTAAACGCCTTAGGTAATTTGGAGAGAGCCATGGGTAGGAAATTTAGAGAGTCTATAAACCTGAGATTTTGGACATCCATCGTTATAATTTTCGTTCCAGTCATTATAACTTTGGGTGTCCATTTATTATTTTGAACCATATATTTCAAAAGGAAATGGCCGTCATACCCCTTCATGTTATGGGCAATGCAGATAATTTTCTTGAAATAGGTCCTCGGTAATGCTAAATATTTAAAGAAATCCCGAATAGGATCACATGTGTCAAAAATGTGTTCTCGAACACCACATGTTTGACACACATGATCACTATTCATCACATCTGCGCAGTCAGAGCAGCTCTGCTGTGTAACGCACAAAACGGGGACGTGCTCGTATGCCCCGTTGTCGGTGGGCTTATCTTGTCGACATTCTAGATCATAATAAATGTAGAGCACTTCATTTTTTTTTTCAGAATTCCCCGAATTGCGTTGCATAAAGCAGAGATGCCCCGGTAAACAAACCTTCCGACATACCGCACAATACGCCTCACCGCAGCGGTGCTTTTCGCCTCCAGTATTTGCTTTATACAGTTTATTACAACCCTGACAATATTTCCTGGATTTACATAGAGCACCGCCGTTTTTTTTATGGTTGCTTAGGCAAACCGTCCCAAAAAACCACCGATTGCATTCAACACATTTAAGTTTTTCAATATTTTCTGCACATTTGGGTTTTTCAAAACATCGGTCGCAAATGAGATCACATTTGTGCTCCTCTTTGTGATAATACGGCTTGTGGCATTCCCTACAGTAGTAGGAACATGAAAATGCACCCGTCAACGATGTTATCACGTTGAAATGCTGATTTTCAAAAATCAAATCGATATGCTGCCGCGGCTGACTTTCCGTAGACTTGGGACCCTCGAAAATAACATCCCGCCCCTTTCTATCACCGAAAATTGTTAAGGAATAATTTTTTAAAAAATCTTGTACTTTTTTAATCTCGTCAATCCCTCCCCCATCAGTTAAATCAACCCTCGAATCCCTCATTAACGCGATTGCCCGCTCCCTCTGTAGATTACCCCCATTTTTTATCTTTTTTAATAATGCCCCTTGATCCTCATGTAAGGATACGCCAACCGCGACAGCTCTAGCTAGGCATATGGTACCGTCGTCAGGTATCACGATTATGCTACGTTTTTTTTGACAGAAGTCATTAAAATGCATAGAATTTACATGTGTACGTCTCCCGCGGCCTAAAGGCATATCAACGTGGCTAATTTCCACATTGATATGCCCGGCCGTTGCAAAGGAGTCGTTGCTTTGCACAACGTTAGAAATAATTTTTAAAATGGCCTCGACATCCAATTGATCGGCCCTTCTAAAGGGGAGATGTGCCCGCTTTTCTGGTGTTATACTATTATAAATAGCTAACCCTAGCCGATCGTTTCCCTTAGTACCGTCCTTAATAAAACCCACAATGTGGTTAAAGCACTTCTCCACCCAGACGATGGGGTTTAAATTCTTCGGGGACTTTTTGAGCGCCACCTCAATCACCCTCCCCCTCAGTTTAAATTTCTTAAAATAGTTTATCCTTTCTTTAACCAAACTAAAATGTCTACCTTGGGTGTCGTCGCCATCGCTATCGCCATCGCTATCGCCTTCACATGCTGTTTCATCGCCATCACTCCCGGTGCCAGCCTCATCCCTCGAGGACACAGCCGATGTCTCATCCCTCGAAGCCGCCGCCTCCTCCTCCTCCCCCGAAGCCACCGGCGCCTCCGTAGTGATGTTTTCCGACGACTCCGGAAACTTAACCCCGTCTTGCCCTCCCTCCATCGGTTCTGTGGAGGCTGAACCACCGCCGCCAACACCGGCTTGAATGGCCCCGGCCGTAATTGCATCTGTCACATCTGTTAAACGAATTTTACGTTAACAAATTAATTTGATAATAATAATAATAATAATAATAATAATAATAATAATAATAATAATAATATACACACACTTGTACAGCAACAAAAATAATGCTAATGATATTAATAATAATAATAACAATAAAACATCCACATTACCAGCCTTGGCCACTTCCTCCGCCCTCACGCCGCCTTCAACGCTGCCGGTCGATGGTAGCTTTAGGTCGCTGCTGTCTCCACCTAATAAAATGAATTTCATGTTATTGTACGATTCTTATAAATAATAATAATAATAATGATATCTGCCATCATCATCATCATAATCGTGATAAATGTTATGATCACAATACCTTGTTTGGCCCGGTTCTTTGCGGGCTCCTCCCCGCCCTCAACAGCACGACGTTTAGCGGCGCTGCAGCCACCATCGACCCCATCGATAACATCTCTCAGATGCTTGTTACCGTCGATGATCGCCGCCGCTTCCGCATCTTCAACCGCATTCGCGCTCGGCTGCAACTGCTTATGAGCCTTTTTCGTCCCCCTTGCCACAAGGCGTTTCCGGGCCTCGTACATTTTCGTATAAGTACGACATACGCCGTACAGTGCTTCCTCTTCAAACCCTGCGCTTATAGCGAAGGCGACGAATTCCTTAGCCTTTTCTGCCACAAATGATATACCCTTGCCCTCCATAGTTGCTTCGAGTATTCTGAAATGCGCCAGTCTAATACCTCAGCGGTAGTAACCAAATGCTGCTGGTGACGCTTGTTTTATACCGAATTTGGTGGGGTTGGTTTGGGATGGGGCGGCTTGTGGTATCTGGGGGAGGGCACGCGCGCAGTCGTTGAGATTTTTCGCCTAAATACACTAATGCCTTTGCGGTGTTGTGCAGCTGTTGGATCACTAGTTATGGTCAGGCATATAAGACAGATTTAACGTTTCCGGAATCACCCTCCTACGCCGGATGCGATTCTTTTAAAACATCCCAGCCATGGCTGCTTGTGAGATATGATGGCGGGTGGCGCGTGGTCGTTGAGATTATTCTCCTAATATACATCAATACCTTTGCATTACGGCTGTGACCGGACGCACAGCTGTTGCGACATTACTTATGGTGCCTGTAAAAGACACATTTTAAATATTACACATGTTTCCGGAACCATCCTCCCACGCCGGATGTGGTTCTTGAAAGCATTCCAGCATTCATCGCCTCTAGCCATGGCTGCTTGTGAGCTCTGATGGAGGGAGGTGCATGGTCGTTGAGATTCTTCTTCTAAAATACGCAAAATACCTTTGCAATACGGCTGTGATTGGTTGTACAGCTGCTGTGACACTAGTTATGGTGTCTGTAAAAGACGCATTTAAAATATTACACACGCTTCCGGGGTGTGATTTTTTAAAAAAATATCCCAGCGTTTGATCGCGTCTAGCTTTGGCTGTTTATGCGATATGATGGTGGGATGCGCGTGGTCAGTGAGATCCTTTACCGTACGGTAGCGGCCATATTACTCAGCCATTTCGTCATTAGTTACGGTTGTTCGTAAAAGTCAGATTAAAATTATTACCCACGCTACCGAAAAACACCCTCTCACGACGGATGCGGTTTTTTAAAAGTCTATTTCTCGATGTCACTCTGCACCTTGGATATTTATATAAGCGTAAAATTAAACATTCCACCCCATAGTTAGCGGCGTCGCAAGTGGGAGTTCTAAACACTATCCGCCTTTAAATACCCTACTATACGGCCTACGTTTTCATCACGACCGTCATTCTCTCTTGAGCTTGCGAGGAGTTAACATCGTGCTGTACAATGGAGACTTCTGCCGCTTCTTCTTCCCCGGGAAGGTTTTCAAACTTTAACCCGACGAAAACCTTTAAAAGGTGCAAGCACCCAGTGAATCCTCGCGGAAATCTACTTCGAGAATTCGGACGTGGAAACTTCGGGAAGAGAGATTTCTACGCGTTATCCGAGGGCAGCAGCACGCCGAATAACACATCCTACGACAAGATGGACCGCCTCCGCTGCTACGAAAAGTCTTCGCTCGTAATGGCTGTAGAATACGCAATCAACGCATCAGATACAAAGAAAGTGCGAATAGGGCTGAACTTTAAAAGCAATTTCAAACCCGTGGTCTTCCTAGGAAAGAACAACGCAAACGGTGTCTCGCTCTCGCCAATACAGTGGAGGGGCTTGATGGGATATAATGATACGGTTATGTCTTTTATAAAGGGGGGGCTTGGGTGCAGAACGCCGGATATTGTATTTGACGACTTAAAATTAATATTCGCCGAACTATATGGGGAAAAAGTTGTCAAAATTATTAAAGAGGAAAAATATAATGTGTGGTTGGGGAGTGCGTCATGGCTGGGCTTAAAAACGATGCAAAATTGCATCGAGCACGCCTTACATCTGTGTGAGATATGGTATGACAGTGTTGTGCACCAGACTTTTGAAACAATCGTTCGCCAACTCAAAGAAAATGTAGTGGCCAAGTGCGATGGGTGCAGAGATGCGGCTTTAGAACATTCATGCAATGCAGAAGAAACTTATCAGAATGAACTCGAGAGCCTGAGTACGGTGCACGACTATTTTGTGGGGTCCTGTGAAGATGACGGCTTTGATAATAAAAGGTTTCTGTATGAAATTGTTACATTTTGTAAAAGAAAATGCATTGATTGTGCAACAGAGTTGTTATACTAATTTGTGATTAGAAAATGCATAAGTTCTTTTATGTAATTGTATATAAGTGGTAATACAACCGTAATGATAATGTTTAAATTGTATGCAACAATATTAAATAAAAGTGTACAAAATACAAAAGTGTTATGCTTCTCATTTAAATAATACCATCCTATTCGGTATTTATTATAAGAGTTTCAAATAAGCATTCTATTTGCGGCGGGGAAAAACACCCAAATGTTCTTGCCCCCCAACCACCGCACTCGAGTCGGGCATACTCTAACGCCACGAAACATCATCGTCAGTCTTCCGCCGCCCTCCGACGCGTGAACATCTGCTCTTGAGTAGCGGCGGATTCCATGCAAAGGGTCGGGATGGTCGGTGTCCCTCGTATCGCCTAGGCAGGAGCCTACCCCGAATAACTTGTGACGTCTGTGGCGAGAATAGTGGAAAAGGGTGTGGGTGGATGTCTGGCCACGAAGCACCGCTTTCACCCCTCCCCCAAATAACTTGTGACGTCTGTGGAGAGAATCGTGGGAAAGGGACGTGAGGGATATCTGGCGACGAAGCACCGCTTCACCCTAGGGATGGCCTCCATCACGCCCCTTGTCGTCGCACGTGGCCGGAAGGAGAGGGGGCGGGGGTGCCTCTTGAGTAGCGGCGGATTCCATGCAAAGGCTCGGGATGGTTAGGGTCGGTGTCCCACGTATCGCCTAGGCCGGAGCCTACCCCCCGAATAACTTGTGACGTCTGTGGCGAAAATAGTGGGGAAGGGTGTGAGGGGGCCTCTGACCACGAAGCGTCGCTTCAACCTAGGGATAGCCTCCATCACGCCCCTTGTCGTCGCGCGTGGCCGGAAGGAGAGGGGGCGGAGGAGACATCAGCTGCTCACGTATCCTCTCTCTAGACTTGGGTTAGGGTGCCGTAAAGGTCTTTAAATAAACACCTCCTTGTGACCTCAAGGAGTGGGGGTAAAACATCCACCATCGCGACGTCACACCCCGTCAGGAGCAGGTTAATTTCACACTCCTACTCGACACAGGAGTACCGCATAGATTTTTCATATTATCCACCATCATAACGCAGCAATGGTAAGGGATGGAGAGAGAGAGATGCGATGCTCGCCCTTAGCGCCACAGAAATTTCACACCACGTGATATTGTGACGTCACAAGGGTAAAGGTATGATAGGGATCGGGGAGATGCGATGCCGAAAATCCTTAGCGACTCAGAAATTTTAAAACACGTGACATAGTGACGTCAAGGATCAGAGGTGGGGGGATGCAGCATCTAGCTCTTATAGTGCCGCAGAAATTCCAACATGGCGGCACTGGCGCCAAAGCGGCAACATGGCCGTCTGGCTATACAAGCGGTCTGGCTATGCAAGCGGTCTGGCTATACAAGCGGTCTGGCCCAAGTAGCGGGTATACTACTGCTCTTCGTTCTCCGGGTTTCGTAAGTGTGTATGTCCGAATCAAGCGAGCGTATCGAGAGGTAAAGTCAGAAAGTGTAATGATCGTAAAACCAAAGAAAGCGTATCGCGAGGTATACCTGTATTGTTTACACTTGGAACAAAATAAAAAGGAAATGTTAATGTGACATGTGCATTAAAAGTAGCTATAATTCATTATAATACATACTATGTCCCGATCATTTCAATTTGAAAATGCTCATAGCGAAAAAATGTTTGGAAACAAAATAAAAAGGAAATTGTTTACACTTGGAATAAAGTAAAAAGGAAATATTAATGTGACATGTGCATTAAAAAGTTATAATTTACTATCATACTTACTATGTCCCGAATATTTCAATTTGAAAACGTTTATAACAAATTAATGTCAGTTTTATCTTGACACAAATCTTGGTAGTATTAAGCCTTCTAGTTTAAACTTGAAATAAACACATTACCAAGAAACTCAGCGACTTCTACTATTGTCAGCTAGAGGCCACGTTATTTCCTACAGCGCCATCTTAACATCAACCATTACAACTACGTCGAGCAGAGCTTAGCCGGTCATGAAAAACCTCAGTATCTCGCCAACGGTACGACCGATTTCAATATTGTCATTTTTCTGCAAACTGCATCACACGTTAAGGAGACTTTTGCCTTTGCTTTAAAAACATATTTTTTTACGCTATTAATATAATAGATTTAAAAATGTAAATTTTACTATTACCCGTACTTAATTTGAAGAATCAAGGAATATTCCCATTATTAACTCCTGCCGTAGAAATTTACTAACGATATATAAATTATGTAAAAACCAGACTCACCTGCATATACTATTCAAGCGTTGGTTAGGAATCGGGAAAGTTACTTCAGCAACTTCATCTGAATGAATCTATCTAAAAATATTTCTAAGAAATATTTTCATGCAAAAACCAAACTTAAACTGTCATTGAATAAAATGCAGTAATTCTTATTTCATTTTCGGAGAACTCACCTTCGATATTGGCGAGGACAATTTTCCGTGAAATACACTAATACAATACAATACAAAATTTTAGAGCCACGAAATCTCTAGAATGTACTTCCAACGAGTAACAACTGCGAGAATAGATGCCAAAATATAACTGATCACTGAACTTCCAAACTACTGCATGAATTATATATAAAAGTGTTACCATATGTTCTTGCCGTAAAAGAAAAGTTTCTTTTCTCTTTTCGTCTGCAACACTGTAAGCGCGACCTGTGTCACACCACCGATCTAGAGATATTATGTACCTCTTTGAGCAGGGTTGCTGCTGTAAGACCAAACTTGGCAAGAGGGAACGGCATCAGTATTTCAACAGCCGCAGCATAAGGCCACCCCCTCGAACCTGCGCACTGAGGCAATTGCCTCACTTGCTTACTGTGTGAAGCCGGCCCTGGAGTGAGTGTTTTGGTGTCGATTTTTGACCTACATCTCATATTGAATATTTAGTTCCATTTTTATATTTCGCGAAATAATACCCATAATGGACAATTGGTTGAAAACTGGAAGTGTTAAAAAATAGGCATGTGAGGCAGAAAACAGTCAGCAACCATATGTTTTCAACCGCATCATCAGTGCACAGAATTTAAACAGCATCAACCCAGTGAATGACACCAATCTTCAGAAATAAAATACCCGGTACATTCCGAGTCAGGAATATTACGTCTCAAGAAAAGAAAATATGTATGACAAAGATTCCATGAAACTTGGGTTCACTTATATTGGTGATGATGATTATCCGAAACAACAGTGGGTAATTTGCAATGTTGTTCTTGCAAACAGTAACCTCAAGCCTTCTCTTATTCGCCGCCACTTAAAAACCAATCATCCTGCATAATTACTTCCACCAGGTATCACCAATCCTAATTTGAAAATGATACTCTGATGCTAATACAAATTTGTTATTTAAGTATGTATTTGGCAAATTAGTAACACTTATTTTCAAAAACTTTTCCAAATAAAAAGCATTTAGAAGGTTGAACTTTGTGGAAAGATTGCATAATGTAAATTAAAAAAAGAATATTGTATATTTCCACTAAAAAAATTTATTACGACCGGTTTCGCCTGTTACAGCATCATCAGGTGACGAAAGCCGAGGGTTCTATATATATACGGAGAAGGAAGTTAAATGAATAATAGGCAGGAGGGAGAACATACAATCAGTAATGAGATAATTTTAAAACAATGACAAAATATAAATTACAAAGTTATTACTGTTATACACAACCGTTTGATTTAATGTCATTCACTTTGTAATTTATATTTTTTCAATGTTTTCAAATTATCTCATTACTGATTGTATGTTCTCCCTCCTGCTATTATTCATTTAACCCTCCTACTCTATCCCTTCCTTCCTTCTACACACACACACGCGCGCACGCACGCACGCGCACACACACACACACACATACATATATATATAACTCGGTTCAGACGAAACCGGTCGTAATAAATTTGTCCGTGGAAAAATACAATATTCTTTTTTTATTTTCATTAATATTAATACATTTGTATTATTTAATATTATATTGTTTGACCTCCATTTTTATTTCAAACAGAAAAGACTTCAAGACGCAGGTTTGGGGTTCTCAGAATATCTTTAGAAGGGGGTTCGTAGCAAACATAAAAGGCAAGTAAGGGGTTCGCGAAGTGCTTTACTCCGATGGAAAGAGTCTGTGAAAAAAGATCCTCATGGAATTTGCTCTGCAATTATTCCCTAACTTGTTTTCTCTGCAGCAGGGAAAGCTTTTGCTTCGAGAAAAATTCTGGATCATGATATACAATCCATTCCCTACGTATGAACTTTTTATTTCGATAAAATGTTTTTTTCTTAATGTTTTATAGTCATACATCCACAGTAGGTTATACGTAACTTGGAATCATACTGCCGATATTTCGACTTCTCATACATAAATTTGAATTTGAAGGAAGTGACGGATTTAGGGGAAGGGTTGCACATGACGCACGCCAGAGGCCCCGTGACGTATGGCAGTGCGCAAGGGGACCCATGAGTGTAAATCCACCACTGGTTGAAGATATAATTCAAGGATGATTAGGCTTAGGGTTACTACTGGTTAAAAACTATTTTGTTTTGATCAATCTCATTGTAGCTTAAGGAGTTGACTTGAATATTTTTATAGGATTGAAGCCATAAAGTAAACTGGATATTTCATTTTTGGATTCTTCAATTTAAGAAAGATAATATATTTTTAATAAACTCAAATAACATATTTAATATAAAAATACTTTATTTCTGCGACCTCTGGTTAAACATAGAAAAACTATTTTTCCTCGGAGTGATAAAAAATATAGATTATATTTAACGCAGATATAGATACAGTACGTGCGAGAGAAAATGCGTTATCTCGGCCATCCATTTAATTATAATTAGTACTCGTTAAACTGGTGATTCATATGCGGCCCTATAAGAGCTTTATCACGGTCAACGTAATAGTTATTTAATTAAAAAAATATTTAATATATATATATCTCAAAAAATTTCCTGAAAACAAGTTTTTTTTTCTATCGATTAAGCTATTAACCAAGACCTTTTCTAAAGAGCTTCCGTTAAAAAGAATTACTCATTCAACCATGTTACATGTTAAATTTGGCTCTCCTAAAACAGGAGAGCACAATGCGCTCGTCGCCTGCCAACTGTGTCAAATCGAATATATGTGACGATTTGATGCTCTTAATCAGATACATGTTTCGTATAATTCTTTACATATTCAAATTAACGCATTTTGGTAATTTGTAAATGTATTGGTAGAGGGGTGGCTAGCGCGTCTGACTCCCAATACTAGGGTCGCGGGTTCGAGTCCCGCCTTGGTCATAGTTGTTTGTGATTGTCTTTGTTATTGTTATACATATTATTAATCGATCGATTGTAATGGGCCTCGTGCTGCAAGCCGATTGTTTACAAATAAATAAATATTACACAATTAAAATTGGAGTCTCATACTGACCATAGTACTTTGCGTTTACCTCCTATGTTGGAGATATGAAGATTGGAAAAATACTGCTTTCATGTCAATATTTCTAACTCATTACTGCGGTTTACTGATAACAGCATCAGCCTCAATTGATGTCGGTTTGCAGCTTCAAACTTAGTTTTAAAAAAAATGCACCTACTATTAATAAACTTGCGTATATATTGTACCATGTGGCGAATATTATGAACAGATCGCCACAAGTTTGGCGAGCATCGAAATCCAATCGGAAACCCGTCACAGAATAGCGTCGATGCGGCAATGATAAATCATCGACAATGATATGTCGGTACTGAACCTTTCTGCTCAAACATTTTCACATCGCCTCACTTCCAATTTTCTTTTGCCTCGCCTTTCATTACCGATTTAAAACTTCCATATTCTCCCTCTCTCTCTCCCTCTTTCTCCGCGCCATCTCGCTCCGTCTCTTCCACACCCCAGTCTCGCAGAGCAGTCTTATTGTAGGTGGCGTTTGTGTGCGTGCGTGGGCGTTAGCGTGCAGAGGGCGGGGCAGAGGTCGCGCATGGTGTGGGGAGGTCGATAGGGATCTGGGGTGGGGAGGAAACCCCGATGCCACTTCGGGGGCGGTGTGGGGGAGAGGCTTTCGTGGGGGCGTGGGAGGCGAGAGGTTATTCGCCGGCGCCGGAGCGGCAGGTGGCGGGGGCAGGGTGCGCTCTGGACTGGATTGGTACCCTGACGTTCCCCCCCTGCCTCCCCCTTCCATTATCGGGGGAGGAGAGGCGGGGAGGGGGGCAGTATAGGTGGTGTCGTTCCGGGTCGGGGGTTGCGACGGGCGCACGCTCTTCGAGGTGTTCGTGGGCGGGGTCACAAGGGTCACCACTCGGAGTGGGCGTGCGTTAGGGACGCAGGTGCTTCTGATCTTGGCGCCTATCCTCCCTCACACACGAAACTTGTCTCGCAACTCCCTTTCTCTCGTCCTGGGAGGTGCGACCTGCGAGCTGACCCTGGATCCGAGTTGGATTACCCGGTTGAACGTAATCCAGCAACGAAATATAAAAAGACCTCTGCGAATCCTGGGATTTCCATTCGATGGCTGCGTGAACGGTCGGAACCGCCGTTTTTCACGAGGCACACGTAGAATAATTATTTGTCGGCGGTAGGGAAGAGTAAATAGAATCCCACTATTTTTTGTTTTTCCTCACGGAAAGTAAAAAAAACGGAAAGTCACTCATTGATCCACTTCCATTGCTTTCCGAAAAATATCTAACGTTCAAATCTTTAGTGATTTTTAGAAGAATTTATTTTTTAACAAATATTTACGTAGGTACAATTGACACGATCGCTCTGAATCTACGCAAGAGGAAGTGGAATGCGATGAATCTCACCAATTCTTTTAAGAATGACCGTTCAGTAGGATCAAAGGATTTGCAGAGAAGTTTTATGTTACCTCACCTGCCAAAACGTGTGCAAAAATACCAAGCGAATAAACCCACTCTTTGCCTTAATTTCGGAGAAATATTCGAACATTCTTGAGGCTGCTTTCTAGGTGGCAAGTTTCATCAATTGTACGCTAATGAAGTACACTAATACAGTCAATGAATAAAGAAAGTTTTAGAAATGACGTGTGTACATAAATATTTGATGTCAAAAGATTATTAAATATATATTTCGTAGCTACAAGAATAAATTTAAAATATGAAAGATATGCAAGAATCTCACGAATGAAATTTTACCTAAATATTTGGGTTAGTCCAAAATTGGGAGTTTTATATAAAGCGGCGGTGGAAACAACGTGCCGGTAAATTTAATTTGCAGAATTTCCAAAAACAAATTTTAGGTGCCTGAAGATACTTAGAAGAACGAGACTAGGCTGAAAAATGCAGCAATAGATTATTCTTCGCTCTATCGATAGTGTTTTTCTCTCACGGAGAGGATTTACCAAAAGTATGCCATCCGCTGGCATTGTCGCGAACCTAATACTTCAATGTACGTAGGAGGCCGGGCGTGACCGGGCAAAGAGAGGCAAATTATGGATGTGTAGGGAGAATTGCGAAGTGGCGCCGCCGAGGTATACGCAACACCTGCGTCACGCGCGCGCACTACCCACAAACACACTCGGTCCAAAGATACAACGGATGACCTTCCGGATCTCCGAGGTCATCCGGTGGCAACGACATCTGTTGCGATTTATTGTTGTGAGAGAGGCTCATTTTAACCATACCGCCTCCAACCCGGATGGAAAGGGGTTCGACCCCGCGCCGAAACGAAATTGGACCCTTTGAATGCCGCGTCCGTACGAGGGACAATGGGAACGGGGTTTGGTGGTGCGGAGGGGGTGGGAGGATGGGTGGAGGGTGCATGGGGGAGAGGGGGATGGAAAGGGTGGAACATGCAGGTTGTTTGAGAGCGATCGTGTTTCCCTAAGGGTGTTTCGATGAAACGAATGGGAAAAACAAGAGAAAAATGCCGGTTTTATTTCAGCGTGCGGCGAAAATAAAAAGTGGAGTTAAAAAACGTAATTTTGGATGAGGAACAAACGCACTAGTCAGTCTACAAACCAAATGCCTTACTTATTTTAGGTGCATTATCCCGAATACTATTCTAATAAAAAGTAACAAATAACTATATAGGACCTTGTAATTAAAAAACCACGACATATGTTTTAAAAAAAGGTGCGTCGCCTCATTGGCATTCTCCAAGGCAGTGCCTTTTATTTTTTCCCCATCTACGACGTGAATAATTTCATAAACGTCTTCGTACCACCATTCCTTTTCGTTATCTAATAAATTTGATTAGAAACACGCAAACTCAACTTTGTTGGCGTCCCTCTGAGGGTCGCATCGACTATTCGCGTCAGTACCGCACTTTGAACGTCCCTGCTTTAGAGGGAAGACCCTCTCATAGAATCGCAAAAACAAACTCACAGCCTTTAAACAAATAAAATAAACGATACGAGATAGTATTTTTTATTAGAAAATTTTGCTAATTTCCACATCAGGTGATGATGGTGATCGGTCGTATTTCGCATTTATCTATGTAAATTAGAAAAAGTTTTCTAATAAAAAATACTATCTCGTATTGTTTATTTTATTTGAGTATGGAATTTCACGAAGTCTGAGCCTGGTCTATTAACCTTTTTTTAGTCTGGCCTTTATTTGAAAATTAGCACGTTGACTGCCACGCTAAAATTTTCTTTTTAGTCTCGTGGGGCACGATATTTTTATAGTGTTTTTATAACCTTAGTGTTATAAATATATATATATATATATATATATATGTATGTATGTGTGTGTGTGTGTGTGTGTGTGTGTGTATGTCAACAAGGTGTTGGGATGAGGAAACCCAGTAAACACTCACCAATCAGACGACTTCAGGTTGGCGAGGCCCCGGGGATGTCGAAGCGACACACGTAAAAGAACACTAAAACACAGAAACATCACAAACGTAGAAGCTTTCGGAATTATTCCTTCATCAGCTACAGAGAGAGAATATATATATATATATATATATATATATATATATATATATATATATATATATATATATATATAAATATCAAATTTGTTATTGTATTATTTTTTATGAAACAAATCTTCGGTATTATAAAAGTTTGTGTTAGATGTTGTTACAAAATTTAAATAATTAATAGTATTTTTCATTAGTATAATTCCTGAAAATCATATAAATAAATATCTTATTTGTTTATACAAAAAATATTGAATTGTTGTTGTTGTTCTACCATATATTAAGCCTATAAGTATTCGCCTGTAGCTGAAGAAAAGCATCAATAAAAATTTCAATAATTGGTGGCATTACAAATATAACTGCAAAGCAAGCACAAAGCGTTGTTTCTGAGGCCAAAATTGACACATTCACTATGCTGTGACGAACAAGTGCGAGTTTATATTACTTCACGAGGCCCACAAAAAATCAGCAATGGAGTTGTATTTACAGTCGCGTGGCCCCAAGGGCAAAGCGATGCGCGAATTAAATTCAACTCATATGGCAGTCAACGTTTTAAAGCATTCATTAAATTTCCTCCTACTACAACTTATAAGTTCAAAATGTCGGAAATATTTCATTCATCACGTATATTCTACTAATGTTTAAACCAGTGGCGTAATAATAGAGCGGCGTGGGTGAACAAATGCCACGGACCATGGGGGAGGGGTGGAATATTTCAGCATATAGAGATATTAAAGATTATTTCGAAATTTTTCTTTTATAGTCAATTTCCAGTTAAACATTATTTTTGGACAGTAATTTATAAGGCCTAGTATTTCCAGCATATTCCCGATGGTCGATTAATAAATGCAAATTAGTAGGTTTTGCAATGGGCTTCAGTTTTAATTAGGCATATAAATTTGTTGGGTGAGGCCATTTATATACATAACATAGGCTTTTTCAAAATTGATATAATTAATATGCGAACTTGAGACTTGTACGACCCTAAATACGAAGTGCATTTTCTTGAAGAGAGAATTCGAGTTAGCTTAAAAACTGCTTTTGTCGTCAGAAAAAAACAGAAATTTTTGGACAGTTTAACATTGAGAAATTCTGATGCCTCAGAAAATAATTCAATGCTTTTATACAGTGTAATATTTTAAAATGGGAGCGGGGAGGAAGAAAATATCGTATTTACGCCGTGATTGAATAAACGAGAAGAAGGATGGGATTATTGCAATTGTATAACATGATTAGAATATTTTAATGTAAAAAATACAAAAATGTTATTAATTTTAATCCTTAAATAATAAATATCACCTGTAAAAATTAACGTTTTTATCCTTATTCCTATTTCATTTCACCGTTACATTCAAATTGCAGAATCGCTGCAAAGGGCAGAGTAGTAAGAATTAATAAAACTGGCTGGATCCGCAATGAAATGGCCATAATTCTAAAACAGGGTATTTTTCAGAAATAAGCCTAAGAATAAATAAAAAACTTTCTTGTATAAGAATTCAGAAAACCGCGTTTTTTGTAAAATAAACACTATGAATTGCTTTTTCAAATAATGGCAGGTACTATAATTGCAATGCATTTTCAAATTTATAATAGAGCTGCTATAGATTTTGCAGAAATTTCCAATACATGTATTTATGCCGAATAAAAATTTCAAGCACTATGTACAGAATAACGAATAAATTTTAAATGCAAACGCTTGCTAAGGCAGGAGTGCTTTATCTGAGTTATGAATAAAGAGAGAAACCAGTTAACGATGAAACTGGCCAAATTGGGTTCATAAGGAAAAGATTATTTTAAAAAATAAGGATAAAAAAATTAAATTGTGGTTATTCATTTCCAAGAAATCAATTCCAAATAGATTATTTTTCAAAATGTTTAAAAACATTTTACTAAATATCACTTTCTAAAATTTTATAAACTAAACTTTCGTAAACCTATGTTTTAAAAAATCCGATGTGGCCAAATGACTTTCTCCATACATGTAATATTTCTAATAATTCCACATATGTTAAATGATAATAAATATTTTAAGGAACTGCGGGAAAAATTTAAAGACTTTACAAAGAACAGAAATAAACTCAAACTGTAGCCTTCTGATATTGGATATAACCCCGAATCTCCAACAATTAAGAAAATAAATAGGAGCGTAATGTTTTTACAATAGTCACCGGTAGGTGGTGTGGGGGTGGCAACTAAAAAAATTTAGTTGTTAAAATATCTCTTCAACAATGTATTATATGGGAAACTGCTTCAAACAAAGGTTGTAGATAATTAAATTACCTACAACTTTTATTCCAGCACGTTTTTACATTTATCAAAAAAATAAAAAAAACGGATGAGACAATAGTAAACACCCACTTACGGTTGACTGATTTTTACCAAAAACTAATCAACTCGTCTTCCTTTAACAAAAATGTCAAATATAAAATTTCGCTTTGATCCGATTAATAGTGTTTGAGTTAGAGCACCCACAAAATCGCAGTCACAGACATCATCGAGAAAATAGTCAAAACGTGTTCAGGGGACCTCAAAACGTGTATTTCCATTGAAATCTCGAATTCGATTTTTTTCATGAAAACAATAATTCCTTTATATGGAGAAAGTAAAAATGATGCATGTAAAAGTTACATAAAAAGAAGATTGAGAAAATTTCGAAAAATATTATTTGAAAAATAGCCATTAAACACATTGCTAAATTCGTTTGGCGGAAAAACTAGAAAAAATTCATCAAAAATAATCTTAATAATAATTTCGCTAACATTACGCTAGTATAAATTTGTTGGAAAATTGACATTCGAAAAAATATTTCTCAAAACAACTACGTTGTTAAAGTTACGCATTAAAAATCAACAAAGGTAAAGTACTCCTTTAGCCAAACAATTAGAGGGTTACAACACCCAATGCATTTCGCCCACAAGGTGGGCATCGTCAGGGGTAAAACCTGTTTCAACAGTGACTGGGAGCCAACTGCCAGGTTTGAAACGGAAAGTATTAAGAAGACGACCGAGAAACAAGTGAAGCGCGGAAAGATTTTTCGGCGTGTGTGTCGTTTAAATCTGTCAATTTGTATAGGGTCTTGTTGAAATCTGTGTCCGTGTTCATGAGTGTATCGCGGTTTTTGTAAATGTGAAGGTTTTCTAACGAGTTTAGTGAGTTATTGGCTGAAGTTATCAATGTTAAATCGTTTACGTGTATACTATGACCTGTTTCAAAGATGTGGTTGGCATCGCTTGATTTTTCAAAACGATTATATTTATAGTGAGCCATGTGTTCCTTGAAGCGTGTTATTCGTTTCCTTCTTGTTTGTCCTATGTACTTTTTGTCACAGTGTGAGCATTGTATTTTATAAACACCGGACTTGTTCAAAGATTCTGTTGTGTCTTTTGTACTGCCCAGTAAATTTTTCAAATTATAAGGATTTGTATATGTTATGGTATAATTCTTATGTTTAAAAATTTCGTTCAAGCCTCTGTTTAATGGTGGAAAATAAGGCAATTTTACATATTTGTCCTCTTTTTTGTTGTCTAATTTGAGGGAAGTGGCATTGGACAAGGTTTTATTAAAGTTATGTTTCCTCACTAATTTATTAATTAAATTATTATCGTATCCAAGTTTAGCGGCAATTTGTTTTATGTGTTTGAGTTCCTTTGCATATCTGATTTTATTGAGGGGGATGTTACATAATCTGTGTGTTAAAAATTGAAACACAGCTATTTTTTGGTTCATAGGGTGAAAGGAGTTGTTAGGAATGAAGTTATTAGTATGTGTAGGTTTTCTAAAAATGTCAAACTCAATGTGTTGTCTATTATTTATGATAAGCAAGTCCAAAAATGGCAAGGTGTTGTTTTCTTGAAGTTCATAAGAGAACTTAATTGAAGGATATATGTTGTTTAACTGATTAACAAATTCATCTACATTTTGTTTCTTTAAATCAAAGATTGTGAATATGTCATCCACGTACCTCAACCATATATCTGGAAAGTAAAGAAATTTTTCTTTGCAATCGTTTTCAAAAGAGGACATGAAAATATTGGCTAGAAAAGGAGATAGGGGGTTTCCCATAGAAGTGCCTTGTGTTTGTTTGTAAATTTCATTTTTGAATAGAAAAACGTTCTGTGACATGCATAAATTAGTAAGTTGTAAATATTCGAGGACAATTTCATCTGAAAAATTTTGTTTTAGTAACAATGATTTTAAAATTTGGGATGTTTCTTCCAGAGGTACACTTGGGAAGAGGCTTTTAACGTCCAAGGAGACCAAAATCTCAGACTCTTTTAATATTATGTTTTTTAGTTTACTTATCACGTCATAGGTATTTTTAACAGAGTGTTTGACGGGAAAGAACATCTGTTTAAATTCACTATTAAGCCATTTGGCCAAGTTATAGGTTGGGCTATTTATTCCTGATGCAATCGGTCTCATGGCTTTGTCATCTTTATGTATTTTGGGGAGACAGTACAATTTTGGTATGTTTGGGTTTGAAATTTTTAACTTGTAGCTTAATTTATTATCAATGATGGTTTTACATCCTTTAATGATGTCTTTAGTTTTTTTAATCATGGAATTTAATGGGTTCTTCTTGAGTTTAATGTAGGTCTATAATTTGGACGTTGTCAAAGTATTGTGTCTTATCCATGACCACTATTTTATGGCCCTTGTCAGCCTTAATGTAAAAACAATCTTTATCTCTGAGTTGTTTCATGGTTTTGGAATAGTTTTTAGGATGAGACTTATTTAATTTGTTCAAGTTGTGTTGGATTTGTATTGAACAAGCTTGTCGAATGTAATTTTTGGAGTTTTCATCGAAAAATGCAATGGATTTTTCAATGTCTGTGATTAAATCATCTATAGGTGGTTTCCTTGGTGGGAAAGCAAATTTCAAACCCCTATCTAAAAGAGACAATTCATCCTGAGAATAAGGTAGATTGGACAAGTTTTCAGTGAAATCAGATGTATGTGAAGTAATACTGGGTTGATTTGTTTTTTTGTACATGTTGTCAATAGTTTTATCCCCTTGTTTCTTAAGAAACTTTAATTTTTTATCTAAAGTTATGGATTTAATATGAAACTTATGAGTATTGGTCTCGTGCATTTTATGTTCAAAATTGTTCCATTTTTGAAACTATGTAGAGAACACAAAGTTATACCCAACTTCATGAACATTTTTTCTAAACTGAGAAAAGATCATATCACATCCACAGTAAAACAAATAGCTATCAACAAATGGTTCCAATTAGAAATTAGGAACCTATACGCTAAAAGGAGCTCCATAGAAATTTCGACCGTAAGTGGGTGTTTACTATTGTCTCATCCGTTTTTTTTATTTTTTTGATAAATGTAAAAACGTGCTGGAATAAAAGTTGTAGGTAATTTAATTATCTACAACCTTTGTTTGAAGCAGTTTCCCATATAATACATTGTTGAAGAGGGCAGGGCACCACTGGATCACTCTGGTGTCCACTACACGCCCGAATCGGCTCAGAGAGTAGCGAGTAGGATTCTCGAGCACAGTAGGGATTTTTTAGGCTAGAGAGTAGGGCAGGGTGTAGGTCAGTTTTGGGTCAGGGGATAATCGATGCATTTGTAGAAAATAAGAATCCCGCAAGATTATCTAATGATAGAATATACACCGAGCGTGACATGCAGCACCAATTTCGCGATAGGTCATTGATAGAATGTTCCGTTAAGGGCGCGACGGGTCGCAATTCCAATTTTGATGCGACGCCATACAGTCGTGGGAGTGATTGTGATGGGAGCGCATGTAGTTTTAGAGTGGAAGAGAAAGTCAAGGGTGAGATTAGCATGCGAAGTGATAGTGAGAAATTAAACGTCGTCGTACTGAACTGTCGCAGCATCCGTAGGAAAATTGCTGAGTTCGAGCATGTTATTCGCAGTCTGCATGCCGACGTCGTGATAGGCACAGAAAGTTGGTTAACGGATGAAATTCAGAGTCAGGAGATATTTCCTAGAGACTATCGTGTCTATAGAAAAGATCGCGCTAATAGATCGGGCGGGGGAGTTTTCATAGCGGTTAGCGATAAGTACGATAGCAGTGAGATTCCGATAAGTGACAAGGATATCGAGAGTGTTTGGTGCCGCATAGGTAAAGATGGCTCCAAAAAGGTGTTCATATGCTCGTTTTACAGGACACCTAACGCTGGTGTAGATTGTATTTTAAGTCTCGAGAAACAATTATCAAAGCTTAGACTGATAAATCAAGATGGTATCGTTATAGTCGGTGGTGACTTTAACTTACACTCAATTGATTGGGAAAATCTATGTTTCGAATCTAGAGGTAAAGAACGCGAATCCTGTGAGGCATTAATCGAAACATTCTGCGAGCACTCTCTCCTTCAATTAGTCGGAAAGCCAACGCGATTGGGAAACATATTAGATTTATTAGCAACTAACGTCCCAGAAAGAATAAACAAAGTCACCATTGAAGATGGGATAAGTGATCATCAGGCCGTATATGCAGAGTGTAAGTTGAAAATCGAGAGGCACCCCAAGCCTCAAAGAAAGTTTTATATATTTGCTAGGGCAAACTTTTCAAGCTTCAGGTCGCGCCTACGAGAAATACTACCTGGCTTCCGTGATATGACCGAACGATCAGGTGCTGAGTCGTCATGGAAACTATTCAAGGATATAATGCTAGAGAGTATCGATAAGTACATTCCAATTAAATCGAAGGTCGACAATAAAGAGCCACGTTGGTACAATAAGCAAGTTAGGAGTGCGCTTAGGCGTCAGAGAATATGCCACGCGAAAATAAAAAATATGCCGTCTACATCATCCGATGAATATAGAGCAACTAAAGTTAAGACGTATAAGGAATCCCGCGCTAAAGCGAGAACTACTATGCGCGAGGCTTTTACTAACTTCCGGAATAAGGTATTAAATAATTATTTGAAGGAGGACCCTAAAGCGTTTTGGTCCTATGTGAGAGAGGTCCAAGGTAGAGGCCCTACAATACCTTCCCTGCGTAATGACTCGGGTGACGTTATTCATGATAGCGTAGAGAAAGCCAACCTGTTAAACGGTCATTTTGTAAAAGCATTCACAGCCGTCAGCGACCATTGCGTACATTATGCACCCGCAATAAGGGGGGACCTGATGGACGATATAGTATTTTCTGAGGTGGGAATAGCAAAGCAATTAAGTTCCATCAGACATAACAAAGCCACTGGCCCCGAAGAAATTCCTGCTCGCGTTTTAAAAGAATTAGCAGAAGAAATAGCACCTTTTCTTCGGATAATCTTCGAGAAATCCATTTCTCGCGCAGAGGTCCCTAGCGACTGGAGGTTAGCGCACGTTACCCCCAATTCATAAGGGCGGAGACAAGGAGAACCCAGAAAATTACAGGCCGATTTCTTTAACTTCGATATCGTGTAAGATTCTCGAACATATACTCGTTAGCAACATAATGCGATTTCTTGATAGTAATTTATTGTTAGATGATTGTCAACACGGCTTCAGGAAAGGTAGGTCATGTGATACTCAGCTCGGTCTTTTTGTTAATTGTTTACTGAGAAGCGGAGAAAAGAATACGCAGGTCGATGCCATCTTCTTAGATTTTAGGAAAGCCTTTGATAAGGTACCTCACAGGAAGTTAATAACGAAATTAGAAACCTTAGGCGTAAATTCTAAAATCGTTAGTTGGATTCGTGAATTTTTAAATCATAGGAAGCAGATGGTTGTTATAGATGGGAAATCTTCGAACTTAGTGGAGGTTGTCTCTGGCGTTCCACAGGGTAGTGTAATTGGTCCGTTATTATTTCTAATTTATATAAACGATATCAGCTCAGTAGTCAGAAGTAAAATTAGGCTTTTCGCGGACGACACCGTCATCTATAGAGAAATAAGCAATCCGGAAGACCACCAGTATCTCCAAAATGACCTAGAAGCTATTTCTGCATGGTGTAAGGAATGGCAGTTAGAGATAAACCAAAAGAAAAGCT
The DNA here is from genome assembly GCA_028673005.1 of Tanypteryx hageni. NCBI lineage: Eukaryota > Metazoa > Arthropoda > Insecta > Odonata > Petaluridae > Tanypteryx > Tanypteryx hageni. Next base: position 181,709,803 of record CM054115.1, on the reverse strand, counting down.
GCGTCATCAACTTCTGGAGAACCAAGAGTATCTCGTTGAATAATAATTATTCGTTGGACGGAGTAGAGATTCCAGTTTCAGACTCGATTAAATACCTCGGAGTCACGATCCATCGTGATCTCTCGTGGGACACCCACATTCGCCGATTGATAGGTGCCGCTAACAAAAAGCTGGCCTTTATAGGGAGAATAGTTCGAAATAGCTCCGAAAAAGTGAAAGAATTATGCTATTTATCCTTGGTTCGACCGCAGGTCGAATATGCTTCAGCTGTGTGGGATCCTTACGAAAAGGGACTCACTAACAAGATAGAAAAGGTTCAGCGCAGGGCAGCTAGATTTGTAAAGAGGAATTACGATAGTAAACAAAGCGTAACATCATTAATAGAAAATCTGAAATGGACATCGTTAGAGGAACGTAGGCTGCAGGCTAGAATTAAACTACTGGAAAAATTTATGTCGGAGGGACTAGCGAATGAGGTAGTAGGACTTATCAGAAGCCCGACGTATTTCGGAAGGCAGGACAGTGAGGATAAGATTCGCGAGATTGACTGCAGAACGGAGCGATATAGAGGATCGTTTTTCCCTAGGACGATAAGAGACCATAATAGGAAAAGATAACGTAGGAAAACTATGGACCCTTGGTGCACTGCACCCCCTGCCATCCACCGAAAAGGTGACTTGCAGGGTATAATGTAGATGTAGATGTAGATGTAGATATTTTAACAACTAAATTTTTTTAGTTGCCACCCCCACACCACCTACCGGTGACTATTGTAAAAACATTACGCTCCTATTTATTTTCTTAATTGTTGGAGATTCGGGGTTATATCCAATATCAGAAGGCTACAGTTTGAGTTTATTTCTGTTCTTTGTAAAGTCTTTAAATTTTTCCCGCAGTTCCTTAAAATATTTATTATCATTTAACATATGTGGAATTATTAGAAATATTACATGTATGGAGAAAGTCATTTGGCCACATCGGATTTTTTAAAACATAGGTTTACGAAAGTTTAGTTTATAAAATTTTAGAAAGTGATATTTAGTAAAATGTTTTTAAACATTTTGAAAAATAATCTATTTGGAATTGATTTCTTGGAAATGAATAACCACAATTTAATTTTTTTATCCTTATTTTTTAAAATAATCTTTTCCTTATGAACCCAATTTGGCCAGTTTCATCGTTCATCGTTGTCTTCATACTTTTAGATATAATCGTTGACTTCGAGAGGTCCTTCGCGTGGATTAACTTTTCCGTAAAATCGTTTATGCATTGGGTTTGTCTGTCCGTCCGTTCGTCTGTTTGGTGTAGAAATTTATTATTTAATCCCAAAAATAGAGAAAATTTTGAAATTTTTAACTATGGGAGATAAAATTGCCATAGCAACGTGTCCTCTGCTTTTAAATGGGAAACTATTGTTACATCGAAATATTGCTTATCAAGGGAATTTATAGACTATATTTTGAGGCCGTCTATCTCAACCAAAGGTGTAATTTTATGATTATGTCATAATCGTAAAACAAGAAAAAAGCGCCCTATGTCATTTGCTCTGCAATTATTCCCTCACTTTAATTTTTAGTTCTTCTGCCTTTGTGAGTGTTAGCATCTAATATGTACCTATCGCGGTCGAAACATTTACAGACCTTTAGACGCTACTGCGTGTTTGACCTAACACGTCCCTGGCGTAGAAATCTTCCCCGCAAAACTGATCAAATTATACTATATTTTTCTATTTTTCCTTTCTTTTCTCTCTCTCTCTCTCTAGGCGTCTATTTATTTAACTAAAATTGAATTTCTCTGCGATAATCAATCATACAGCATTAGAAGATTTCTTTTGTCGCTTTGTGCCGATTCCTCAAGTTTGCTTAAGAACTGATAAAACCAAACAGAAGTTTGATGCTATAATGCAGTGTATCTTAAACTATGGGCCGCGACCCACCGGGAGGCCGCAAAATAATTTTCCACGTAAGGTGAAGTGCCAAAAAATAATCTTTTCACGAATAATAAAATTTAACTGAATTTCAGGAAATACGATGCTATAAAAATTATTATTAGTCATATAAAATGAAGAAATTCCATATAAATTGTTCCGTTTTCGCAACTCCCCATGTTGGGAACCAGTGGTCTAATGCGTAACAGAACTGCGCTTTTCATACGTCAGGGGTGGACGGAAAGAGGGGAATGAAATGGCTGTGAGGGGAGATGGAGAAAGGTAAGAGAAGGAATGGGTACGAGGAGATACGAATGGATAACGAAATCTGATGGAAAAAGAGCACGAGGGAGGCAACATGGAACGGAGAAGGGAACAGCAACTTATGCAGGATCATCGAGGGATATGGGAATAGAAAGAATGGAAGATAAACGTAAACATTCGTGCTTGAGCATGTTCAACTTTCAAACGTACATATTTCTCTGCTACAAATTTCATCTACTCAAACAGAACAACGATAGAACATCTCCTCTTCTGCAGAAACAGTTTATCTATGTAATTGTTACAACAGCAGAAAGTCTAAGATACAAAAAGCAGCTATTCTTTCTTGTCTCTCCGTCCCTTCCTCTCTTTCCCTTCTACGTGTGTGTTTATATATATATATATATATATATATGTTTCTCTCAGCTACTACGTCTCTTTTTGCCTCTCCACTCGCCCGTGTGGTGTGCCATTAAGCTACGCCTTATCTGGCAAGCAGCGGTGCGAGAGAGACGAGGGGCAGAGAGATGTTTTCGAGTTTTGAGGAAGATGGCATTGGGGTGAGGCATAGGGAGGGGAGGGGGTGGGGGAAGAAGGGGGAGAAATAAAGGGGAGGGAGACGTAATCGCGATACGCGTTACGTTTTCGCCGCCTTTTAAGTTCCGCGAGGTGAGGCCCCGGAACGAGCATAGGAGCGTGACTGAAGTGAGGTTGTTGAGTGACAGTGTCCCTTGTCTCGCCCCTTTCACATCCCCACTCCTCCTTATCTCCCTCCCTTTCCTATTTTGACTCCTTCCTTTTTAATTCTAGAGGGAGAAGAGAGGATCTCGGTTTGATTTCTTTGTCGTTGGGAGGGAGTGGGGGAGTGGAACAGCGCGAGTGCGTGGAAACCAGAGATAATGCGTGGCTTAGAGATGGGTTGGGTGACAGGTTTTTGTTTTCCGAGGCGTATTGTTCGCAGAGAAAATCAGTAGGTCGAGAAAATTATCTCAATCTCTGTGCCACCGATTGTCTTTTTTTTTAACTTAAATTGGTTGTTATTATACGAAACTATTTTATTTAGATTCTGAAATGCACTGAATGGAAGGATGAGCAAATAGTTGGTAAATTAGAATTCAGGTAATGATTGAGAGTAACCCAGAGCCAACAGATCATATTTCTTCATCTTCTAATTGAGGCTACAAAAGGTCACACGCAATATCTCCATAAAACAGAAAGAAATAGCAACCAATCCATCGGTGAAAGTTTTCGAAATATTTGGGATGAGCATTTCTTGCCCCCATAAACAAGCCGAATGCGTCAAGAGCTCTTCTCAAATGTAAACTCACCGATCTTTGTTTGTAATAAGAATATTTAATTAGAGTAATTGTCGGTGAAGAACCTTATAAGATGAGTATTTCACAGTTGAGGTAACTCAACTATGTCACGGCAACAGGAATTATCACCAATTAAAGTCACTGGTCGAGTTCAAGAGCTCATTAGTTTTTTTTTCTGAATCCGCATATACGTTTGGTTTGTCCGTCTGTCTGACACGCTACTGCTCCTAAACGAAAGCAGCTACAGACAGTTTTTTCGCAAGCCGATTCAGTATTCTGCCTCGTTGCGCACGTTTTCTTATGGAAATTCTAGTTATAGTAGGTACTATTCCTGACTAATCATACTAATGTACATACATTTTAACATTCTGTATAAACATTTTTTAAAAACTGCCATTTAAGGTCTGCTTCTCAAGCTCTTTCCTTATTAGTTTTTTTATACTTTTCGATAAGTTAAAAAACAAATAAAACGTCTGCAAAGCTATGGCGAGAAGGTAAAAGCCAACTCCAAAAGGACAATAAGACTATCGCCACGAAATATTTGACTTGAAAATTTAGACAATGAGACCATATGACAGAACTCCGAGCCGCTGTATCACGTCAAATTATCCCAACCACATCTTACATTAAACTATACGAAACAAAAATAAGATGAGAATAAAGTAGAGATATGGTAGGGAATAGGTAAAAGAAGGGATAAATGGGGAAGAGGGAGAGGTGGATAAAGGGGAGAGGAGAGAGACTGATAGCGTTGGGTTTATAGCGATTTGGTTTGGGGAAAGAGAGAGAGAGTCCTCTACCGAGTTTTCTAATCACTTCCGTGGTTGATTAAATCCTTTGTTGGACTGAGCTTTGGGGAATCAATGCTTTGCGCCACCCTCTCCCCAATTTGTGTGTGAAGTCTGTGAAAGGGGAGTCGGTGACGGTTGCGGTCGAGGGAGAGCGGAAGGCCATTGGGGGAGGGGGAGGTGGAGGGGAGGGGGAGACAGTGGATCTCATGATGGGGGAGGCGGGGGGATTGGAGAATGAGGTTGAAGGAAGGGGCAGAGTGGCGGTTTTCGGGCTACTGTGGAGGGAGTAGGAGAGCGAGTGGAAGGAGGGGGCCTCATGTGGAAATGGTGACATGTCGGTGCCTTCTGATTGACTCGGCGTCCGCGTGGGTGGGCGCGGGTGGCAGTGCTTGAGGAAGGGGTGGGTGTGGGGCGGGGTGAGAGGGTCCGGAGACGCCGCGCTCCCTGTTTGCCTCGTGCCTACCAAACAAAGTGTCGATGCTTATAATGACGAGATGGGGGTGCGGCGAGGGGACGGGGGAGATAAGGGGACCCGGTGGGGACGTGTGGGGGTTTTTGGGAGGGGACTGGGGAATGAAAGAACGGACGCTGGCCTTCACAAAGGGAGCCGCGTGACGCACGAGATTCTCCCGTCTAACACAAGAGCGCGTGCGGCCGTAGGTGCGGCACGAGATGATGTCATCCGTTCCCTCCGACGGACTAACCGCGCCGAGTTTTTTTTTGTTCCGCCTCTTTACTCGCAGCCGCTTCGCAACTGTTTTCTCCCATTCGCGGCGCGGTCTCTATCTGCCTCCCATTGTCGCTCGCAACGGTCTGAAGTTTGCAGTTGCCTATCGAATGGATGGAGTTTTGACTTTTTGTAAAAGCTGACAGCCCTCGCCCACAGCTCCTCCTATCCGATTGGTTCTTTTATTAGGAGAGAGGGAAAATGAGAGTGACAGAGGTGGCGGAATGGCACTGCGGAGAGGAAACGCTTAAATGGGCGTTGCTTAGGGAGGACAGCGTGATAGATTGCGTCTTTGGCAAAGTTTGTCGAAGGGAAAGTATACAAGGAAGTATATTTGCGGGAGAAAGTGGAGGCTGGAAGTTTTAGAATGCACAGAAGTGAGAAAAACCGATATCATTCACAAAGGTTAAATTATATTCTGAATTTGAAATAAACAATTTATAATCATAGAATGACTTCTTCCTTTCTCTGTCAGAAAATCTAAGGGGAAGACGACAACATCGATGTTCCATCTCTCACTTCATCTCTCTAGAGAACAGTAAGCGCAATTGCAAGGCGTTAGTAATTGAATAAAAATCTGCGAAATATCACGGAGTACTGCTACAATGAAGTTGAAAGAAGTTAGTGGGTAATTTGCCAATTGATCGACATTGGTTGATTTATGATTCGATAACAGTATGCAAGTTGAGATAGCTAATTCGCTCATAATTAACTATTATTTTATAATATGATAAATCATCTGCAGACGTGAAATAACGTAGCCTTGGCCATATATTTTCCTCGGAATCAACCATTAACCAACAAAGTGGTAATTTAAGTGGACGAGGAATCACGCTGGACAGTCCCAATTTCACCCAAGTCACCATAAATTCCCGATTAACCGGAGATCGAATTTTAAAACTTTTAGCTTGATACGTTTATATAATGCATTACGTAGTTATATAGCCGCGGAGTTGGCTTTTACTATAAATAATAAAGGTATCGATAGTACAGTATTATTTGTGTTAGTAAGCAATTAATGTACTTTTATGGAAGCTTTTTCTTTACTATCTTATTATTGACTTAGTTTTTAATTTGTGTGCACAATGCCTAAATAGGCATTTCGGAATAGGTTCACTGTCAGTCCCGAGGCATCTCATGAATCGGAAGTGAACTTGATTTAGTTTTTGGTGAACCTAATGCTTCGATTCATCATCTAAATGTCACTTAATATAATAAAAGAACCTAATGTGACTTTCTCCATGCCTGAAATATTTCTAAAAATTCAAAATAGATTAAATGATAATCAATATTTGAAGGAACTACGAGTAAAATTAAAAGACATTACAGAGCAGAACATAAATAAACTCAAACCGTAGCCTTCTGATATTGAATATAGCCCCGAAGCTCCGAAAATTAAGAAAACAACAAGATGATCCATACAGAACTTATGACACCTACTTTCCATTTAATCATTTATTCAATACTTACATTGGCTTAAATAAATTTAAAGTGATCGCGGATATGTAGCTCTTTGTTTTTCCAAATTTCATAATTTAGCGTTATAAAATGCTACAAATTATTTCGAACGGAATATTAAATTGATCACGTGTATTTGTGCGGCAAAAATAACGCGTGTACATATCAGAATATACCGAATCTGAGTCCAACTATAGTTGTCGCTATGGCAACACTCGTAATGAGTGATAAAAACTACTAAATCGCCCGTATTTACGCAAAATTCTTAGAAATGCAATCGATAAGCAAATTTCTACAATAAAAATTAGAATCTTCACTTTTTTCCTCAGAGAATAGTACAAATCCCGCTCCGATATTACAATTTTAAGATATTTTACTGAGCAAGAGAAAATTACCCTGCACGATGGATTTCAGATTTACCATGCAAATCAAATCGGAAGGATAGCTACTGGAATCGAACCCGGGACTTCAATATTCGCAACAAAAACTATCCTCGGGAGCTCGGCCCATGTAACAGGAGATTTCCACCATGTTTCATGAAAATCGGTCTATTGGTTCAAAAATTAATAGAGGGAGATGGACAGAGAGACAGACACAACTACAAAACTATAAGCCTATTTTCATTCTGAAAAGTAGGCTAAAAAACTGATGTGGCCAACACATGCCTTTCTCCATATCTGTAATATTGCTAAAAATTCCAAATATGTTACATAATAATAAATATTTTAAGAAACTGCGAGAAAATTTTAGACTTTACAAAGAACAGAAATAAACTCAAACCGTAACCTTCTGATATTGGAAATAGCCACAAAGCTCCATCAATTAAGAAAAGAAAAAGGAGCGTTACTAATTGTAAGACGTAACTAAGCGTCAATTGTTAACAATAGTCGTCGGTAGGTGGCGTGGTGGTGGCAGCTCAAATATAGGATATCTCTTAAACAGTGCATTATGTGTAAAATATTTTAAAATAAATGTTGTATAAAATTAATTTCCTACAACTTTTATACATTTTTACATTAACAAATATTAAAGCGAATATTTCAAAATAACGGATAAGCGACAAGAGTAAACACCCACTTCCGCTTAATCGATTTTTACCAAAAACTAATGTTCTTCTGATTTTTATAAAAATGTTAAATATAAAATTTCGCGATGACCTAATTAATAGTTTTTTAGTTAGAGCACCCACAAAAAGCTATCACACACACACGCACAAACACGCACACATCATCAAGAAAATGGTCAAAAGGTGTTCTGGGGACCTCAAAAAGTGTATTTTTGTTGAAATCTCGAAGTCGATTTTTTCATGAATACAATACTTTCCCTATACGACGTATATGGAGAAAGTAAACAGGAGGGTAAAGCGTTTACAATAGTCGCTGGTAGGTGGTGTGGTTGTCAGCTAAAACATTTAGTTTTAAAAATATCTCTTCAACAATGCATTATATGGGAAAATGTTTCCAACAATGGTTATAGAAAACTAAATTACCTATGACTATTATTCCAATACTTTTTTATATTTATCAAATATTAAAGCAAATATTAAAAAAAACGGAAAAAATGACAAGACCCACTTCCGTTTGACCGATTTTTATAAAAAACTAATCAGTTCTTTTGCCTTTACAGAAATATAAAATTTCGTAATGATCTGATCAATAATTTTTGAGTTCGAGTGCCCGCAGTATTCCAGTCACAGGCACACAGACATCATCGAGAAAATAGTCAAAACGTGTTCAGGCGACCTTAAAACATGTATTTCCGTTGAGATCTCGAATTCGATTTTTTTCATGAAAACAATACTTTATACTTCTTCTATATAGTGAAAGTAAAAAATAAAAGAATTTTTTCTGCGAGGTCCTTAGGAATAATTCGTCAATATTTACGAAAAGAAAGTGCGGGCATTTGGAGGCAAGGGGTGCTTTTGAGCTGGATGGAATAAGTAACATGGGAACTGTTTACAGAAAGGAAACACGCTTACAAGGGATATTAAGCGTGCTCCATTTCCGCCCCCTCTCTCTTTCTCTCTAATATTCGAATGTATCCCGTCCGCCCCCCTCCCCCCCAGTTTCCCCATCCTTGCGGACACCTTCCAAGTCATTGTGATCCATTCCAAATCTCTCTTTCCGCGCCGATGAAGACGCAGCCGGAAGAAGAGGGAATACCTCTCTCCTCCCCTCTCCTCCTACTCACTCTCTCTCTTTTTCGGAGGCAATCCGCTTCTCCACGGTTCATTAGGCAAACCGCCGATAGCACTCCGGGTGCATCGTTTCCCGAAGAAACAGCATGCCGTGAGAAGTTTAAGAGTTGATTTTTATGTATTTAAGAATTTTCAGAGTGAAAACAGAGACGCAAGGGCGATAAAAATGACATTGAAACGAATTACCACAATACGTAGGTAATACAGGAAACTTTTGTTGTAACGAATACCGTTATAACGAAATATCCACTAAAACGGCAGCACTTCCCTATTTTTGGTCATAGCAGAATTTTTCTCATGATTTCAAATTATAGCTTTCTCCATGCGTAGTATAGGGGAAAGTGTTTTCATGAAAAAATCGACTTCGAGATTTCAATGGAAATACACGTTTTGAGATCTACGGAACACGTTTTGGCCATTTTCTCGATGATGTCTGTGTGACAACTTTTTTGTGGGTGCTCTAACTCAAAAACTATTAATCAGGTCAACGCGAAGATTAATATTTGATAAATGTAAAAACGCATCAGAACAAAAGTTGCAGGGAATTTAATTTTCTACAAGGTTTGTTCGAAACATCTTCCCATATAATGCATTGCTTGAAAGATATTTTCAAAATTAAATTCTTTAGCTGCCACCACCACACCACATACCGGCGACTATTGTAAACAATGTACGCTTTACGTCTTAGTAACGCTCCTTATTTTCCTAATTGTTGGAGTTTCGGAGCTATAAACAATATCGGAAGGTTATGGTTTGAGTGTATTTCTGTTCTTTGTCGTCTTTAAGTTTTTCTCGCAGTCCCTTAAAATATGTATTATCATGTAACCTATTTGGAATTTTTAGAAATATTACAGGTATGAAGAAAGTCATGTGGTGGGCACATCCGATTTTCTAAAAGCGCTTGCAGTATGGAAGCTCCGACAACTAATATAGGATAAGATTATCAGCGTGAATAATGCAAAGGAAATTTCTTATACAAAACCTGCACATATATATATATATATATATATATATACTTCCCTATTTGAGATCACATGACTAGATTGGTTTGGTCAAAGCGTTCCTTCGCATAGTGCAATGGTCAGTAGGAATATGAGACCTCCGTAGTTAGCAACTTGGGTAGGAGGGAGAGAGTGAGAACAGGAGGGTGTAGGAGTGGGAGGAGGCCTATTCCTCTGGGAGGTGGAGGAATAAGGAGAGGAGTAGGAGGAGGTCGGGAGGAGGAACTCTTGATTCCCTAGCCATCGATCGGCGTCTACCTGAAGGGGGCGCGTGGATGGAGGCGACCAGTGAGCGATCGCATCTCGACCGGAGGTGACCATCCAATTTTTACGGCGTGGAAATTTACTTCCGGTCGAGTGAAACGAGGCGGGTGAATGGGCAAACGATGCCATTTTTGAGTCGACCACCCACGCAAACGATTGCGGCTCCATCTTTGCGGAGAATCGATGGAGTTTCAGCGGATGATAAAAGTGTTGAATATACCTATATGTCCATGGACATGGCAGTGTATTTCAGCCGGGGTACCGCAAAAATTCTTCTGTTTGCCAAATGTTGGTATTTTTAGAGAGTTGATTTTATTGCCTGTGTACTACATTACTAATTTCTACACAGTTCAATATCATTTTGAATTTCACTTGTGTTTTATAGAAATTAAATCGCTTTCTTCAAACCAAGATAATATTATTTTATCCTCATCTTCTCTTAAAAAATATGCTAAATTAAATGTTCTTCATTCTTAATAATATCACCTTAAGGCTACATAATATGGAGTTTGCTCCTTAATAATTTTTTAAATTTCCAACTTTTTTCTTTGGAGGTGTATTACATGCTCTTCCTCTGGTGGTGTGAGTTTTCTTACATTTACTAACTATTCATTGAATTATGTATCAAAGCTAATGTTTGATATGCGTCGCGTAAATACGAGTAATTAGCTATTAAAACTAGTAGATGTCAAGGACAAGTAGAATAAGTAATTACAAATACTTGATTTCTAGCCTAAAATATACTAATAAAACGAAACCAAGATTACTACTGATGGTTTTTATGGATGCCGCAAAATTCTGATGTCACTTAATGATGCTGTGACTCTAAAAACATCGAAAAACATAGACTTGAGGGATTTAAACGGCAACAGAGCGTGTAGAATTTCCAAAAATGTAGGAGAATCCGATCGACGTCGAAACCATTCAACCGTACCATGTGCAACCGGTATAATTGCCTAAAAACGGATGGCTTACTTTTGTTGCTATGAAAACGTCGATTATATAATTTATTAAGTGTAGCGAAGATCACCATCCTATATGCTAATTAATCAGTCTCAGAAACAAAAAATATGATGTTGATGGTAAATTAGCTATCGCCAACTCCTTATGGAGGCGCTAATAATAAGAAAAAAATACTACCAGTTATGGAAAAGGCAGTGCTTGATAGAAAGATTAAATTAAGCGACTTACTTTCCGGCGTGCGTCGTTAAAATGCTACTGATAGAAGAAACGTTCTCTCGGCTACAGTGCAAACAGATTATACGCCTCAGAATTCAAGAAGGGAGAGTGCATCGATCAACTTTCCTTTCTGCGATGGTAATGAAGAGGGAGGAGGCTACAGAGGAGATGGGGAGGCATGAGGGCGAGGGAGCCACGAGAGAAGGAGGGCACAGGGAGGTGGGGAGGCACGCGGAGGAGGCACGGGGGTGGAGGAGAAAGAGGCCCTGAGAGGTACATCTCGTTTCTTGACGCCGCCCCCAGAAGACGGCCCCCGACCGTCGCCCCCACAGCCCAAGGTAGCACGCCCCACTCGCTCCGGGGGCCGCCTTTTGCTAACTCCACGTTGGCCCACGATGTGTGGGCGGCTGAGCGAGGAGACGTGCAGGAAGGGGTGGGGGAGACGTCTTCTCAAAGGAAGGTCTCCTTGCGAGTAATTACTAAAGTCCCAGAGGAGGGGCGGTGATTAGGACGAGGGAGGAGGAGGGAGGGAGGAACGGAGAGAGGCAGAGGGGGATGGGGAGGTAAAGAGTGGGTTGGGGAGAGTATCTGGGGGAGGAAGAAGAGGTTGGGGTGGAGTTGGGTGCGGAAGAAGAGGATGACATAAGACGCCTTCGGGACCTGTGGGACGTTGACAGAATGGTTGGATTGGAAGGAGTGAGGTTGGGGGCCGGAGGGTAGGGTGGGGAGGAAGGGCAGGGGAGGGAAGGAGGAAACGGTAAGGGTTGTGGTGGAGAGAAAGGGGGGAGGCGTAGAGGGAGGGAATCTAGAGAACGTTCCCCCAAAAAGTGATAAAAAAGGGCTTAATGGAATATTAACCTAATTGGAAATTCCTTTTCAAAAACTCCCGTGGTCGCTTTGAGAAGTCGAGGAAATCGAATAACGCGGAAGGGGAGATTATACTTTTGCACGGAAAGCATAGTGGAGTGAATTTTGTTGTTTTGGGAATAAAACCCCAAATATAATTGCGGTTATCGTTTTATAACATCATAAGTGCAAAAAATAAGGCTTAAAAACTTTCGGCCGCCAGAATTAATCTCTATTCCACCGGCTGAATGACATTATCTTGAGATATTTTTAATGCTTTTGTAAAATAGAGGTTGAAACATGACAATTTTACACTTACTTCATTGAATTGGTTATTTTACTCTCTATATGCTGTGCTATAAAAAATAAAAACACTGTAGAGTTATTTGCGCAAAAACACGAATCATAGCGATGGTATCCATAACATCCTTCGTTTAAACCGAAAAGGTAAATTTGATACTCATACTTCAGAAGCAAATTATATTCGAGGTTACTTTGCTCTTTATCCTTCGCAAAAAGAAGTAGTATACGTAAAGTTGAATGGAGTGGAGAGAGAGAAAGAGAGAGAGAGAGGGGGGGGAGAGAAAAGAGATATGGGCGGCAGAGGGAGAGAAAACTCAGCGCTATGGGTAAGAAAAGGGAGTGAATAGGAAAGTAAAGAAAGAGAAGATGGATAATAAGTTAGAGGGACACGGAGAGAAAATAAAGAGGGAGGAGAATGTAAGGGAAAAGGCGGCGAAAGAAGGGGTGGTGAGGGAAGGCGGAGAAGGAAGGAGGAGGAATAAAGAATAATAGTGTAAGGGGTGGGAGAATGACGGGTGAAAGGGGTGAGAGTGGAAGAGTGCGAAAAAGAGAAGAGAAAGAGGAGGGAGAGATGGAAGCGCATCCAACCACTCCTCTCCATCCAGTCGCCTCTCCTCGTCTTCTCCAGTCTGCAGCAGGCGACGACGCCGTGAGAGGATGAGCGAGAGGAATGGAGATAGGAAGAGAGAGAGAGAGAGAAAAGAGAGGAGAGAGGGGGACAGAGAACCACTCAGCTAGGGTTATTAGTGGGCAAGTAAGCTTTCATTCCACTCCCCACGGCGACAGGGGGTCCAACAATAAGGAAATGTACTTCGAGGGGATGGGGAGGGGCAGGAAGAGGGAGAAGGAGTAAGATGGATTGCGGTGGCGCATCGTGGCAAGGGGGGCGGCGGAAGGAGGAGGGGGAGGCGGATGGCAGGGGCGTGGGTGGGAGGGTTGTAATAGCGGGTGCTGCCGTGGTGGCAATGTCGCTATGAGACGGGTCTGCGACTCTGGTTCGCTGTTGATTCGTCCCTTTAATGTTTGGACGGGAAATCTTCCTTCTTGGACACTGCGTCAATATGGAGGTTTTTATGGAGCGCACGTTTCCGGCGAGTCTGGTCCATTCTTGGGGCGATTTTGAAACAAGAAAGGACGACGTTTGCTTCCCTGCGCAACGCATTGTGTACATAGCGTCATGATAAACGTACAATCCAACCTAACCTTTTCGAACGTATGCGTAGATCTAGAATTTTTATAACTCGCAACTATTTTTTCATGTTACAATTGACACTGGATGAATAAAAGTCCTAGAACTTTCAAATAGTTTTTTTCGTATTTATCTTTGAATGGGGTTTATAAGCTCAAGCGCATTTGACGGCCTTGGTATAGGAGAGATTTCGCTTTCTGCCTCTCAGATCGCGAGTTCGAATCCTGTCACACTTCCGCGCATTTCTTATCGTTTCATTGTAAAAGACCGTTACGTGCTATTTGAAAGAGATAAAATTAAAGCATTACTTTTCTCATTTTGGTATTATCGCAGTAACTGTTTCTGTAATCGCATACCGATATTCTCAAGTACAGTAAGACCTCAATTTAGCGCTCCCTATATCCTACCACCCCCGTATACCACCCATGAATCGTTGTGAACAGACCTTCCTCTTTGTAATTACATAAAGCTGGCATATATCTCGATTTACCGCCACCCCCGCTTTAGGGCCAATTTCGGTGATGGACAAACGGTGACGCTAAATCGAGGTTTGTTTGTAGTCCGAATTAGTCAATCGGAATCTATCGAATAACTTACAATCGGTTGATTGAGGTATTTTTATAAAATATAGCTATTTTAAAAAATGTTCCTCAAACTTACTTTTATACCAAAATACGTATCAATGATGGGACTTCAGCTAAATAAATAAAAGTTATTTTTGAAATATATCGTCAATTAAAAATAATTAAATGAGCTAATTGGAAGTGCCCTCGTTTTTAAATAATATTTCTCCACAATTTAAACATTTCCGTCACATTACAATTGAAAAACTTGACTTTTAACTTATCGGAATCAACTTTTGTGAAACTTACACGCGTAGTTCGAGCAAAATCTTTGTAACTAAAAGGGAAAATCATAGTTTACGTAATTTCGGAGGATATACGGTATAAAGAAGTATTTTTAGAAATTGCATCACTATAGATCAAGGGCATTCGACCGATCCCAGGAATAGCAAAAGGTCGCGTCGCTCTACAGCCGCGCGGAAGACGAGAAATAGTTCTCATTGGGGCGGTGGCGGAATTCGCTAACGAGATGGCATTCGGCAAATGCTTTTTCAAGGCGAAGCGGCATCGAGGAAAAAAATAATAACGGAAAACGTTCGACGCTCCCAGTTTACGTTTTTGGTCGCGTTTCCTTTTTATGATCGGAAATTGATTTGCAAAGAAATGAAAGAATAAAGATTTTTTCTTTTCTCTCGAAACGGAAAACAGCACATACCGCTCTTTCTCTATTCCGGAAAAAATGCGAACAACAAATAAGAGAGGGACGGGAAGCGCTCCAAACGACGACGTAAACCGCGTTTCTTTCGCTCCACTTGCCGCGAAAGATTCTGCAATCAATGGAGGATTTTGCGCGGCGAAGATATTCGCAAAATCGCGTCCGAAGTTAAGGCTGCCGAACGGATAGAGCCTTTTTAAAAAAAAACAACCAACCCGTCGCCATATTTATTGATTATTCCTCAATCCTTTGAAAACTCCGGCACATTATTCTAGAAAAGTACTAATGGCGCGGATATTAACAACATCGACACTTGCGAACTGGATCGAGCGGCAATTAAACCGAACGAGGGACAAAGCGAAGGAAGGATCCGTTGAAAGCAGCCCGTCCTTGGAAATTTCGGCCTTAAATAATACTCGCCTATTTCCCTATTCTCTTGCCATTGACTGAGCGCAGAAATAAAAAGGAAGGGGTAAAGCATATGGGGATATTGGTGGAGGAACATTGGGGAGGGGGAGAGAAAGGGAAGGAGGAAAAGGGGTGCGTTTCGGAGGTCGGGAGGATGGTGGGCGGGTGAAAAGAATCACGTGAGGGGGCGGGAGAAGAGAGAGGAAGAGGGATGAGCGGATGGGAAGTTTGGACGAGGGGAAGGAGACGAGGGAAGAGGATAGAGGGGCGAGTGGGGGGAAGGGGTGCCAAGGAGGCCACAAAGGGTTTCTGAGGGGATCGATTCCACCTTTTAGCTCCACGGCCACCCCTTCCCTTCCTCTTCCACTCACCCCACCCTCTTTCCCCTCTCCCTCCTCCCTTTGATGTTCACTGTGGGAGTATTTTAATTACTTCCCCTCTCGTGCGCCAGTCTCCCTCCCCCCATCCTTCCTCCGAGTGTTAACCGACCCACTCAGATCCAATCCCAAGCCCTGGACCAAACCACCCATCCCCCCCTCTCTCTCTCTCCCCTCTCACCCAATCCACCTCCCCACTACTCTCCAGTTATTCATACCGAAGAGAGACGAGGATTTTTTTTTTCGACTGTTGAGGATAAGATAGGAACTCTGGGAGGGGATATGGATTTGCGGAATGGAGTCAATGACGCGTTTACGCCGGTGGGGGGGGGGGGGCGAGGTGCTGAAAGGGGAAGGAGGGATGGGGAAAGAGGAAGGAAGGGTAAGTTTGCGCCATAAGCGTCGGAGGGATCTCATTACACTGCGTGTATTTCAACTGTTTTGTATTTCGCTCTAACAATAAGTGCAATTCCCGAAACGAGATGATAAGTCTCAAGTTACAAGATTGACAATTGCGTGGATACGCTGGTCAGAGATGACAGAATGGAGATGTGAGGATGAGGAGGATGACAGGGGGTGATAGTGCTCCAGGAATGCTGATGGATAAGTTGCCAAATATTATACGTTCTGAATCAGTAATTTTAAAACAAATACATTTAAAAATTATAATAAAGACGGTTCATTCGGAAATATATCTCCGATTAAATGGCTGCCGAGTAAATTGAATCGTGGAGACATTTTGAGAGACGTTATTTCCTTATTTTTAACCATTTTACAAAAGTCACGTCTTAAAATATGCTCATTCACATCCAAAATACAATTTTTGAAGGTTCGTACATTTCGTCTTTGTTTGCGGAGCAAAGCGGACGGTGAAAATTAAGTATTTTAATTGGAAATTATCCATCTTTGCAGTTAATCATGTGACTAGGAATTATTTAAACGTCTTTATTCCCGATTAGCAAGGACTTATTACCGGCTCAAATGCGGGCAATTAACGGAATGCTACTAGGATTAAAAAAGTTATGCACCAAATTAAAATCGATTTCCTCTCAAAAACTGCGTCGTTCCAATTGAGGGCGTGCTAACAGCAATGCTCTCGACCTCAGTAAGGAGTAGGTGGTTGATATGGAGGCGAGAGTGGAAGAAGGAAGGCAGCGGGGGTGGAGGGAGAGGTGAAAGGAGAGGGAGGAGGAGAGGGAAGGGAGAAGAGGAATGGAGAGGAGGAGGGGAAGGGCTGTCTGTAGAGCGATGGTGACGGGGGAAGTGGGTCCCTCGTTCGAACCTCGGGTGGGAGAGGGTGAGCAGGACGCCGCCCCAAGGTACCCCGGGAGTAGAGTCGTATTGATCGAGGACGGAGGGCAAGGGAGGGCGGGGCGGAGGCAGAAGGGGCCGAGGGAGAGAGAGAGGGCTCAGGGGGCATCGGTGGATGGCAAGGGTTAGCGGGGGCGGGCGGGGCAGTCACTTCGCCCCCCACCTTCGCTCCCACCAAGAATAGCAGAATAAGAAAAAGGATATCCGACTGGAAACGGCTGGGAAGGGTGGCTTTCCTTATCTCTCCCAAGATCATTCTTCGCGTTTGCTTCATTTTTTTAATGGCGTCCAGCGTATGCGTCCCAAACGACGTGAAGATCAAAAAGGCGCGAGTCAGAAGGTCATGTTAACCGGTGGAGATTGGGGTGCGTTTGACGGCGGCGACGGCCTAAAGACATCGGGACGGTATTTATTCTTTTCCGAGCGATTTGGAAAATTTAAGATGGCAAAAATAAAGATAAAGTGAATTTAATATGTACGATGAATCGCATTTTTCGAATTTTCGCTATTTTTATTTGATTCTTGCACTAAATTAATAATTTAAAAACATTATTGGGCTAATTTTTACTTGTAAATCGCCGTTTTACATAAACTAACTTTATTAATAAATTGATCAAAAATAATATTTTATTTTCCATCAGCGCGCTTTCTGTATTTGACGCAATATTACACCAGTTTACGCAGTCATTCGTTCTTTGCGTAATTAATTCAATTATTCACGTGTAGAAAACATTTTGTTTTCTACACCTTTCATTTATCCGAATCGCTTCGGTTAGTTGAAGAGAATATACAATGCAGTTTGTTAGGGAATAAAGAAAAACCACTTCAAAATGGACGAAGTTGGACAGAAACTTGTCAATTTCTTCGTTGTAGAAATCCACTTAATAAAAAATGCGATTTTTCACGATAGGCACTTCGTATTGATCCTGTTGTAAAAAAATCCCAGTAAATGCGTATCTTTGAAAATAATTTTCGGAAAAGTGTCACGATTATGTTTATATATTATAAAATTCACAAGTAAGTAAAAAAATCATCGGATAGTGTCCTAGTGAAAAACTTTTTAGAATACTTGAACTTAATTAATATTCAGCGTTAAGCAACTTCTAGGGTGACGGATAAGGGAAAGAGATAAAAAAATTTCGACAGCATGATTTAAGCATTATTTGATGTTTTTTAAAGTTAAATCATAAATACAATTAGAACTGAAATCATTCATTGACCTTATGACTAATTATGTCATGGACCTTCGTAAATAGGAAAAAAATAAAAATATGATGAAAAATCTTAATTTCAGTCGAGAGTACTGCTAGAACTCTGTTCCCCTCTTACGAAGTGAACAATGAGATTGGACAGTCACTTAAACATGAGCGTTCTAAGAAAACTGGCCATGTCATTTAGTTTAAAAATTGATAAATTTGGGTTAATAACTGTTAAAAAAATGAACCCCATGAAAGGCCAAATCGATTTTTGTATTTTAAATACTTAGGTGTCTCTCACAAATCAATAACCCTTGATTCGAATATGGAAACATCCTCAAAACATTCTAGTACACACTATAGACAAAGGATTTCCTGTGTAGTCCAGAGATAATGGGGAAATGTTTAGCAGGGTCCTAGAGAGATAAAAACCGCGCAACGTACAACAAAATGTTTTCTCCTTCAGTGGAAGAAAATGATTGCGTTTGCTTAAGCCACCAAGGATTCCTCATTCGAGATATTTTTTAAAATAATTTTCTCTCGGAATTTGTCCATTTGTTAGCGCAAGACTATATAAAAAATATTTTAAACTAGAAGTTTTTATAAACTATGATACATATGAATCATACTATGTATCCTCCACAAAAATTATTCATTGAAACATTCGCTACGATCCGATCCGATACATAGTTTAATTTTGTCTGTATCATGGGTAAATTCCACAAAGTGGACCCTGAATTTATTAATGAGATTTTAGAAACAACTTCAATAGGAGGTGTTCGGTTTTGTGGTGTAACTCCTCAAATGCAGAGATCGCCATCCAGAAAAGCATAAACACTTAGGAGGTCTTCCGGAATGAATGGAGTTGCTTTCTTGCTTTTTTCCGGGTGATAGAGTAATGGATTATGACCTTCTTGCTGAATTCCTCTTTGTAACCGAATTATTCTTTTATCTCACATATATCTTAAGGTCCAATCTCATCTACAGTTCACTCCCTCTCCTCCCTTCCACTCACTTCACTTCACTTCATCTCTTTCTCTTTCGTATCCACATTTTTTTGCTTATCTACTTCTATCTTCTTTTTCTCATCCTTCTCTTGCCATTTTCCCTCCCTCCTTTTCCCCTATTCACCCCTCTTTCTTTTTCTCCCATCCTCTCTTCCTCCCTTTTTTTATCCTCCCTCTCTGCTGTGGCGCGCAGAGGCGCCATTTTGGATCGCGGGATCGACGTTTTCCGACACCTGTTCAGGACCTGAGGAGGTGGCCTCTCATTGGTCGAGGGCTTCCTCGCCTAACCGCCCCCTGCCTCACCTCTTCCCACTCATTGCGCCCTCTCCCGCCTCCCCTCTCACGCTCCCACCCACCCTCCGTTACCTCCTCTCCTCCATCCTCTCCTCAAACCTCCCCTCCATCCTCCCCTCCATCCTCCTCCTCCTCGCAGCATCCTTATCCCCTCCCTCCCCCACCCCACTCCACTCGCCATATGGTACACCTGTGCAAGTCACGTGATGGCGATGGTGGCCGTGGGGGCGTAGGAGAGGTGTCGGAGGGCGTGAGGGGAGGAGAACAGGTGCTGCCCCGAGTCGATATTGCCCTCGGGCGCTGATCAGAAGATGGCGGCGGCCTTCCCAGTCGCCCTCATACGTGAGATGCTGGAAGGAGACAAACAAATGCACGTCGTCCGATTATTTGCCGTAGGAACGTCTCCCGCACGATAAGGTCCTCGCTTCGAACCGAGGAGGACGTTTAATGTGATTTCGAGCGACACTTAACCGCCCCAATCAGGTTTTTCCCATCGCTGGCATATCTCAAATTTAATCCACATCGTTAATTCGGATAATCCGACAGGAGGAAATTAAACACGGCGGTAAATAGGTTCGGTTTGATTCTTTCACACATTCTTTTTCGAATATCTAAAAATTAACAGAAAATTTCACTTTAATAATGGAGACTCGAGCAGTAAAAATATCTTTTGCCGTATTAAAAATTGAAATACAGATTGAACAGATATTTCTAATTAAAACAATTTATGAGCGACTCTCTAAACCGCTCATCAAATAAAAATATTTTAAAAAAATACGTAGAAGCATATCTTCCAACGGATTAAATTATTTGAAGTATAATTTACGAAAAAATGCAATTATTTGTGGAGTCACTATGTCTGCGGATTGAAAAGTTTCTATAATCCTACACATATAATTGATGGAATAAAGTGATTCGAAGATCCTATGCAGACAGGCATAACACATACAGGTTTTAATTATTAATTAATGAGAAAAATTGATGAAGTCTAGCTGAAATCTAATGTATTACAGAAATTCTGCCTGAGTCTATTATTTCCCAAATGTAACGATGCTTTTGTCAACGGATTTGACAGCTTACGGCAGGAGGATTGGACAGCGTATATTCTTGAGCATATTTTCAATTTGGATGCAATTAGTGATGCACATTCTTTGTAAGCTCGGCCATATCGCTGGCCGATAACAGCGAAATTGATATATTTAACCTATATTAATTTCGAAAACTTAATAACGAGAAAATCAAAATATATGCACAGTGAATTATTATAAACGATAACTTAGAAGTCTTAATGACGTTTGACAAATGAAAAATCGATAACAACAGGATGCACCAATCATTTTACGTAAACAGATTGAAAGTCGTCCATCCCATTCACGTTAAGTTATTTCCTACAGCTTTTCTCCTTTTAAATGAAATAGAGCCGCAAAAATGTTTCTTAAAAATTAAATTATAAAACGGGCGAAGTTGTTTAACATTATCTAATTTATCAGAAATGGAAAGTAATTTTTTTAAAACTTGATTCAGTTTCTGACACACCGATTTCAATTTTTCGATGAATTTACTCAAATCAGTTTGATTTATCAGTGTGATTTATCAACATGGTTGCACTATATCCAATACTTTTTTAATTTGAAAGGGATTCACAGCAAATTATTACCTCATCTACGGACTGAAATTACCATGATTATCTTTAATTTTTTATAATAGTATGAATTCGTTGGTGTGCCTCAGTGACTCGCCTTTTCACATACACAAATATTCCTCTAATATCCCATTTAAATGTTTAAAAATGTTATCGACATTAATTTGCTACGGACAGATAGACTGTCAAGTCTCGGTCAATGCAGGTTCTTTAATCTTGAATAGCGACTCTCCATTACCCAGTCAATATTTGATAACATTTTGGCATAGGAATCTATTAATAAATTGTCACATTATTAGTTCTATTCGTTCATAATATATAAAAGTTCACAATTCTATCATAGGTTACTTCTATATCCATAATTTTAGTTGAAGGAGTTAATTAAACCTTTGTTATTTACTTGACACAAGTTAAGTTATAAATTAGTCTCTCGTAATCGACGGTTCGCAGACTTTATTCATGTGCGATCCCCTCTTATGGCACCCGGCCTTATCGTGACACCATAAAAACCATCCATCAAGCAATAAATATAAAGTACTAGCTGAAACGCTGGGCTTCGCTCGGGAAAGAGTTTTCTTTTAAGTAGCAAACGATTTTTATTATTTTTATTGATATATCACATTTGATGTCATATTACAATATAACTAATACAATAAATTCTGAAATTTACTTACTTTTGCTGTTGGGTACTCCAAGTTTATCAAGCGTTCCCCATTCCTTAATTACGCAAGCGATGTTTACATTTAAATTACATACACACATACACAAACTCTAAAATATTTATAAGATGAATGGGATATTTAGTGAAAATCAGAAGTTTTGTTAATGTGGGTAATTAAAGAAAATTATGCTATAAAATTTAAACTACAAGTTTAAAATATCGACAGTATTACATATAAACTTCGCTTTTAGAGGAATCCCAGTTTGGAAACAGCTGTAGCAATTCATATTTGATGAAATAAGTAATTGTTAAATCGTACAGCAAGCATTTTTCCAAGGCTGTAACTATATTTTGCTTACATTTACTAATTCAAAAATATCTGAACTCTTAGAAACTCCCTATAAAGTAACAATGTTCAAAGTTAAATTCCGGACGGACTCCTAATTTGAGATATGCTATAAAGCATTATTTTTGAGACTGGCCAACTCAAACAGAGGAGAATTTAAACTTTAAGCCAAAGAGAATAAAAATAAACTTTATAGATAAGCCATGCACTATATCTTTTTTTCTCCACAGAAATATAAGAAAATGAATGCAGTTAACGAAATCGAGAAAATCCAATGTGAAAATAACATTAATCATTTCGATTATATTAGACGAGAAAAGATATAATGATGAAGCTAACGTTTAGGCAAAAATATACTTGAAATTTCCAAATGAATAAGATAAGTAAAAGGTTAATTGACGAGATATTGCTAGCATTATACCAAAGAAAACATAAACTTCATAGTGATGCTTTCCTTAATTTGTCATTTGTATTGATGTTTATCTAAAAAAAACGCCTTAAAGATAAGATTGTTTTAAAACAATACTTCAATGAAGTTACATTTACGAATTCGTCGTTTTGACTGAAATTATGCAATTGGGTGGAGCAATAATCTCTTGGAAAATGGATTACTTTGTTAATTTTATCACATGCTGGACATTGATCGAATTTGTCGAAATATTTCACTTATTCTAGGCGAGTACTTTAACAGAGCTTACTTCAGTCTTCTGCTACAATTTTTTTCAATATAAAACAAACTGAATGGGACATTTCAATTAGCCCATAAGAGCGAGGAAATTTTAAGAGCACTGCATATATTTTAATGATCGACTAAATGAAAAAATCCATATCACGTTCAATTCGAGACTCAGGAGGTAGCTAATCAAAATATTAATATTGTAATTTTCAAACATCTAACCTGAAATCAATGAGATTCAAAATTTACGTTACGTGGTTCAAAATTTTGCAAATATAGCCCTCAAAATAATTCGAGAGGAACTTGGCACCAACGAGGTCAATGAAAGTAAACATCGCATAAGTCCGCGCATTATATTTAAAGGGGTTCTATTTATGTGTAGAGCACGCGACGGTGATGTAATGTAATGTAATGAAGCCCTCTACTGGCCTGTAATAAAAATGTGTCCTCCTTCATTCATACAAAACAAAAAACCGTTCTTTTCCACACATTTCTTATCAGCAATTCCCACGTTCCACGCGAATTAATCTTTCCATTCCTCTTCACACTTCTATTCTTTCTTCAGTTCGAAAGCTCTTTAGAATCTATCATAGACGAATAACCACTGATGACGCCAGCTCTTTGACCGAAATGCGCATCTCCAAGCCTTTTATGGGACTCGTAGAGGCATAGTTCATCTATTCCATTTTTTGCAGCTCCTCCGACTTTTCTCTTCTGGTTTTTCGTCTTCTTTCATCCAAGCCCTTCGCCCTCATTCCCTCCGTCTATCCTCTCGGCTTTTTCCAAGCCAGGCACTCGGGTGTAGTGAGCAGGGCCTCACTCTTCGAGGCCCCCTTCCTCACGGGTTTCCACCTCCTCCCTTTGGGCACCTCACCCTCCCTCTCCTACCACCTCCCGCCTTCCACTTCCTGCTTTCCCCTCCTCCCCCCCTAGGACGAGCATCGATCGTCCCGTGGGAGCAAAAGAGGGAGCCCGTCTCTTCACTTCTCTCTCCCTTCGTCTCTTTCTCCTCTCTTCTCGCGAGGTACGAGTCACTCCTGTCTCTCTCTTCCTTCCCATCTCTTTCTTCCCAGTGGGATGGGTGAGTGGGGTATTGATCCACTCTTGTTGTGGGGAGGAGGAGGACCTCCTCCTCTCTCACTCTCCCGCTCTACGGGTTCAAAGTGTCGCATAGCGTTTAGAAAGGGACGCCCCATTAGTGCATTCGGAGTGACGAGATGATATGGAGGCTATGGTGGGAGGAGGGAGAAAGGGGATGGGGTTGGGTTGGGTCCGGTGGGAGGTTGGGACATGTAGATGTACCCTTTGAGATCTACCATCTCGCTATACACCCTTCTCCGTCTCTCTCCCTCTCTCACCCTCCCTCTCCCTCCCTCTCCCTCCCTCTCCCTCCCTCTCCCTCCCTCCCTCTCCCTCCCTCCCTCTCCCTCCCTCTCCCTCCCTCCCTCTGTCTCTGCCTCTCTCTCCTTGCCTATTTTTCTCTTTCCCTATCTCTCTCTCCTCGCCTCTTTGCCTCTCTCCCTCTCTCTCTCTCCCTCTCTCCCTCCCACTCCCTCCCTATCTCTCCCTCTCTCGCCATTTCATTGTATTTTATGTTGCTCTTCATATTATGTAACCTTTTAGTTTAATTTTTTTTTACTTGTTACTATCTAATTGTATGTAACTGACAATGGGTTAGATGGAAGAGGAGACTGTTTAGTCTCAATATCGCCCTAATAAAGACGTATATATATCTATCTATCTCTCTCCTCGCCTCTTTTCCTCTCTCTCCCTCTCTCCTCGCCTCTTTTCCTCTCTCCCTATCTCTCTCCCTCTCTATCCCTCTCTCTCCCTCTCTCTCTCCCTCTCTATCCCTCTCTCTCCCTCTCTCTCTCCCTCCCTCTCCCTCCCTCTCTCTCTCACTCTCTCTCTCCATCTCTCTTCGCCTCTTTTCCTCTCTTCTTCTCTCTCCCCCTCTCTCTTCCTCTTTCTCTCTCCCTCTTTCTCTATCTCTCCCCCTTTCTCTCTCTCTCTCTCCCTCTTTCTCTCCCTCTCTCTCTCCCTCCCTCTCTCTCTCTCCCTTTCTCTCTCTCTCCCTCTTTCTCTCTCTCTCTTCGCCTATTTTCCTTGCTATCCTCTCTTCTACCTCCCTCCACGCCCTCTTTTTTGTTCTCCTCCTCTTTTCCTTTCTCTCGTCTATTAATATATATTAAAGAGAATTCTGTCCTTGCTGTGTCTTTGGACAGTTGCAGCACATTTTTAATTTGCATTTTAAAATCACATAAAATTGCAATATGAATACGGGACTTGCACCAAACGACGTCTAAAAAACGCATATTTATTTTTCAGCTATTGATTTTCGAATACGCGTCAAATCGTTCCACAAATTCATTATTAACACGAAAATTTGGCTAAATTTTAGACGAAAAAATTTCGTCGTCGAGGGCGACGGCATTGTTGCTGATCTACCAAAATTACGTCTATATCTAAAAGCAATGACATGAACTTTGATACTGTATTTGAAATCAATTGTGAGTACTCCTCCTATATATATCTTGAATGCATTTTAATCGAAAGGGAAGTAATGATGGCTTAATTCGAACGATAGGTTTGTTTACTGCAGTGCCATTTCTAAGGCGTGGAAGAAATGCGAACGAACATACAACCGCTAATATTTTAATTAGTTTTTTGTTTTGTTTACCTTGACTACGAAAGAACTTAGTAACTTTTTTAATTCACACATTTTTTGTAATCACTGTAATTTCACCGGCCATGCGTCAAATATCTTGCTTAATTATCGAAAGAAATTAATCATAATCATTGTCAATATAGTAATTTTCTTTAAACTTACAAATAATATTTGCAAACCAAAAGATATTTTCAATGTACGCGTGAAGTATCTTACTATTTGAAATGTTGAGTTGTCCATAATTACAATGCATTGGAGTCGTTTCTTACTTAAAGTTTTTTTACGCTACCTGTTTATTTGTTTTAAATTTACATGAAACTTTTCACATAAATTTTCAATCGGTTTTTGTCCTTCGTGAGTTTGTTTCATTACAACCTGTTTATGAAATGTCGAAAAATCGGAAAAAATCGAATATAACCTTAAAATATGAGGGAGGAGAATGGAAGAGAGAAAAGGAGGAAGAATGGGAAGTGCCTTAAATTTAATATTTAATCCACGCATACCCGTCACATTGACGGGCTTTTATACTATACGATATAGTTGTCTTCATAATGCTTTTTCGCGAGACTCTCGCTCGAGTTGACTTCTTCGCTTTACTCTGGGTCCTTTCCCAGGACGATTTAAATCCTTCGCGTACGCCCAATAGTATTATCTGCGCAAAATCTCCACCCGTTCTTTTCCGCGCGTTAATTGGAAGTAAAACGTAGAACACCGTGAAAATTCCCCTTTCGCCCTCGTGTCGTTTCGATTTATTTCGGAGAAGGAGAAATGAGGGAAACACTTTTTTGGACCATTCTCTGGTTTTAGATTTAAAACTTGTAAGCAGATCTCTTCTTCTTCTTCATCTAAAGGCTAAGCCTTGTCGCTGCAACCATGATTTCCATGGTTGCTACCCTCGGGATATCCAATAGGATCTTTAATGGAGTGGTTTCCTGTTGCCTTCTCCATCCTATGCCGTTGACTATCAAAATAGTTCCTCCGCCTTTAGGGGCAGTTTCCCACCCCAAGGGCAAGAGGGTGCCCTACCCCTCCACCTTCTCATCCGCCCCTAAATAGGCCGTTGGCACTTGGTAGAGGGGGGACTCCTTATCCCGGGAGTCACTC
This sequence comes from Tanypteryx hageni, assembly GCA_028673005.1. NCBI lineage: Eukaryota > Metazoa > Arthropoda > Insecta > Odonata > Petaluridae > Tanypteryx > Tanypteryx hageni. The sequence continues at coordinate 181,683,376 of CM054115.1, read as the reverse complement.
GGACGCCAGAGCCTCGTCTGTGAAGCAGGGTGCACCACGTGCAGGTGAGGTTGACATTTGAGTGGGAGAGGCTATATAATCGCATTAAAAAGTCGGAATAATAGCTTAAAAGTTACTTCCATGTTGAACTAAATAAAAGAATGAAATCGAAAAATTGCCGCAACCAGTCAGTGGAATAATATTTTCAAAGCACCAACACGTTGGATAAGAGCGGCCACGGGCATTTCCAATGATTAACAGTCGGTGAATTGTTTTTTTTAGTTTCCTAATCCTTTAATGACTTTATGAGTCACGCATGTATTTAATTAGATTCCAGGCACAATTTTATTTAGGAACTGAGATGACCTTTTCACCACATACACCTCTATATGAAGAAAATCATGCTCAAATTTAAAACTTTATAACTTCCTTCGTCGTTAGAATTATGATGAATGTCAAATAGGGAATATTTTTAAACTTTATCAAGCTGTTTGGATCCTGAGAAAAATTAAAATGAGACTTTCAACAACAAATTTTAGGGCGTGCTTCAACTTTTTTCACGAATTAAGCATTAATAAATAGATTAGAAAAGCGATCAAACCTCAGGAAAAATGTAACGACGCGACTCCTTTTCGAAGCATTCATCACGCGTTCCAAAAACGTTAAACGGATTCTGTACCCTAAATGCGCTTTGGCTTAGGAATGCTCCAGTGCGCTCAATCCGCTAAACAGTCGCCCAGCCTATCTCGCCTCCCTATGGAGGATTTGTGTGCGTTCCAGAAGCTCTCCGCCCGGAGGGGACTCGGATTAGCGCGGTAGGGGGCAGCAGTGTATGCGCGGTGGCGAGTTGCAGTGCCCCACTCCCTTCCTTCCTCACTGCTTTAGTGCTTCCGAGGTGAGCGAGGTGAGTGTGGTGCGGGTTTTCAACCGTAAGGGCGCAGCGCGGAGCTCATTTGAATGTACCGCGATCTGGCAAGAGAGAGAGAGAGGTTGAAATGGTGTCAAAGGTCAATCCCATAACTGCCCGTTACGGAACCACGCCCCGAAACAATCTCCCCATCCCTTTGCAATTCCAACCCCTTCTCCCTCCCCTCCTGCCTCCCGCTCCCCTGCCTCGATCCTTGCCGCCCTCTCCCATTAACCCCGCACTCTCTCCCCAATCCAGAGCCCCTTAACTATCTCCCCTCCCACTTTGCCTATCCCTAAATGCATCTAGTTGCGGCAGTCAGTGGCATTCGGAGGCTGAATATTTCTCCGTGACGCCGTGTTATCCCTCGCATCAAAGGGAGGTTAAATTGAACGATTTGATCCCGCCACATATCCTGCGCTCGAAATACTGGGTCGAGAAGACAAATATTCAATTGGCTTTAGGTTAAAATAGCGGCTAATAAATATTCATAAGTTTCTATTAATATAAATAATTTGATTTACAATCGATGAAGCGCTACAATTTATACTCTACATTAAGGATCTTTTCCTGAAAATGTGTAGCATTGATCGCTTTAAGATATTTTATGTAACAATAAATTTTCTATATTTTTGCTAATCTTTTAACAATGCTTTCTCGACAGATTTAGTCATCCTAAAATTTATCATGTCTATTGACTGGCAGGCATTATTTGAAGTGAAATGATTTAAGTACATAACGGACTGAAATTTAAAAAAATTCTTTTGGTACCGAAGCAAATGTTCACAACAAATTAGATAGGTTCAAGAGAATAGCCGGGCTGCCAAACGAGTTTACTTTTTGCACCAAAAGTGAATTCATTTCATTTATAATGACGTAAAATATTATATAGTCTTAATCCATCGCATCTACTTAAATGCTTCAAACTCTATACCATCCATTTCGTCGGACATTTGCATATAATTTAAAAATAATATCGCAGTAAGTAATTTATTATGTATATGAAGATATCGAAATTCTAGTTAGAGGTGTGATTAACTGAGCAATCAGAGTCTGAGAAAATTTAGCAAAATAAACCAAATACCTTATATTTGTTCTTTTGGTGTAAATTTTACTTTTTGCGAACAGAGTAGACCAACTTTTTACTTTCTCCATACTAAGTACATGGGAAAGTATTGTTTTCATTAAAAAAAACGATTTCGAGATTTCAACGGAAATACACGTTTTGAGGTCTCCTGAACACGTTTTGACCATTTTCTCGATGATTTGTGTATGTGATTGGAATTTTGTGGACACTCTAACTCAAAAACTATTACTCAAATAAACGCGAAATTTTATATTTTACATTTGTGTTAAAACCACAAGAGTTGATTAGTTTTTGGTAAAAAGTCAATCGGAAGTGGGTGTTTACTCTTGTCACTTTAAGCGATATTTTACAAACTAACTACCGGTCACTGTTGTAAACACTTTACGCTTAGTTACGTCTTGTGATGCTCCTTTTTTATTTTCTCCATATGTAGTATAAGGGAAAGTATAGTTTTCATGAAAAAATCGATTTCGAGATTTTAACGGAAATACACGTTTTGACCATTTTCTCGATGATGGCTGTGTGTGTGTATGTGACAGTTTTTTTGTGGGTGCTCTAACTCAAAAACTATTAATCAGGTCAATGCGAAATTTTATATTTTACATTTCTATGGAAGTCAGAAGAACTGATTAGTTTTTGGTAAAAATCGGTCAACCGGAAGTGGGTGTTTACTCTTGTCATTTATCCGTTATTTTGAAATATTTGCTTTAATATTTGATATATGTAAAAAAGTACTGGAATAAAAGTTGTACAAAATTTAATTTTCTACAACCATACGTCTTAGTAACGCTCCTTTATAGTCTCTTAATTGTTGGACCTTCGTTGCTATATCCAATATCAGGAGGCTATGGTTTGACTTTATTTATGTTCTTTTTAAATTCTTTAAATTTTTCTCTCAGTTCCTTAAAATATTTATTATCATGTAACCTATTTGGAATTTTTAGAATATAATACACGTATGGAGAAAGTCATATGGTGGCCACATCAGATTTTATTTTCTTAAAGTGCGTAATTGCCCGCCAAATATGATGGGTGTGCGTGGATTAAGTATTAAATTTAAGGCACTTCCCATTCTTCCTCCTTTTCTCTCTTCCTCTCTCCCATCCTCCCTCCCTCCCATCCCCCCACTCTCTCCGTCCTTCTCTGGAAAAATACTACCTAGTCCCAAATTTAAGGCGATCTCTGCAATCGTATATATTACAAATATGCGGGTCGAGACAACAATTGATTCTCGAAGTTTAACATTGACGTGGTCGGCAAGGCAACATCCCGTTATAAAAGCCCATATTTTCCCAAAATATGTGATTTAAATGTTTAATATGAGATATTTCAAGCGGTAGACGGAAAAAGATAAATAGAATAACAAACTTCATTAATTTTCCTAAAACATAGTTTAAATTCGGAGATCATGCGTCAATTATTTCTAATTTAAATTTCCAAAAGAATAAAAGCCTGCACTTTAAAAAGTCGCTTTTTACATTCTACATACGTAGTATAGGAGAAAGTATTGTTTTCACGAAAAAAATCGACTTCGAGATTTCAACGGAAATACACGTTCTGAGGTCCTCTAAACACGTTTTGACCATTTTCTCGATGAACTCAGCGTGTGTGTGTGATAGCTTTTTGTGGGTGCTTTAACTCAAAAACTATTACTCAGGACAACACGAAATTTTATATTTAACATTTTTATAAAAGTTACATGAACCGATTAGCTTTTGGTAAAAATCGGCCAACCGGAAGTGGGTGTTTACTCCTGTCACTTATCCGTTATTTTGAAATATTTGCTTTAATATTTGATAAATGTAAAGATGTACTAGAATAAAAGGTGCAGGATCTTTAATTTCTACAATCTTTGTTTGACACATTTTCGCATTGTTTAAGAGATATCTTACATTTTAGCTGCCATCATCACGCCACCTACCGACGGCTATTGTTAACAATTAACGCTTAGTTACGTTTTAGTAACGCTCCTTTTTCTTTTCTTAATTGTTGGAGCTTTGTCGTTATATCCAATATCAGAAGGCTATGGTTTGAGTTTATTTCTGTTCTTTGTCAAGTCTAAAATTTTGTCGGTTTCTTAAAATATTTATTATTATGTAACCTATTTGGATTTTTTTAGGAATATTACAGATATGGAGATAGTCACGTGGTGGCCACATTAGATTTTTACTTTCTCCATACCGTAGTACAGGGGAAAGTATGGTTTTCTTAAAAGAATCGATTTCGAGATTGCAACGGAAATACACGTTTTGAGGTCTCCTGAACACGTTTTGACCATTTTGTCGATGATGTCTGTGGGTGTGTGCGCGTGTGTATGTGACAGCTTTTTTGTGGGTGCTCTAACTCAAATATCATTAATCAAGTCAATGCAATATTTTATATTTAAAAATTTTATGACAGTCACAAGAACTATTTAGTTTTTGGTAAAAATCGGTTAACCGAAAGTGGGTGTTTATTCTTGTCACTTATCCGTTATTTTGAGATATTTGCTTTAATATTTGATATATTTAAAAAGATACTGGTATAAAAGTTGTAGGAAATTTAATTTTCTACATCCTTTGTTCGAGACATTTTTCCATATAATGCATTACGATATATCTTAAAAACTAAATTATTTAGCTGTCACCACCACGCCAACCAACCGACGACTATTGTTAACAATTGACCCTTAGTTACATCTTAGTAATGCTTCTTTTTATTTTGTTAATTGTTGGAGCTCTGTGGCTATATACAATATCAGAAGGCTATGGTTGGTAGTCTAAAATTTTATCGCAGTTTCTTAAAATATTTTTTATTGTGTAAGCTATTTGGAATTTTTAGAAATATATATTAATTACAGATATGGTGAAAGTCATGTGGTGGCCACATCAGATTTTTGTGTTATCTTACGGGAATGGAAATCGCCCCTCTGGAGTCAAACTCGGGTCTAAATTCCTATTTTATTTTCGTCGGTTAAATTTTATATCTGAATCAAACATTCCTGCGAAATTTCAACCTTCCACCTAATCGTAAAGTTTGTTAAAAACGTGTTAAAAAGTGCCATTGATGACGTCAGCGTAAAGTTTACGTACGTACGTACGAACAAAACATTCGAAATTACATATATGGTTAATTGTTGGAGCTTCGTTGCTATAGCCAATATCAGAAGGTTACGGTTTGAGATTATTTCTGTTCTTTGTGAAGTCTAAATTTATCTCACAGTTCCTTAAAATATTTATTATCATTTAACCTATTTGGAATTTTTAGAAATATTACAGGTTTGGAGAAAGTTATGTGGTGGCCACATCAGATTTTATTGTTATACATTTATTTGTAGTGCCAGCAATAAAATAAGTTGCGCGTTAGGATTTCGCATATTTTTACATATAACGGGAGCTCTGGACTGGAAACTTTAGCTCGTTATATTAGTTCCTCGAGAAGAGAAGCCATTTTTGAAATACATTAGCAAATTGGGTTCTTACTTCTAAAAATTCATGTTTTCATTTTGCGTTTAACTATAATATACGGCGAGATGGTGAAGAATGAACATGTGAAAAATATTAAACTCACAATATGCTGACTAATGGAGAAATCATATTAAGAAAACGCAAACGTTCAATAAACGTTTGCTACTGCAGGAATACTTTATGTACGACTAAAGACCGAAATCTGCTAATATTGGCGTTAACAAAAATGAGCTGCCAAGGAGCGAAATACTTACGACAAAATACTGACATTGCCTGGGAAATCATGATATTAGCCATAGAAGTAAGGCTAACGTTAAACTGAGGGAGATTCTGTACTAACATATTGATTATAGATTCCTAGTACAATTAAAAAGAAAAGAAGAGGAGTTTATGAAGTTAAATTTAAAATTGTATTTTAAATCCCAAACGATAGATATTAATACAATTGGAGAAAAAAGAAGACGTCATCTGTAGAAATTCATCAAAAATTAATTAATCGATAAAAAAACTTTCGTTTAAAATTGTTTTCAATAGATGGTAGCACATTGTAAATGCAACCAAAATTCAGTCCTCTTCCACTCACTCCTAATCTTCTTATCGAGCAAAATGAAATAAAAATGATTATGTTCTAAAACGTAACACTAAAAAATTATGCTAGAAAATAATTGCGATCGAAATGAAACTCCAGTAGAACCTAAATCTAAAATAGCTCCGCTCCACTCAAATGCTATTATAATAGGAAATTTTTATGCGTTCTTTGCACGAAGTGAACGCATATAGGGGAGGTTGATTCCGTCCGTCCGTCCGTTCGCATGTTAAAACTTGGAAACCGCTGACCGTATTATGATGAAATTCGGTATTGGGGAGTTTTGCTAAAATTGGTGTACCGATTCCAATTTTGGTTAAAATCGGACAGAAATTACGACCACTTTACATGAAGACCTACATGTAGTTTACAATGTTCCTTTGTTTCAACTCGGGAACAGCTTTACATATTGTGATGAAATTTGTTATTGGGGAGTTTTGTTAAAATTAATTAACTGATTCCAATTGTGGTTAAAATCGGACAATAATTACGACTACTTTGCATGATGACCTACATGTACCTCGCTTGCTTCTCGTTAAATTCTCATCTGGGCGAAAAATGTTGAGAACACTGTGAAATCTCAAAGAACGCATTTGGAAACTCTGTGTACTCCGACATGGACTACACCTTTTTCAATCTTGTTATTATCTGAACTCGAGTCCTAAGATACAATGTTAACATAGTAGAAGTAAAATTAATTCGTGTTTATTAGGGTCAACAACTTTACTAAAATGTCAATATTCAGCTTCATTGGGCAATATAAATCACTTGTCGTGTCATGCGCGACGGTAAAATAATTGAACGGACTATATAAAAAAATCTGATGTGGCCACCACATGACTTTCTCCATACCTGTGATATTTCTAAAAATTCCAAATAGGTTAGGGAAAAACCCCTCTCTCTCAAATGGTGAGATTGCCCAAGCTAGAAATTGATGGGATAATATGATCTAAGAATCTTATGCAGAAAGGCATAAGCTGTAATTTTGGGAAATAATTTTGAAACAAGAAAAAATTCTACTATGACCCGGAACCGAACCCGTCTTACCAATTGCCGGGCGGACATTCTACGACTTAACTAAGGTAGCAGACAGCTTTTTGTGTTTCTGAAAGCGGTGTTTTCTTATTGTTAGTTGGGTCCGGGCTAGCCAAGAGTATGTCGAAGAAAACCCCTCCCTATCAAATGGTGAGATTGCCAAAGCTAGAAATTGATGGAATAATATGATCTAAAGATTCTATGCAGATAGGCATAAGCTGTTATTTTGGGAAATAATTTTGAAAAGAAAAAATTCTGCTATACTTCTACGTCCTCTTGAAGACCGATACTCTCCTATAGTGTGATTTTTTGTCACCTCTCTGGCCAAGGGTGTGTAATAAAATAACTAAAAATTCGGAAGTGTTGGCTTAAAATATTTTTCAAGCATTTTTTAAATAAATGCATTTCAGTTTTTGCCGCATCATATCATAAAGTGTCTTGCTTCGCGGGTCTCGTAAAGGCTCCACGCGGATGGCATGTTTGGGACCTCTGTTTTAGCGGAAGAAAAGAAGTATTTGATATTGGAAATCAAACGAACTTGCATTGAGAGTCGCACAAAAATTGTACTTTAGAATTGGAGTAAGGTTCGCGAATTCATCTGCAGTGCCTACTTTGGATATGAGGTTGGGGTGCGGGTGGGAAAAAAGTTAACTCACAACGGGATTGCCTTTTAACGAAACAAAAAGAATTACCTCTAATTGTTATATAGTGCCAAATTTATGGCCTTTCAAATAAAACACTTCAGGAATAAGTAAGACCACTACAAGACTTCTGTGGATTAACTAATTGGGACTCCCAAAACAAATTGCAATATTTATTTATTTAACAAATGTTGTACAAACTTTGTCTTTGAATTATTCACTTGTTTTAATTGCAAGAAAGTACCTCATTTATATGAAACTTCAATTGAACCGTTGTTCTTCCAAACCGTCAACTTTCAAAGGCTTACTCGCTATCACGCTGAAATCGTGACAATTACATATAATGGAATATACCTCTGTAATTACAATCACCTTTTCAGTATATATGAGGCTATCCATTACGGAAGAAAGTCCTTTTGTCGGTTCGACTAAACTCAAATACGATATCAATTTTCTATGAGGTCGTGCGTTAAACCCTGAATCATGTTATTTTCTGTATGACACTGCTTGTTATTTAGCTGCAGTATACATATGTTAAAATTTTTACGATTTTGTCAATAATATTGTTTTACAATTCACTTCTAAATTCTGTATCCGATTACAGTTTGCTCGAGAAGCCAAAATAAACTTACTATTTCCCGGTAACATATCGGCTGTTGTCTCCCCTCTTTCACTCTCTCTCTCTCCCTCTCTCCAGTTCGCCCTCTTCCCCTCTATATATCCCACAAACCCCTCCATGTATTCACAGTCACCGGGTTACGAGGCCGTAAAACCTCGCGAAACGAAGACTTTAAATGTCAAGGAGGCGATCATGTTATTAACTGATTTTGACAAAAGAAAATGGTTTAGTGGAAAAGGAAAGAGGAGATGGATGAAATGAAAATTGATGGTTAAATGCCGCGTATTCGTTGTTCAATCTCTCTTATTCCGAAGTTGGAGAGAAAGGCAACGGAGAGTTTAACAGAGTATTCATATCCCCGAAAGAAATTTATAATAATCAAGTTACCGTTAACTAGAGACTTCCGTATACAGAAGTATCTCACCAAATCTAGGAAAGAAAAATAAACTGCATCAGATATAGAAGCCAAACAACACTAAAATATTTCAATGCAAATTTATTTGATATAATAATAGGGCCAAATATTTATAAAATTGTTTCAAAATTTACATATCCTCGGATTGTGGAAATACTCGTTGAAGTTTCCGTTGACCTTATTCATACTCTAAAAATTATAATAAAAATTGGCAATGAAAATATCCTGCTCTGAACAATTCCCCAAATGATCCCTTTAAATGAACTACAATAGCAGCTGCAGATAAGAAAACGTTTAAATGCTAAGCTACTTTAATTTTAAGATGAAACTAAGAGTGTAAATCGACATTAAATATTATACCCTTTGAAAATACACGTAAGGAAATTGTACATATATTTACGATTTTTTTGATAACTTGAAAACATTTTATGTTGTTCAATATTAAGGAAAGGGAAAAGCTTTACCTCATTTACTGTAGTTCATTTGTGTACTCTGTGCTTACGACTATAATTTTTTCTGTATAAGTTGCGCTGTTAAATATTTCTTGAAGGATGATTTCCAACGGAAAATGAATTTGACTAAAATTCACTTTTGAATATGTTTGATTTTCTTGAGTGTATCTCTTATTCTTTATGTAATATCATAAAATCTTCATAAATTATGTATAAGTATTCTCAAATATTAAATCTTTTGCCAATAAATTTAGTATCTATTCGAATATTTTCCAACTCCGCGAATGTTTTTCTTCCTCGGTAATGAATTTTTCATTTGGCAATTTTACCGTGCCATTTTTGTCATCATTTAAAGATCAATTTTAATATCTCGGACATTTTATAATTAACTCCAAGAAATAATTTCGACGAATGTTTGTCCAATAAAGTAAATGAGTATCCTAGAGGATCCTTCTTCAACTGCTGTTACGTGACATAATGGGGGGCTTCTTGTTTCGGCAACTAGAAAGCTTAAACTTTGTCGTGTTTTGGGATGAGAGGACGCAGTCGGGTAGTGGAGAGGGGAAGGAACGGATTAGTGGCTACACAAGAAAGAGGAAGAGGAAAGAGAGCGAGAGAAGGGGAGAAAAAGGGGTTAGAGTGACCTTTCCAGACGCTTCATGCGCCATCCAGCGTACTAGGCTCCACGCAAACTCTCCCCAGAGGACGGAAAAAGAGAGCAGAGGGAGGGAATTGAGGTTCAGGGAGGATGGGGAGGGAGGAAGAGTTGGTGAAGGTCGAGCTATCGGAGATAGAGTCGCATAAAAAATTCATGGGCGTAAAGTCGGGCCCGACTCCTGCGGCGCCCTTCTACCCCTCCGCTTCCCTCCCTGCTTCTCCTCCACCCTCCTCCTCACCCCCTCCTCCTCGCCACTCCTCCTCACCCCCTCCTCCTTCTCCCCTCCTCACCCCTCCTCCCTATCCTCCATAGCAACTTCCTTCCGACCTATCTACGCCTCCTATTCGCCAACGTGTTGGCACCCAATACACTCCTCCGAAGGGACAACTCCACCTCCCGACATTCTTCCCTAGCAACGGCCCGTCAACGATCGTCGGTAAGAGAGCCATCTGCTGACGCGGGTGTAGCAATAATAACAATGATGACGCATATAGAGAATGTTAACGACAGGGCTAGAAGCAGTGAATTTAATGCTGATGCGAAATACTTGCTATGCATACACAAGATCTGCAACAAACGAGCCTAATTTGTATTTTATAAATTACAACCAACCCTCGCATTGAGTTTAGTTATGAAGTTTTAATAACTTCATTTCGATTTAATTGAAACAAATTTGAGTTAAATAACATTATTAACGAAATAGGAAAAGCTGTATTATGACAGATAAGCTTGTGATCAAACGTTAAAAACTGATAAAATTTAGATGCAATTCTTACCATAAATAATTTATAATATAGCAAAGTTACACGCCGTCTTTCCTCTCTTCACCAGAAAATTCACATTTAAATCGTTCAAATAATTACGCAACTTTTAATGGGGTATTCATGAGATGGTATTTGCTCTCAGAAATACAAATTAAATCCGCCGGTGAAAATGAAGAATGAAAGACTGACTTTCATAACCAAAATGGTTCATTAAATCGAGGAAATTCAAACATTTCTCTAAAAATTTCGGACCTTTCTCCGATGCGCATTGAAATAACTACGGGATGAAAGCCGAAATGGCACACAGATTTTAATGAGTCGAGGGGCAGGTAGGCATGTAATCACAGTAATAAAGACATCCAAAACAAACTAAATGCGTTTAAATATGGAAGCACAACTTCGCAAGATATGCGCCGAAAGAATAAATGAAATGTAACTTCGAATGCATTTCTCCATTAATATTGAAAGCCTCACCCAGAATCTGAAACGAAACTTTGATAACATAATGATGAATAGTAATAATGGTTGGCAATAAAACATTTAAATGCGAGATTCAATTATGTTTTCTCACAAAATCCATTGATCGCAGCGTGTCAAAGCTACATAAACAGTATATGCTGAATGAAAAATGTTAACACCATATAAGGTGTTAAAAAAATTTCATTTAACTTCACACCAAAGGCAGCTCGCATATTTATTATTACACAGTATATGCTACATCACTACATTCTAGTTGCTCGTCCGTGTGAATGGTGTTGGAAAGGAAAGCAACTGCCTTTAACATTTAATTAATTCTACAATTTTTCTTCGTTAAATTATATATTTGTTAAAATATTACTTTAAATCAATAACTAGTTTTTTCTCAATGTACACCCGAATTTATTTCGTGTAGCCGTTCTGAGTCTAAACCGCTGCTAACATAAAAAGTGTGATATGTTGTTATTACTAGCACAGCGAGGAAATGACTTTATTCCTCTCAATACCAATTATATACTTTTCATTTTATACTTCCGTCGAAATACATACCTTTTCCGCCTAAGTACGGTTTAGTCGTTTGTATTTATAAATTTATTTTGATACAAACTGATACTAACGAAATAACGATGGAACAAATTAAAATTAAATATTCGATCAACATCTGTCTCCTTGGAGTCATTTTAGCATCTTGTGTAACCCTTTAGTTGTGAAAGGTTCAAGGTATATTCATTGAAATACAGCTGTGCTCAGTGATATATTATAACGAAACATCATGAGTATGTATTTCAGACTTAACGCAACTCTTACGCAGGTATCGTTTCTAAAGATACACCTACATTTAAAAATTAAAAATTTACACATTTTCCCTCGACGGAATACGATAGATTTTTTTAGCGCGCATTCAAAATTAAATATCTAACGTAAACCAAGAGAGATCCTCCGCGTGCTTCAAATGGTTTCACTAAGCCGAACACATCACTTCCAATAATCTCTTTACCGCCGAAAAATTATGCCATAGATAGAAAAAAGGCTTTTGTGAGGAAGGTTAGAGAGAAAAGGAGAGAGGGGAGAGGGAGAAAGGAGGGGAGAGGGGGAGGGGAGAGGGAAGGGAAGGGGAGAGGGAAGAGAAGGGGAGAGGGAGAGGGGAGGGGGGGAGGAGGGAGAGTAGGGGGGAGAGGGGAGGAGGGAGTGGAGGGGAATGGGGGAGGGAAATGGGAGGGGAGGTGAGAGGGGAGGAGGAGGGGGAGGGGAAGGTGAGAGGGGAGGGGGTGGGGAGGGAATATGAGGGAGGGGAGGGGGGGAAAGGGAGACCTTAGGAGTTAGCGTTGGAGGGACAGGGAAGTGAGAGGTGGGGAAGAAGTGGGGGGAGGGAATATGAGGGAGGGGAGGGGGGAAAGGGAGACCTTAGGAGTTAGCGTTGGAGGGACAGGGAAGTGAGAGGTGGGGAAGAAGTGGGGGGAGGGAGAAAGAGAGTGATGGATCGAGAAGCGGGTAGTTTGCGTGGGATCCTGACCGAAATGTCGCGACCTTTGCGTGGAGGGGAGGTGAGTCTTACTCATCTCTCATTTATTGTCACGTGGAGAATGGGAGGAGTCATTGAGAGGGTGGGAGAGGAGGAGAGAGGAGCAGTGGAGGGAGTGAGGGTAGAATGGGGAGGAAGGAGCGTGTTGAGAAGGGAGTGGAATGGGAGGGGGAGGAGAATTAAGGGGCTGCGAGTGGTTGTTAGGCTAGGGGAATGGAGAACACAACTGTAGTGTGAGGACTTCATTTTACAGTTCAAATATCACTTCAATCTTGAGACGTTCCATTGAAGGAGCTGCTTAAATTCTATTTCAACTTTGTGTAAAAATATCACCTTTTTTATTTGAGCGTGTTATCTGAAGGAAAATGTAATGAATAAAATATATTTTGGGTTTAAAAAGAATGCAGCCTTATTAATGTTTAAGGCTACAAAATTAATGAGTCACCAAAAGGTTTACGCTTTATTGAAGAGAATAAAGAATAGAAAGAGTTTAGACATTCGTGAGTTATAGCAGCAATCATGAACGATTTGAAAGGTTACGAGACGTTTGATAAGGTAAAACAGGCGCCTCATCTTAATAATAGTAACGACATATTGCTGTCGCCACCTTTTTTCCTCCTTAAAGTTGAAAACCTTCCGAGATTTTCCACACACCGAGGAGGGATGTTGAAATTTATTTAATTTAGCTGTAAGAATATGCTCTGCCTTTGAATAATTTCTCAGAAAACTATCCATATCAAAGATCGCTTCTCAAAACACGTGGAAGCGACGAACGCATTCCAGCTTCCACGCCATTCTATTTTCAGTATAGAATGAATAGAGAAACTATCCAGCAATTCCTGCGGCCGCACCAACGAATTGAGATCGACGGCGGCGCTGCATCGACTCATTTCTCAAGTACATAATCACCTCCTTCCTACAACTAAACGGATTCCCGCGGTGCGTTCCCAGAAATGCCTTTGTATCCACCCGCACGCGGCGCCCGTGTCTAAGCGGCCGTTCCTCAACCACACTACCCGAATAGACGTTGCGTTCGAAAGATTGACGAGCGCCGATTCCTCCATTTCCTCGAATACCAATGCAGCGCACTCAATTGTTTATCTCCGCAATGGCTGCTCGGCGGGTATTCGCGCGGGCTACAGACTGTTCAGGAACGATGCTGTTTTGGAGAGAGAAAGAGATATGGGCGAGGAGGAGGGTTATAGAGGGATCGGGGCACGCGGGCGAGGGGGCAGGGAAGGTGGCGGAGGTGGCGCAGGGAGGGCTGGAGATAGGCTGCGATGAGGTCGCCGGAGGCAATCAATCGCTCAACCCAGGGGGCAGCACTGCCGTTGGCCATAAATCCAATGGAGGAGCCGTAATGAAATTCCACCACCGCGGTATCCATGGTCGGCAATGGAAGGCGACCACCCCCGCCTAAGTCTCTCATTCCATTCCGCCGCTCTCCCCCTCCCCTTCCCCCGTCTCCCCCTTCTCCTCCCATTCTCCTCCCCTTCTCCTCCCCTTCTCCTCCCCTTCTCCTCCACTTCTCCCCTTCTCCTCCCCTTCTCCTCCCCTTCTCCTCCACTTCTCCTCCCCTTCTCCTCCCCTTCTCCGCCCCTTCTCCTCCCCTTCTCCTCCCCTTCTCCTCCCCTTCTCCTCCCCTTTCCTCCCCTTATCCTCCCTCTATCCCCCTCCCCTCTTCCCCAAAACCTCTCCTCTCACTTCAACGTGCGTAATCCTGCCCTCGAAATGTCTCCTCGCCTCTCGGTTTCGTTGGCCCGGGTTCGTATTAAGCCCTTGCCGCTGAAATTCTCGGAATCATTTTACCATCTGATATTGGTTGCGGCTAGCGCGATAAATAAAGCTACTAGGAAAAACCTACCTCTGATCGTTGCAGTTTACATATTTCGATGAAGATCGGCATTAAAGTCAACGATAGTATAAGTGCCACTGAGGGCGGCTACTATGTATTTGAAACTGTATTCCGCATTTTTATCGTTATTATTTTGAAATTATTTGTTTTTTTGTCAGAAACTGAGCTGAATAATTCATTTTTTCCTCCTTTTGAGGAAAATAAATTTAATTATTTATGTAACTCATATTTACGTTTATTTAATAAAATCCGAAAATTTTGCTCATATAAATAGAGGAACACATAATACGCAACAATCTCGGCATATGTAATTTGAGAATTTTACAATAGGTGCTGAAGGAATGATTAGCAATGAGAAAAAATATAATTGTACGACGCGTCATTATTGTTATAGCGTTCCCATAATTCGTCACCATCAACTAATCTTGGTTCAACGCGGTATATAAATTATTCGATTCTAATTTATTTTTTCGGTGTATTATAAAAGGTTAAAAGTAGATTGACAGCCGCGAGGTCATCGTCTATCTACTTTTAACCATATAAAAGACAAATATTTTTAGACAGTTATCCCACCAAATCTGGAAGAAAAATTTCGCAGTAGCACATTTCTTTCATTTTAAATTTGTTAATTAAAGCAGTACTGGAAACGAAATAAAAAGCGATTCGTAACGTTTTTCGTTACAGGTAAAAAAGCGATTTAGTTTTTCCTTACGTTTTTCGTTACGCTAAAATCTATCTACATTTCGTTTCTCGTTACGTTTAACGTTATAACGAAATAATTCTGTAAAAAACAATTTTGTAGTTAGTAATTTATTTTTGTTTACTTTTTTGTTTAGAGGTTACGTATCCACCTTAAATGCGTGCATCTCATTTAGAAGACTAATTTATAGGCACTTCTAAATATATGCTGCACATCAGGAAACTTTTTAAGATTTCGAAGTATTCGGCACATTTTTCGTTTTCGATGATCATGTATGAAAATTCGGATTTTCATATTCAAAATTTTATATTCGTGTTTATAAACTTAACACATATTTAAGACTAAAATATTAGTGTTGTAACGGTCATGCTCTATATTAGAAATACCATGAACATCGGTCAATCGGTTCAAAAGTTAATAGAGGGACAGAAAGACTGACCGACGAAACAATGAGCCTATTTTCCATTCTGGAAAGCACAGTAAAAAGTAACGATTCAATGCTTTTTCAGAGCATTATTTTGATTCTAGCTTTGAAAAACATAATGAACAAAATTGTCCTTATTTGCAGCAAGAACAAGAAATATGAAAAAGTTTGAAATAAAAAACAGGGGATGGAGGAATGGGAAGAAAGGGAGAGGAAATGGATAGGTGAAGAGAGAGGGGGGAAGGGAGAGCATGGGGAGGGAAGCAGATATGTAAGTATGATGCAAACTGAGGGAGGAGTAAGACTGCAGGAGGAAGACGTGTGCGTTAGAGAGAAATGGAAAATGAGCAGATGCGTAAAAGCTTAGACATTGTATGTGGTTTCATAAAATAGAATTAAATTAAAAAATATATTAAAATTTATGGGCACTAGTTTGCAAATAAGGGATAAGAAAATAAAAACGTTCCATTAGGCGTTGCTGGGTTTATCCTAATTCATTATAAAATCAGATACTCCCTTCCTATGCAGATGGTGGACATTGCTGTCTTCAGAATCGGATCCAGTACCCAATGGTATATAAAACGGAATTTTTAATATAATGACGAAGAAAGTCCCCACACTAAATTACTTGACTTTAATTAATACTAAACAAAATATAAACTTGAAATACGAATGAAAAAATTCTTCTTCAACATTGAATGAACTTCGTTTCTCTTACGGCTGGCGAAAAGTCTCCATGTGACCGCCTTCGGTAATTTGAAATAAACTGAAATTGTCTGATTTGTCTTCATTTCCAGGAAACAATAGCTATCCACTGTTACTATAAACGTCCCATAATAATAATAGATATGAATCAGTACTGATCTCTAACGAACGATGGCAACATGTTAGAATTGTAGATTCACTTCGACCTTTCTCAGATACCTTGTTAAGTTAGACTGACGAACAGTGGATAGAATTCGAGATTGGAGGGGATGATGGGATTGGAACTTGCAGAGCATCAACCTTGAAAAGAGGAAAAACCCACTCCGTTGTAATATCTAAAAGAATGTTTTCAAAGTACACTGTGGCGGAGGATAGGGAATGGTAGAGGTCCTTAACTACAAGCGGCACATTTATTGAAGCTTCCTTCCTCAACCTCCACGCTCCTTATCTCCTGCTTCCTGGAGGATTAACACCAGGGAACCATTTTTTTCACAAATGGAAGGAAAATCCGAATGATAATCGGTAGTGGTGAGGATAGCGTTTCTTTCGCTACAAGGCGGCAAAACTGTCCCAGCGGGGGACAAGCAAGACCGGGGAAAGGGATTTTAGGTCACTTTCCCTTGCTCAAGACACGCCGTCTGGAACGAATGCCACTAGAACATAACCCTTTACCGTCTGTTAATGATATAACGAAATTTATTTTTTCGTTTTCGTTACAGCTATTTGAAAAATTTCGTTAACGTTTTTCGTTAGGTTAATCCAAAATAATTCAGTTATTTCGTTACGTTACGCGTAACGTATTCCAGCACTGAATTAAAGAATTTATTTTTTCAACAAGCTTTAAGAAGTCAGTGAGATATTTCTAGTTAGAGATCAGGTTGGTCGGATTTTTCTTGCGTCATCTCAGATGATTAATTCTGCATTTTAAATTTCTATGAAAAAGAACAATATTTGATCAAATTTGGCAAATTCACTTAAAATTAATTCAATTTTCAAATAATAAACAAAAAAGATGAAAAGGTAGAAAATGGTTGCAACCATTCCAAATTGCCTCTGATCGGCCCTCGTTTTACCTTTTCATCCATCACCATTTCCGATCATTTGCGAACATTTACAGCAAATGCTGCCCACGAAAAACAACGTTTAGCAGAGGGCAGTGCAGGAATCAAATTCGTTCAATTCGAAGACTTCTTCCCCGATTAAAAAATACAAGCGTTCACTTATTGCGTCTCTCGACTTCGAAGTGATTTTGCGCCTCGATCGTGAAAAGCTTCCAATCAAGCTGATATATCAATCAGGGCAAAGTAAGTACATTCTTTTGTTTCGCGCCAAATAGCTCCAATATATCCATAATTTTTAAGCGCCTCTTTTCATTAGCGAATAACTTTATTCTATTTATGCTTATGCGATAATTGTGATGATGCTTGGCTCGCGTGAATGTAGGAGACGTGAATGGGATACCCGCACCACTCAGACGAGATTGGAGAGAGCGAGTGAACGGTTGGAGGAAGGATGAGGAGGGAGTGCTTTGAGCGGGGGGGGAGGTGGAATAGAGGAGGAAGGGGAGGAGCGGGAGAGGTGGGAGGGGAGGGACAAGAGAGTGGAGAGAATTATTTCATCCGCGCGAGAGAATGAGGCGATGATGCGGTAAAGCGATAAAAGAGAGCTCGTGCACGAGATTTCGGGAGTTTGGTGTGCGCCGGCAATTGTTATTAAGGAAGTGGGGAGGGAAAAAAGGAGAGAGAAGAAAAAGAAGCTCGTGAGGAAGAAGGATTTGAAGGCAGCGGAGTCAAGGGGAGAGAATAAAAATGAGAGAGAGGGAAAGGTGATGGGAGGAGAGAGAGGATTGGAGTGGGAGAATGTTAAGGGATATGATTAGAGGGATGGGAAGGGTAAAGGAGAAAAGAAAGGGTAGGGAGAGATGACGGAATAAAGAACTCGGAGGGGAGAGGGCAATGAGAGGGAGAAGAGGCTAGTGTCAAAGAGAAATGACGAGGTGCGTATTAAGGAAAGATGAGAGATGGTGGATACGAGGAGAAAAGGAAAAGAGAACGAAGGATATATGGAGCGATTTGCGGATGGGAATAATGGGAAAGAGGGGAAGATGGAGGCAAAGAGGGGAAGGGGAGGCAAAGAGGAGAAGGGGAGGCAAAGGGGGAGGGGGGAGGCAAAGAGGGGAAGGGGGAGGCAAAGAGGGGAAGGGGGAGGCAAAGAGGAGAAAGGGAGGTGAAGAGGGGAAGAGGGAGGCGAAAAGGGGAAGGAGGAGGCAAAGAGGGGAAGGGGAGGCAAATAGAGGAAGGGGTGGCAAAGAGGGGAAGGGGTGGCGAAGAGGGGAAGGGGAAGGCGAAGAGGGGAAGGGGGAGGCAAAGAGAGGATGGCTCGCGTTGTCGGCTCATCGCGGAGCGAGCCCAAAAGCAGAGGAATATAAAAAAACGGCGGGAGCGAGGGAGTTCTACTTTTTAAAAAATCAAGGGACGTATAGAATCACGCGGAGCCACGCCCCTTTGCCTCTCAATGAGACGAATTACTCTCTCAAGTGCGCCACTTACTGGTGATTAGAATTTCCGTCGCGTTGCTTCCCCATTCCGTTCGCTCACATCACGCAACGCCACTCCTCCGCGCCTTGCCTCCTCCCGCTCCCTTCCATCTCAGCCCTTTCCTCTTCCTCGAGGCCAAAAGATTTTCCACTTTGCGCTATTTAAATGGACGGCGTTCGTCTCGTGATTCGCTCTCTTTCGGAGACTTCAACGCCTGAGATCCATGTTAGAGGAGCGACGGATCTCAGATGGCGCTCGGGCGACGAGAAGGACGCGGAAAGGAACTCTTAATAAATAACTCCTAATCGAATGTCATTAATTTGAAAACAGCCATTGTGTAAGTCGCTATTCATCCAATTTTTCTGATTTTAAATGTGACGTTTTTCACGTTGGCTTCTGAAATCAAATAATGATAATGACGACTCTTGTAAACATATACAAAATGGCATGAACGTTACTTCTGAAGTGTTTTTTAATAAATACGGAACAAAAAATAATTTTAAAATACCATAATCTAATAAATGGGGTACCATATATTTCCTAAAGGATTAAAAAAATTGGCGACCAATATGAAATTGACAAATCTGATGCTAAAGAAACTTCAAAGAAACTCTCAACAAGTTGTATGAAAGCATACACGGCTATTTGTTCGTATTTCTTCAAATCAGAACAAGAAAATAAATGCCCGAGTACTCTTCACTTTATAGGTCTTTGGCTCACCCAATCTTCCACATCCATCTACATTTTAGTTTTAAGCATATGTAATTTATTGCAACTCATTACAAAACAAGGCCAATGAGGTTGATATTATTTTTTGGTGCGTTGCATAATTATCGAGGAAGTAATTTTTCGTGAAGGTAAATGGTGGGAGTAAGTGGAGAATTGCGGATGGTTTATAACAGGAATTGTTTAAGTTTGGAAAGGATTCTCTAGAATGAATCAGGGGATTGCAGAGAAGTAATAACTTTTCATAAAGTTCTATATCCCAGCAATATGTATTGGAAATTAGATGCGAGTCGCAAAGAAAGAAAGATCGATCTCCTTAAACCAATTTTGTATTTATGTGGCTATTTTAGTCCTCAGCATGATTTCAGCCAATTCTCATAAATCCATAAAAAGAAAAACTGCTGAAAATTGTCAAACCTACTTCATATTGAAACATTATTAATTTGCAATGAATAATTTATCCCTTAGTATTCAAAATTCTCCCAACTTCTCTTGAAAGGACATCAAAAGTACATGAAGTAAATTACTAAAATTTTGCACGTAGACAAATACTGCTGCGGTAACTTTCACGTTGAGTGGATGTTGGGTGGGTTACAAATTTACTAAAACATATATAACTAAATTGTTACTAAACATAATATAATTTCACAAATGAGAAAAAGCGTATATAAAAAACGTTCACCTTCAATCTCTAATAAATATTAATTCCGAATAATATTACTTATAAAGGCATGGACGTTATCCGGTATACCTGTTTCCCAACTCACAAAATAGACAACCACTATGTTAAAATATAGAAACAAAATACGGAAGCGTTGCTGTCGGGAAAGCGTGAGAGAGATTCGACTCGTATAAGGGATGGAGGGCTGGGTGTGGGAGGTGAGAGCGAGGCTGAATCCGCTCACCCTTCAACGCTGGGTGCGGCGCAGGGTCGCCACACCCCCTCCCACATGCCTTCCTCTCCCCACTCCCCTTCTCCGCCCCCTCCAAGCCCTCTCCCCGCCTCCTCCCCGTCTCCGGGCAACTCCACGGGGACACATCGATTGTCCAGTCGGTTAGCGACGCAACCAAACCGCTGATTCCCTACGGGTGACGCCCTCCTCCCCCTCAACCCTCCCCCGAATCACTCTTTCTCGCAAATCCTCCCCCTCCTCTTCGTGCATGAACACTCGCGCCGCACGGGACAATGGGTCGGAGCCCGCCTCCGCACGGCCTGCTCCCTCCCCCCCAGCTCTTCCCTCCCGACCACTCCCGCCTAGATCTCTCATCCCCTCCCTCCCTCTATAGCCCTCCTCTGCCACCCCTTCCCCTCCTCTCCTCCCATTGTGAAACTCCTCTACACACACTAAAACCCTCTCTCCCTCTATCTCCGGCGAGGCGAAGTGGATGAGAAATAGGAGATTGAAAGGGACGGTGGGCAGGAGTAAAGGAGGAGGGAATTGGAGGAAAGAGAGGATGCAAAGGGAAATTAATGCGAAAGAGAGAAGGAAGAGGAGTACGGATATGCGGATATACAAAATCCACTCATGAAGAACTTGCAAATACGTAAATAAATTCATTATTACCTAAAATGTGTCCTATAGTACATATTTAGTGTTACTATTTAGTGGTATAGTATAGTGCTGAAAACATTTTTAAAACATTTTTTATTTAAAGAATGATTGTTTCAGTTTTCCAACGAAAAATAATCGATTCAACTTCTAAACAAAATAAGTTTAATACTTACCCTCAAGAGTATACATATACTTGGTGCTATAAATATGGGATTTCGGCTCCGGCTTGGAAAGGTTATCAACATAATTAAACTTGCGTAATAACGACTTTCGTAAAAGAGAGACTTTACTGTATATGGCATAACCGGTTACGATATAAGGAAGAGTAATCAAGTGGGAAAAGATTTGGGAAAAGGGAAAGTGAGAGAGGTAGGAGAAAGAGGAGTGAGGATGAGGAAAGATCGCTCGATCGTAAGAGATATGCGATCGGATCGCCTTCAATCCAATGTTGCCACATCGACGCCCTCCAGCGGCGTCCTCCCCAACCATATCATCAAACCCATCCCCTTCTCTTTCAACATCCTAATCTAAACCCCACCTCCTCGACCTGTCCCACTAACCAGAACCCCGCGCCTCTCTCCTTCTCTGTCATCTCCACCAAAGGTCACACCGCCAAGCATTTCGCCCAAAAAAGGAATGATTCCGATTCGTATAATCTCCAGTAGTATGAATAAGAGAGCCATAACTGTCAACCCCAGCAGCAATTCACCGATGCCAGTAATGGCGGGCCCAGGATCACTTTCCCCATGGAAAGTAACGATATACGTGAATAACCTCCAATGGTCTGAATAGTTCCATCGATGAAATTATATCGCCGTTAGAAGGCTCATTTTATCTATCCCAATAAATCACTGTTAACCCTTTCAAATTAGGCCAATATTGAAAATTTCTTCTCATGAAAATTTCCTGGCTAGGACTACTACAAGAATCTGTATAGCTTGGAATATTTTAAACAAAACGTAATTATCTGGAGGTTGTAAAAATATTATTGACCTTTAATATAAACTGCTAGCAATGACAATGTTTATATTTGCCAAATTTTATTAAATATTATCTGGGAAATGCGCGTTTTCAAATATGTACAGTTCAGTTCCTTCCCATTTAAAAGAACCTAATAACATTGGACTTATTTTAGAATAACACAACACTACCGAAGAAAATACATCTGTTTGTCACGTTCCGTCTAGAATTTCAAATTGTTCTCAAATTTATATAAAAATTTGGAGGAATATACTTACTTTTTATAATTTTAAAATCGAGCTAAAAATAATCATACTAAAACTTATAACGAGCAATTTCTTTTAATCCCAAACGAACTACTCGGTTAGTCGCATTATCTTTTCCGATCTCACCGCTGTCTCTTTTCCTCAGCTCTCTCTCTCTCTCTCTTATTCTATACCTTTCTCCTCTACGTTTACCCTTTCAATCTCCCATCTTCTTTCCTCTCGTTATCTGTAGGATTTCCTTTGCCCTCCCTACTTCTATTTCCCTCTTTCCTCCCTCCCGGCTCTCATTATTCAATACAATACCCTCTTTAACTGCAAACCCTCTGCTATTCACTCACTTGCATCTCTCCTACTTACTCTTTCCCCTTTTCCCCCTTTTCGTTCTTCACACTTCACTCATAACAACTTGAATCCCTCATTCATCTCTGCATTTCCATTTCCTTCACTCCTTCCTTTCCTCCTCCCAATAATTCTCCTTCCTTTCACACTCACTCCATCTCCACGCTTACTTTTTCAGTTTTTCCTCCTAACACCTCCACCATTCCCCCGCCTCCTCTTTGCTCGACTTCTCTTTCCACCTCTTTCCCTCACCTCCTCCCAATCTTCACCTCCCTCCTACCTCCCTCCTACCTCCCTCCTACCTCCCTCCTACTTCCCTCCTACCTCCCTCCTACTTCCCTCCTACCTCCCTCCTACCTCCCTCCTACCTCCCTCCTACCTCCCTCCTACCTCCCTCCTACCTCCCTCCTACCTCCCTCCTACCTCCCTCCTCCCACCCTCCTCCCTCTCTGTCCCTCCTTCCTCCCTCCCCTTCCCTATCTCCTCGTTCTCATTTCATACTCCCTCTCCCTTTCTCCTCCCTCTCTCCTCATTCTCCCTCCCTCCCCATTCACCTTCCCTCCTACCTCTCCCTCCCTCCTCCCTCTCTTCTTTCATTCTCGTT
This sequence comes from Tanypteryx hageni, assembly GCA_028673005.1. Classification (NCBI taxonomy): domain Eukaryota; kingdom Metazoa; phylum Arthropoda; class Insecta; order Odonata; family Petaluridae; genus Tanypteryx; species Tanypteryx hageni. The sequence continues at coordinate 181,660,119 of CM054115.1, read as the reverse complement.
CTTCCTCTCTACCAGAAGAGAGCAGATGTGCACGAAACAACACTCATCGGTCATGCGATCCTGTCAGAGTACACTACGCCCCCTTCCACTCCATTCCAATTCTCCCTTCCCCTTTGGCCTCCTCCACAACACTCTCTCTCCAACACTTCTCCATTCTCTTTCCTGCTTCTATTTTCCTCTCACCCCTTCGCCTTTAACCCTTCTCCACCCCCCTCCTCCAACCCCTCCTCTTCCTCAACGCCCCAATTCTCTCCTCCCCCGCTTTTCCTCCCACAAAATGGGGGACTCAGGTTCAATTTCCCCAGGAATTGGTTCATTCCGTCCTTTGGAACTCTTTTTACCGATTAACCATTTATGCACGGAAAATTGACTACAACTGTTAAGCCTAAGAGCGAATGCCATTGACGAGTGATATTATAAAAAATTATCGTTCATATATGTTTACTTGATTCATAAAAATTTCTAAAGCGAGATCACGCCAATGAGATTTGGAAATCGCCACAAAATCGTGAGCGAAGGAAAACACTCAACACTCAACCGTGATAGATTAATTAATAATATAAATGAACTTAGAAAATTTTCGAAGTTTACGAAAACTGCTTTGTTCTATCATGTCATTGTGTATGTTTCCACCATACGAGAGTGGATCGTAAACTATATATATATACCTTTTCATCATTTGCTGAAACTATTATGTAAGTCTAAGGTAAAAATGGGTAAATTCTCGTGAAAACTAAGTGAAAAATAATATAAATCATGGGTGATTAGGCTATCCTATTCACAACATAAAAATATACAATATTAATAAGTACCCATTTCTGAGATTATTAAACGACATCGATCGAGACTGATACTCCACATAGTAAACCACAGTAACTTATGAATTTTGAAATGTTGATGTATACCAAATATACTTTCATTCTCATACCTCCAACACATCCAAATTATGGTTAATTTTAGAATCCAAATAGTTTATTATGAAAAACATTTACCACGCATACAATGCGTAAATTTGGAATAGTTTTAAAATTGGATGAAAACATATCATCTATGAAGCGCAACATTTCGCCACACGTACATGCCGTGTCGTGGCATTTGGCTAGTGGCAAATGTATTGGACATCGCAGATATAAATGTAATAGCTACAAATATACTTACATTGAAAAATTAAAAAAAATATTTTTGCACAACTATAAAGACTAGGTCACTGCAAGAGGCAGTGTTTGATTCTAGTATGCTCAAGATCTGAAATGTCTAAACATAATCCTCACTTTGGCCTTTTAGAGACAATTTACTTTAGATCAGTGGAGTCCAACTTTTTCTGCATGGCGGGCCGCTTCGGTGGTTGCGCATCCATCGGCGGGCCGCATTGGAATTCGCCAATTTTTCGGCGGGTCGTTTTAGAGTTTAAATCGGAAGTTATCTAAATATCGAAGCGCCATATAAGTTAAAATCAAATCCAAATAAGGTTTTTGTAGTTAAAATTTCAATATTAAAAGTTTTATTATAAAAATTTTCATTAAATCGTACGAATTTGTGTTACATTTTTTCGGATTTCTTTTTCATCATAGCTTCGCGGGCCGCAGTTTGTACACCCCTGCTTTAGATGAACTAAATGCCTCTTATTGAATAACTTCAATTGATGGAGAATTAATTCTAATTCTATATAATAAGAAGTCACAGTGTTGAAGAACGAAAAGTCATGCCAAACAATCTGAAACATTTACCACGGCAAAATCAATTATGTAATAATTAATATTAGACACCAAATTTAAGAGAGAGGTCGGTTACCTTTTCCATAAGAGTGCCGCATTCATAGTTCCATATGCTTCGGCGGGCCGCGTTAGAAGGTCTGAGTGCTCCAGTGGAAAAAGGTAAGTGCTTGCCTCGCAAGTTGCATAAAGATTCATCGTTTAAGTGAAAATCAAGTCGAGGGAATTTCTTACCGTTAAACCTCATAAGAAAAGGTTTTACAACCATCATTTTAGTAAAAAAACCTGAAAATTTTCTGTTAAATTTTACGGATTGATTTATCACCCTAGCTTCCCGGGCCGCATAATATGTTCTCAGAGGCCACGTTCGAACTGAGGGTCATCTGTGGGTGACTTCTGATCAAAGATACCGAAGGAAGTTTTCTAAAACTAAACCTCTCTCATAGAGGCGATATTTCGAATCGTTTTTCTATAACTTAGGAGATAACATAAACATCGAAATATCGTATATTGTGCTATCGCTTAATTTGCAAATTTCTCCAAACCGTAGTATTACATCAGAAATCAAGCATGGTGCTAAAACTCATCTCTTTATAATATTTTCAGCGAAGACTTTGAAATATGTGAATACAAAAATGCCAGGATAATGGAATACTTGGTGAAGGTTTAACCATGGGAACAATCACAGTTCGATAGAGTGCTTTTGGAAAAAATACATATCGTGACTTCCATCTGTCCGTCTGTCAGAATATACTCGCTGTCAATTGGAAACTTAAATGGAACTCTTTGTGCGCATTGGCGAGCAGGTACTTTGTTTTAACTTGTATTTTAAGGCAACATTCGTTTTCTATTTCCCGAGAAAAAATATTGTTTCGCGTTTTGATTAAAGCCGCATGCAATTTGCGTTTGGGACGCTGTGGAGATGCATACACGGAGTGAGCTATTGCCGAAACTCTTCATCTATTTCGGTCATGAAAATTTTACAGCATAACCGGAATTTTTTTTCCGTTCAGGAATATCCGTTTGATTTCGCTTTGGTAGAAACTCCGGAGTCGCTTTTTAAGGACACCGAATCCTCTCTACACTACACTCCGGTATAAAACACACAAAACCCATACCTTCTCTTCGGTCTGAAATCCAATCGACGCAGATGGATCTGTTTAGGGTTTGGCGGCGATGAGAGATGGGTGTTAGCGAGAGAGGGAGATAGGAGAGAGAGGAAAGGAGAGAGAGAGGGGGAATATGAGAGGGAGTAAAGGGGAGATGGAGAGATAGAGAGGGGGGTGGAGGGAGGATAGAAGGAAGGAATACAAAGACCGACGAGAGGGAGAAGGAAAGGGAGCGGAAGGAGAGGAAAGGGGGAAGGGATTGGAAGTGGAAAGGGTAGAGAGAGAAGGGGAAAATGGAAAGGAGGAAAGGAAAACCGGAGTGAATGGAAATGGAGAACATTTCACACACGGCCAGCATGAGGCTGGCATGAGTTAGTAAAAGAACTAAAACTTGAGAAACCTTACTGCTGGCCTGTCATGTTGTCCGCAAGATACCTCGATGCTGCCCGCGAGGCAGGTAAATTTCCAAGTAGGCATTTTCTGACAATAGTACGTCTCTCTTAGAATTAATTCAGGTCAATGTATTAATGTAAATCTGTATTATGTAGCATGATAATTATTAAATAAAGGCGCAGTTCGATTATGACGGATCAAGATTCGAATGGCACTGGGAAAATAGCTTTGACGAAATACGTTACTTCATACACCAAGCTGGCTGATAAAATTAAATCTCACATTTCACATAAAGATTCTGGAAACTAAAATAACTTTTGCATTTCCGATCAGCATTCATTTGTTTTCTTCTCTCCTGACAGAGCTTATGTTCTTTTTCCGTTAGTTTTTTCTCTTGATCATAATCACAAAAAAATTTCAAATAATAAAACAATAAATTACAACTATATGTTCAAACACTTAAGCACGACAAATGATTTATTGTTTCCAAATAAACAATCTTCGTCGCAATGGATATAAACAAGATTTACTATAGTTACGTAAATACGTCTATTTCCTTTTCTTTAAATAATTTCGTAAATCTTACGTTCTATGGAAAGTCTATTGTGCATAAAATGTGCATTTAATTATTTCCTTTATCTTTTGTTCTAAACATTTTTTGCTTAGATGAGTATTTAGCGAGATACTTGCGAGGTATGTTATAAAATGCATGTAGGTCTTAAAATAAATTGGTCATAATTATTGTCCGATTTAAATCAAATTTGCAATCGGTCAACATATTTCAGTAAAACTTCCCAATACCAAATTTCATCAAAATCTGTCATGCGGTTCCAGAATTGATACATACGGACGGGCGGAGGCGACCTCCCCTATATGTATCCTCACTTCGTGCAAATAACGCATAAAAGCGAGAGGTTAAGAATGGAATTGATATAATATGATTAATCATGGCTTCGATATGAATGTATGGTATTTCAGTGCTTTTAAAAACTATGATCCATTTTATGGAAATTTTTTGTATTTGTTTCTGATATTTTAAAGGTAAAGGTACCTGATAAACTTTAAATTAAGTATGAAACATTTGATGTAATACTTTGAAATCAAATTAATTAGATTATTTATTGAGTTGCAAATGGTAATTGTCTAATAAACTCCTAAATTAAGTAAGAAACATTTCATGTTATTTGAATATAACTGCTCCTGAGGACGGTTAATTAGATTACTTTCAACTGGATGGTATACAAATATTATCGTCTCGTCGGCGAATCGTACTGTAGGCGAAACGTCTGTTGGCGAAACATCTGTCGACGAAAGGTCCGCCGGTAACGACCGGCCACGGGGAAAAAGAGTTATAAGAAATCAATTTCAATTCAAAAAACCTTTATTTCTGATTAAGCAAGTTACAGGTATTTTAAACCCTTTCACTTTTACATTTTAAACTATACATATTACAACATACAATGATTTTCATCTTTCTCTTCAATACTTTCCACGTAAAAAGCTGTTCGTGAGCGTAGACATCGATTTCCATGGAATACATCACAATCGCGAAAACAGGATCTATTAATTATATTATGTTAAAATATTGCTAAATTAGACGTGAGATATAATTCATGCTTTAATATGAGAAGTTAATAATAAAAAATAGTGAAAGGGAAACAGGTTATCGTTATTTATCGCCATGAATTCATTAATTAGAATAATCTTCCCGTATCCACCAAGATTGATTCAAATGTATTAGAGCAGTGGTGCCCAACTTACGGCCCGTGGGCAGGATGCGGCTCGCGAAACTACCGAAAAAAATTAACACAAATTCATACATTTCTATGAAAATTTTCATAATAAAACTTTATCGAAATGTTAACCATAAGAACCTTATTTAGAATTGATTTATATGGGGCCTCAGAATATATATGGGCAACTTTCAATTTAAAGTCTAATCCGACCCGCCGAAGAATTGACAACTTCCAATGAGGCCCACCGAAGGATTCGCAACCACCGATGCGGATCGCTATGTAAAAAGGTCGAAATTGACAAATTTATATCTAAAATGAAAAGCGAAACAAACTCAAAAGTTTCTACGTTTATAAAGCTGACAATTATTTGACAACTTGCCCCGCCTCTTTCACGCAACATTGTTCAATCAACGTTTGCTCACGAAACAAGAACAGTGACGACCCAGCTTTAAACATAGCTGCGTTCAGTAACAAATTAATCCCGTTATTTCGTTGAAATCACAAGTAATTTCGTTGATGCAGAAAGAAGTATAAGGAGAAGAGCAAACGCTTCCACTTTTCTAGTGTCAAATGAGGTCGAAATGACTATAGATGTATGTACACACTTAATGCGATTCATACTTATTTAAACATGCTGCGGTGAAAAAACAGCGTAAGACTATAGGAAAACGATAAAAATTGATAGGGTATTCAGGATGTGGTAAGAAGGTTTGTCTAATAGAGTATAGGAAAAGCGTCAGCGATGGCGTTTATGGAAGAGCGAGTCAATGCGTCGGGAGTTGAACGAAGACATATATTCAGAGATGTTTGCGTCAAGTAGGAGCCTTTGGTTAGGAGATTCTTTTCAAACGCACGGTTTATAAGGGAATAGCAGCGGTTAAGACAGTAAAGAATGATGAGCAATATAGGAACAGGAATAATGTTTCTGTCTCACCAAATATTCCCATGAATTTTAAAGATTTTTCTCCAATTCTACAAACAATAAAACACAAAAAATACTTTGATACTTAGTCAGTAAAGTGGAATTTATTAAAGTTCAATGTCGAATGTTGAGCGATAAATTATATTCTAGTCCGCGGTATAACCAGGTTTTACTGTTCTTCGAAAGAAGGTATTATTTCGGATGAGAGTACAAAATCGAAGAATATTATTGAAGCTCTCGAACTGATGAGCCCAGCGGAGGGGTTGGCAAGCTTTTTATTAGGGTTTGCAGCGGAAGTAATTTGAGGGAATAAAGGACCGATTGGTGAGAATCATTTATTAATAATATTTTAGCGTCGTAAGTTCATTGGAAATGGTTTTACGAGCATAATTTTAAGCAACAAATACGTAATTTATCTGTATTACATTTTACGGTTTGCTTTAATAATGGAATCACGGGCCGTATAAAATGGTCCCGCGGGCCACATCGGGCCGTAGTTTCCCCACCTCTGTCTCAGAACGTGGTCAAACATATTTTCTTGCGCTGAACTAACTTTCATATCGTGTACCGAAACATGCTTATGCAAACCACTTATTTACTGTTACTGACAGCAGAAGCGCGACACAAATCACCCGAAAGTCATATTTCCGCCCTCGAGAAAACTGCCGCCCAGTTCCAATACACATTCTGCGACCCCGTTGTCGAGGGTTCTGCGTCTGCCCGTCCACGCACCACCCCTCAGTTCGGGCCTCAACACCACCTGACCTTTTCATCGCAGTTCCCATTTTGTGTTCTCTCCATCGGTTTAAAAACTAATAAAGAGGAAAGCGGAAGACAGAGATCTAGAAAATAAACCTCGATCTGTCGTTTTTGAAAGAATAGAATAAAAACAAAAATGAAAGCGGAATAGGCTGAAAAGTTCTAAAACAATAGAACGCGACAAAAATTACTATGTTGAAAAATGTTACTGCGCGTGAACTATAGACAATAAAGAATTATTTAAGCCTGCAACAGCTTTTTATTTATCCAAGTAAATTTTCATCTGTTTTTCTCAGCTTAACGTTTTAAACAGTTACCTTTCCATGCAGATATTATTTGCGTTGAAAAAAGTATTCGCTTTCTCGAAAAGTAAGGCTCTCTTTTAGTATCTACTATCAGTGAATCGTTATCGATGACGGCTGCTTTGTACCCGAAATGGGTATTCAATTTTCTCAACATTTTTATAGCTATTGAAAATTGTATTCACTCAATAAGAAACAGAAAATTATCCTTTAACAATAATAGTAATACTGATTAACACATGTATACGAATAAAAATTACTGAAGATTCAACGATCACTGCCAGTCAAAGCATTTTGAGTTGTGTTAAAGAACACCAAAGCCTCAGAAGCGTCCTCGTTTGAGGAATGATATATAATATTTTATAGTCCCATTTTAAAAGTTAAAAGCATCACATTAGAGGAATTCCGCTTCCTTAAATGTGAAATTATATCATTGTGAATTATCTCGAACTTGAAAAATTTCCATCGATTCGCCTCCAAAAAAGTGGAATATTTGTCAGTTTCATAAATTATATTACAAGAAAATGATCCCAAAGCACGTTTTACTCCGTCTCGTCTAATCCCTTTTCCTCCACAGTGTCTCCCCCTGTCCCTCTGCCTCCTCCCCCATCCTCCCTCCGCCACTCCACTCCCTACGAATGAGATTGGGGGGGAGACGGGGCGTTCGGAGCGTGAGACGATATAAAAAGAGAATCCAATCCGGAAGTGGCTATCGGAGCGGACGGCGCGTCCAACCAAAATGGTATTGGATTCGATTCATTACACGTAGGCGGAAGGGGACGGTCACCCGTCCCTGGTCACCACCAATCCACGCAGAATTCCCTCCTCCACCCCAATCTCCTCCCTCCCTCCTCTCACTCCCATCCGCCTCCTCACACCCACATCCTTTTCCTTTTAGATTCCCCCTCTTTCCCGCTTTCCTCTCTCTCAATCACTTTCACTCTCTCATTTTTCTTCCTATGAATTTCCACCGCTCCCTACTCTCCCCGAACTTAGCGACCTCCTTCGACCGTGGCTGATGCGTCAAGCTCTCAATTAAATATTACTCCATCGCTTGATATCCAAAAGAAACTTTTTTGCTTGCAGCGGTAAAAGCGATATCTAAAAAAAATTCGTTTGAGGAATTCTCTCTTATGCCGTGTCTTTTAATAATCGAGATTAATCTAGATATTCCCTCGCTTCGTCTTCGTTGCTCATATTTCAAATTTGCACTCATTCCACCTCCTCTAGCGTAAAATTAATCTCTTCCTTTTCTTCATCTCGTAATGCCTAAGCTCAATATTTTTATGGAAATATATTTTTGTACGCTAAGCTTTCTGAGAAAATTCTTTTGATTTGCGGCGGATTTAGCAGACAAGTGAAGGACGAATTGCGGAGCAAATTACGTAAGGCCGTCTTTTTCTTGCTTTACGATTATGACGCCATCATAAGATTACATCTTTGGTTGAGATCGATGGCCTCAATATACTAGTCTATGAATTCCTTTTAAAAGCATATTATCGATGTTATTACTTTCTCCATACGTAGTATCGAGAGAACATCGTTTTCGTGAAAATATCGAATACCAGATTTTGACGGAAATACACGTTATAAGGTCTCCAGTGTATATTTTTACTATTTTCTCGATGGTAACTGTCTCTGTGTGTTAGAAAATTTGTGCGCGCTCCAACTCAAAAAATATTTATTAAATCAACGCAAAACTTTATATTTAAAAAGTTTTATACAACGGATTTTTTGGAGATATTTCAATAATCCATCTGAATTTGTTAAGTACGTCGCCAAGTGATACCTATGTTTCCGTGACTATGATAAAAATTTCTGTTGATAGCGATGCCTACGCGTTTAACGGCAATTTTAATCGCGCATCGATATTTTGGTATCCATATAAACTAATAACAGTTTTGTTTATTTATTGGTAATTCCACGTGAAGGGTGATGCAAAGTAATTTTCGCAGTGAAAATTATTGTGTTTAAAAATTATCCACGTGTGTAATTGCCGATAATTATGTTTGAGAACGCTGATGTCGAGAGCAACTTCTCATTAGTATTTCAATCATATTCATTACTCAGCATGCAAAATGCGTTCCAGAACGTTTGGTCCAACGTCATTTCGTCCAATGGATATTTCGTTTAAGATATTTCATCCAAAAACATTTTCTTCCAATTATATCGACAAAATATAGTCAGGTAAGGCTGGATAAGTCTTATAGATTAAACAAACGCAAGAATGACAACACAAAGACAATGAGAGTGACGGAGGGAGAACAGAGGGGTGCAATAAATACTTCCTCAATATGAGAGTCTATCAACTCGGAATCTAGTATAGGTTATAAATATGCGTGAATAAAAGTCAAAACCAATGTGAGGAAAGAGGAGCGGAGAGGGAGGGGGCTACCAGTTATCTTCATGAATACGGGCAAGATATATACATATACATATACATACATATATATATATATATATATATATATATATATATATATATATATATATATATATGATATGATATATATATGATACAAGTAGTCGGTGCTTACATTCTGCAAGCATTTCATCTCATCTTGAAAAAACATTCATTTTTCAGAGAGATATTTAATCATTGGAAATATTTTTTTAATTCAAAATATTTCACCTCTGCAACGATTTTCGTACCTTATGGGAAAATAATAGAATAAAACAATCCCAAAAACTTGAAAAATTAAGAATATTATACTTTGTCCACAGTGGTGTACTAAAGCCACGCATTTCTGCCAATTTTAAAGTTGTAGCACATCTAGATGTGAAATAACATTTAAATTTTAAAAATTTTTAACGGCCGCAACAACATATTCATCGAGATTTTTAAATGTTTATTTTTGCTTTGGCAGTAAACTCTAAATAACTTAAATATTTCAGCTCCCTAGCTTGCCCCGTAGTAACTAAACATTTATCTATTTGTTTAAATTTTAAGAATTTTTAACAACCAAAAAATTAAAATATCAAAATTTCTATTATCCCTAACAATGCCCACGCAATAGCGTCTGTTATGACTGTCAACGGCGTGACGTCAGCTCCCTGGCGATTCGTGCTTGTTTTTCAAAACATCGCTTTATCTCATTGTGATGACATCACCAAGCATCCGAAAAATCGATACCCCCTAACAGCGTCTGAAAGCCGTGCGCAGAAAATACCGTTAGCTTCGTTCCCGCCAAATCTCTTAATTTCCTTCCTTCCTTCTTATATGATCGGTAAGGTATAGATAACAATTTTTATTCGGGTAGAGGACAAAATTTGCTATAATAAAGGTGTGGATACTACGTACCTAATGATATCTGCTCGGTAGTTCATAGTAAAATTAGATTTTTCGCCGATGATATCGTTCTATATAAAGAAATAAAAAAACAGGAGGACCATCAGTCGCTGCGTGAAGACTTAAGAGCCAAATTGAAATTAGTTACAGTAAATGTGCCGCAGTTACGTTCTGGAAAATAAGAACATGGAAGTAGGTTTCGAGTATAAAATAGACGGAATAAATATTCAAGCAGTCGAGTATGTAAAATATTTAGGAGTAACCATTTGTCGAGATCTTTCATGGGAAATGCACATTCGTCGAGTTATAGGCGCGGCCAACAAGAAACTGACTTTCATTGGTAGAATAGTACGGAACACTACAGAAAAAGTACGTGAAACATGTTACTTATCACTGGTTAGACCGCAAGAGGAATACGCCTCAAGCATATGGGATCCGTACTAGAAGGGATATATAATTCAATTAGAAAGAGTAAAGCGCAGAGTAGCCAGATTCGTAAAACAAAAGTACGAACATAAGGAAAGCGTCACCCCATTATTGAGTGATTTGAACTGGGTACCACTGGAGGACAGTAGATTGAACTCAAGGTTGAGGCTTCTGGAGAAATATACAGGGTGTATCAAAAAGATGTCATCATCATCATCATGCTGCTGTCCGAAGACAGGTTTTAGCTGAATCGCTGCCTCCATCTCTTTCTCTCTCTCTATCTCCCTAGAAGCCTCTTTTATACCTCTTTAAGTACTATATTCCTGCTTTATATTCTCTAATATTCCTATTCTTTTTCTCCCTCTTCCTCTTCATCCTTCTTCTCGTTAAATGCTGCTTTTGCCATTGCAATTCTACTTCTGATGTCCTGTGTACTACTTCCATCCTGCGCTAAAATACTGCCAAGATATTTGAAACTACTTACTTGTTCCAATTTTTGGCCATTTACCATTATATTTAATTCTTTATGTTCCTTTGCCCTCCCTAAAGACTGCATAACCTTACAGAGGTGGGAGGGTTTGTGTACTCTTATGAACCAAAGAGCTATGCCGGCGGGAGATAATTCTCCTGGTAGGACCATCCAAGCCGGAAAGGTCGGAGGGGAAGTGTCAGACTAAGAAGCAGTCTTGGGGATTTTACATCCTCCTGTGCAAGGGAAGCAGCTTGCGCAGTACCTCTGTAGGTGGTGATCATGTGGATCTGAACAGCTACAGATGGGTAATCACCCTTGTGAAACTGCGATGAGGAAAGCAAGGGGAAACTACCTCATTATATTTCCCATGATAGGCTGAAAAGCTGCAAATACCTCTATGGATCTCTCTGGGGTAAAATATTTCGGAGGTAAAATGGTCCCCCAATCGAATCTCCGGGTAGGGACTACCCTAGGGGATGCACAGAGGAAATGTAACATTAATAAGAAGAAAGCAAGTAATAAGAAATTAAGAATAGGCATATGGAATGTTAGGACTATGAATTCAGGGGGTAAGCTAGAGAACTTAAATAGGGAAATGAGAAGGAATAATTTATAGTAGGTCTTATTGAAGTTCGGTGGGAAGGAGAAGGTGAGATAAAATCAGACGAATTTAAGATTATTTAGTTGGAAGGAGAGAAAAAGGAAAGGGGAGCGGGGATTATAATGAGAAAGAAGATTGCTGAAAGAATTAGCAAGTTAGTGACAGTTAATGATAGATTAATAGCCGTAAAACTTCAGATGGAGCCCGTGGAAATGCTTATAATTGAAGTGTATATGCCAACAACTAATTCTGGTGATGACGAAGTAGATGAAATGTATGAACAGATTGTGGAGATATTGGAGAAGGAGGGAAAAGTAAGGATCACCACCATAGTAATGGGAGACTGGAACAGGATAGTGAGGGGAGCGAGGTAGGGATGTCCTATTTCACCAGCGATATTTAATATTTATGCAGAAACAATAACAGAAGAGGCGTTGATGGAAGAGAAAGGATTTAAGATAGGAGTTGAAAGTATTACCACCATAAAATAAGCAGATGATCAGGGATTAATAGCAGATGACGAGAAAGAACTTCAGAGGATGACAGACAGACAAGTGGAGGTTGGCCAACAATAAGGAATGAAGGTCAATGCCGAAAAAATGATAGTCATGGTGGTTTCAAAGAAATATCATCATCATCATTCATCATCATGCTTCTGTCCGAAGACAGGTTTTAACTGAATCGCTGCCTCCATTTCTCTCTCTCCCAAGAAGCCTCTTTTATACCTCTATAAGTAGTATATCCCTGCTTTATATTATCTAATATTCCTATTCTTTTTCTCCCTCTTCCTCTTTTTCCACTAATTTTTCCTTCTAAGATCGTCCTTTGTAAACACTGTCTTCTCAATATGTGCCCTATCCAATTTGCTTTTCTTTTCCTGATTGTTTTTATTAGCATCCTATCTTCTCCCACCATTTCTAATACTTCTTCGTTTCTCTTCCTCTCTGTCCATTTCACTTTCATCATTCTTCTCCATACCCACATCTCAAAACTTTCTAAATATTTTTCCTCCTTTCTCCTTATCGTCCACGTCTCTGCACCATAAAGAGCTATGCTCCATATGTAGCATTTTGCTAATTTCTTCCTTGTTTCTAGATTTATTTTCTTGCTTGTGAGAAGCTCCTTCTTCTCGTTAAATGCTGCTTTTGCCATTGCAATCCTACTTCTGATGTCCTGTGTACTACTTCCATCCTGTGCTAAAATACTGCCGAGATATTTGAAACTACTTACTTGTTCCAATTTTTGGCCATTTACCATTATATTTAATTCTTTATGTTCCTTTGAAACCACCATGACTTTCGTTTTTTCTGTATTGATCTTCATTCCATATTGTTGGCCAACCTCAGCTAGTCTGTCTGTCATCCTCTGAAGCTCTTTCTCGCCTTCTGCTATTAAGCCCTGATCATCTGCGTATTTAATGGTGGTAATACTTTCACCTCCTATCTTAAATCCTTTCTCTTCCATCAACGCTTCTTCTGTTATTGTTTCTGCATACATATTAAATATCGCTGGTGAAATAGGACAACCCTGCCTCACTCCCCTCCCTATTGAAGTACTTTCTGTTTCTTCTCCTTCAACCCTGACTCTAATCTTTTGATCAAAGTAAAGGTTTTTAAGCAGTCTTTTATCTTTCCAATCTATTCCTATTTTGTTTAAAATACCCAGCATCTTATCCCATTTCACTCGGTCAAAAGCTTTCTCCCAATCTACAAAACAAAAATACATATCTTTATTGACTTCTAGCGCTCTTTCTATCATGATCCTCATACATCCTATAGCATCTCTAGTCCCCCTTCCTCTTCTAAAACCAAACTGATTATCTTGCAGCTCCTTTTCTATTTTACATTCAATTCTTTTGGTTATTATTCTGGTTAGAACTTTAGCTGTATGAGAAATTAAACTAATAGTTCTGTAATCCTTTCAACATTTTGCATTGTTCTTTTTCTCCAGTGGTACCATCACAACATCTAAAAAATCTTCAGGCCATACGCCAGTATCATATACTTGGTTAAAAAATTTTGTGAGTTGCTTAACTGCTTTAGACCCCAAAACCTTAAGAACGTCCACGGGTATATCATCACTCCCAACTGCCGTTCTTCTTTTCATGTCATCAATTGCTCTTTTAACTTCAGACTCGAGAATACTTGGTCCTAGCTGATCTTCTTCTACATCCTCTTCTTCATTTAATTCAATATTTCTTGGCTTTCCTTCTTTGTCATACAGAACCTCAATGTATTCTTTCCAGACATTCTTTACATTGTCTGGCTCCGATACTATTTTACCACTTTTGTTCATGATTCCTTTACGTCCTATCTTTCTTGCTTTTTTCTTGAATAGTTCCCTTGCTTTGCTATACATGAGGTCTGTTCTACAAATTCTTTCACATTCGACAATCTCCTCGCATTTCTCATTTATCCACTGTTCTCTGGCTTTATCTGTTTCCCTTCTTAAAGCATTATTTAACTCCTTGTACTTTCTTTGGCCTTCTTCAGTGTTTATGTTCTTCCACTTTCTCCGCTCTTCCATTTTTTGCAGCATGGCTGCTGTGATCCAGGGTTTTTTGTTTCTTTCACCCGTTATCTTTCCTACCTTCTTTTCCATTACATCTTTAATGTTGCTATGGATGTATCTCCACTCCTCATCTACATTCTTCCTATTTTCTTCATCTCTCTCCCCCAACCTTTCCTCCAGCTCAGTCATGATAGCCTCCTTGTTTTTAAGGAGTTCCTCTAAGTTCCATTTCTTGTTAACTCTTACGTTTCTCTTAACGCTCTTCAGTCTACATTGTATATTTGCCACCAAAAGGTTGTGGTCAGAATCGATATCTGCCCCTGGTAGTGTTTTCACATTTTTAATGCTATTTCTAAATCTTTCATTGACTAGTATGTAATCTATCTGGTATCGTCTCTGGTCTCCTGGGCTTCTCCATGTGTAAAGTCTCCGCTGGTGATGCTTAAACCATGTATTAGTTACAATTAATCTATTTCTATGGCAGAATTCCACAAGTTTATCCCCTCTTTCATTTCTCTTCCCTAGTCCATATTTTCCCACTATGTTATCTTCCTGTCCCTCTCCGACTACACTGTTCCAATCTCCCATTACTATGGTGGTGATCCTTCCTTTTCCCTCCTCCTCCAATATCTCCATAATCTGTTCATACATTTCATCTACTTCGTCGTCGCCAGCATTAGTCGTTGGCATATACACTTGAATTATAAGCATTTCCACTGGCTCCATCTGAAGTTTTACGGCTATTAATCTATCATTAACTGTCACTACCTTGCTAATTCTTTCAGCTATCTCTTTTCTCATTATAATCCCCACTCCCCTTTCCTTTTTCTCCCCTCCTGAGTAAATAATCTTAAATTCGTCTGAATTTATTTCGCCTTCTCCTTCCCACCGAACTTCACTAAGACCTACTATACCTACATTATTCCTTCTCATTTCCCTTTTTATGTTCTCTAGTTTACCCCCTGAATTCATAGTCCTAACATTCCATGTGCCTATTCTTAATTTCTCACCACTTGCTTTCCTATTAATGTTAAATTTCCTCTGTGCATCCCCTAGGGTAGTCCCCACCCGGAGATCCGATTGGGGGACTATTTTACCTCCGGAATATTTTACCCCAGAAAGATTCATAGAGGTATTTCAGCTTTTCAGCCTATCATGGGAAATATAATGAGGTAGTTTCCCCTTGCTTTCCTCATCGCAGTTTCACAGAGTGATTACCCATCTGTAGCTGTTCAGATCCACATGATCACCACCTACAGAGGTACTGTGCAAGCTGCTGCCCTTGCACAGGGGGATGTAAAACCCCCAAGACTGCTTCTTTGTCTGACTCTTCCCCTCAGACCTTTCCGGCTGCGATGGTCCTACCAGGAGAATTATCTCCCGCCGGCATAGCTCTTTGGTTCGTAAGAGTACACAAACCCTCCCACCTCTGTAAGGTTATGCAGTCCTTAGGGAGGAATTAAATATAATGGTAAATGGTAAAAAAATTGGAACAAGTAAGTAATTTCAAATATCTGGGCAGTATTTTAGCGCAGGATGGATGTAGTACACAGGACATCAGAAGTAGGATTGCAATGGCAAAAGCAGCATTTAACGAGAAGACGGAGCTTCTCACAAGCAAGAAAATAAATTTAGAAACAAGGAAGTAATTAGCGAAATGCTTCATATGGAGCATAGCTCTTTATGGTGCAGAGACGTGGACGGTAAGGAGAAAGGAGGAAAAATATTTAGAAAGTTTTGAGATGTGGGTATGGAGAAGAATGATGAAAGTGAAATGGACAGAGAGGAAGAGAAACGAAGAAATATTAGAAATGGTGGGAGAAGAAAGGACGCTAATAAAAACAATCAGGAAAAGATAAGCAAATTGGATAGGGCACTTATTGAGAAGAAAGAGTTTACAAAGGACGATCTTAGAAGGTAAAATTAGCGGAAGAAGAGGAAGAGGGAGAAAAAGAATAGGAATATTAGAGAATATAAAGCAGGAATATAGTACTTAAAGAGGTATAAAAGAGGCTTCTAAGGAGAGAGAGAGATTGAGGCAGCGATTCAGCTAAAACCTGTCTTCGGACAGCAGCATGATGATGATGTTCCTCTGAAACCACCATGACTTTCGTTTTTTGGGCACTGATCTTCATTCCATACTGTTGGCCAACCTCCAGTAGTCTATCTGCCATCCTATGAAGTTCTTTCTCGTCTTCTGCTATTAATCCCTGATCATCTGCATATTTAATGGTGGTAATACTTTCACCTCCTTAAATCCTTTCTCTTCTATCAACGCTTCTTCTGTTATCGTTCCTGCAAAAATATTAAATATCGCTGGTAAAAAAAACAGCCCTGCCTCACTCCCCTCCTTATTGAAGTACTTTTTGTTTCTTCTCCTTCAACCCTGACTCTAATCTTTTGATCAAAGCAAAGGTTTTTAAGCAGTCTTTTATCTTTCCAATCTATTCCTATTATATTTAAAATACCCAATATTTTATCCAATTTCACTCGGTCAAAAGCTTTCTCTCAATCTACAAAACAAAAATACATATGTTTATTGACTTCTAGCGCTCTTTCTATCATCATCCTCATACATCCTATGGCATCTATACACATCTTAATAACAAATATCTATTCATGTATTCAAGATGGAACTAAAATTTAATGTGCCTCTAAGTGGTGTGATATACACTTACCCGATGGCGTTAGTCCTAATGAAAAACTGCAATTCCTTACTCATGATTTAGAGCGTAATACAAAATGGCGGAGGTTCACTTGATGTTCGAAAAACGCAAATTAATTTTGAAGTGATACTGAAAATTCAAGAATGTGTGTGAAGTGCAGGGACAGTGGAGACTTGAATTTGCAACTGAGCCTCCAACATGACTAAAATTTCAATAATTCGTGGAAAATTTGAAACTGATAATACTGTGCAAGACGTGGGCAAGCAACAATCTGGGAAACTTTGCTCATCAACGAGTGGATGAAATACTGCTATTGTGTTACAGCAATTCACACAATTGCAAAAAAATCTGTAAGGTGATGTGCTCGTGAGACTGAAATCAGCAGGGCAAGTGTACACCATATTCACAAAACTGATAAGCGGAAATGTCCTGTGCCAAGGCTGTTACATGCAATGATTGAATACGATCCTGATCGCAGAGCTGAGTTCTGTGAGTGGTTTCAAAGGAAGGCGGATGAGGATAAAGAGTTTTTGGACACGATTGTTTGGCCTGATTAGGCAACATCCAAGCTCAATGGAACAGTGAACCAACATAACAGTTTGTACTGGTCTTCTGAAAATTTGATCATTCACGTGGACAAGGAAGTGAATTTACCAGGACTTACAGTCTGGTGTGGTGTGTCATGTAGGGGTATTGTGGGACCATACTTCTTTGAAGGGACAAAGTGCTGAGTATTTCAACATGCTTGAGGTATCCATTGTGCCCGCCATTCATCAACTGTATGCAGATGAGGAAATTTCCACCGTCGTGATGTCAGGGCCTATCTTGATGACAATTTCCCAGACCGGTGGATAGGCCGAAGAGAAAGTGCTGAGTACCCCACGTTTGCCTGATATAACTCCACTTGACTTTTACTTGTGGGGTTACCTGAAGGATTTAGTGTAGAGTATAAAACCAGCAACACTCAAAGAACTAAGGAAAGAAATTGAACGGTCATGCGCAGCGATCCCAGCAGATACCTTGGTGAATGTTTGCCACTCAGTTGTTCGCTGTTGTCAACAGTGCCTAGAAGTTAATGGTGAAAATTTTGAACATCTACGATAGTTCGCCATGTGCCAATAACTATTGCTTCTGCACATACCAAATATTGATCTTTTCTGAATTATGTAATGGGTATTTTTTCTTTGTTAAAATGTGTATACATCTTTTTGAGACACCCTGTATGTCGGAATGTCTTAAAGAGGAGGTTGTAGGAATAATTGAACCACCAACGTATATAGCAGGCGTGGCCAAGCCTGCTTACCCTCTGTGCCGCATATGATATCCTTCCTGAGTTTGAGGGCCGCAAGGCACGCATTTTGCGCACAAAAATGTACGAACAGCAAGCATAACTTGTATTCGAAGCAATACAGACTATGTCCATTTAGCATCTCCAAAACGTCTTACTCGCAATGCGTTATTGCTTTCTGACGTGGTAAGCCTTGATATGACTTTTAGTTTAAATGAATAAGAGCCGCACTTTATGTTAAAAGAGTCGCATGCGGCTCGCGAGCCGCGGTTTGGCCACCTCTGTTATATAGGTAGAAACGACCGTGACGATAAAATACGTGAGATCGATTGTAGGTTCGTACTTGCCGAGGAAAATACGACATCACAATAGAAAATTTCAATCTGCGATAGACAATCATTAGGTAGCTCTTGGTGCATTCCATCTCCTGCCACCCAACATTTGGGTGAATTGCAGAGTAACATGGAGATGTACCTACGATTACTAGTTTTCGAGATAAAAATTGTTAATACGTAATAATCGTTAAAAATACGTATAACAATCGAAAATTCTATTCCTTTTCCCTTACACGATCTGTAAGGTATAAATTAAAAAAATTATCCATACGGAGGATAGAATTTTCTACAAAATTATCGCAAAAGCTCGCATCTACAACGAATAATTTCCGAGATAAAAATTATTAAATTTTAATGTACAAATGGGATAAAAACAACCCCTAAATATTAACAATTTTAAAATTTTCGATTTTTCTGGTTGGTTGTGAGCAAAATCCTATAATCTTGCCAACTTTCAAGTCTCCAGCTCATCCGAAAGTTCCTAAACATTAGTATCCTCCTGATATATATGTTATTATATCATAAGTAAGAAGCGTCTATATATCATTACGAGTTGTCGGTGCTTGCATACTGAAAGCGCTAAAAAACCACTATATACCAAGATCTAAACTCGTAAATAAACCAACGCGATCTTCAGAACTTCAGTCACGTGGAACATATATGTATTAGATAACATATTCTATGAGTAAGAGCAGAATATTTATAATTTTCCATGATATAATGGCAACTATCCGTAATTTCCAAATTCTCTGGCAATTGGCTCGGATTCAAGTTTTCCTATTTCAAGTTCAGATCGCCCTGCATGAGCTATAAGAATGATCATCATTAAGACAATACCCTATACATTAAATTTCTGGAAAAATTAGGATATTTTGTGTTAAGATTACGGCTTCATCATCCATGCCTTTAGCACGAATTGGATAAAAAATCACGAAATAGGTATGGCGCCATTATATTTAACAATTGGAAAGAAATAAAATTTCTACAAAAATTATGAAACAACATTAAAATACTATTCACGTTTTACCGTCACTGCTATAAGGGTTGTTTCTCCGATTTTGTTCCCTTATAGTCCTAGAGAAAAACAAACCTATTCGCTCCGTCCTACCGTCGATATCCCAAATTTAATCGTCGTGATCGTGCTTTCAGCAGTACGTGAGAATTACAATTATCTATGATACCCTTAATCAAAGTGCGTGATATAATTAGTTTATTGGATACAATAAAATCTTACATATTATCGGAAGAATATATTGGTGAGAAGTTTTCATAATATGCATTGTATTGAAATTTAGAATAAGTTAATTCATATGCATATGGGACTAAACTTGATGGTAATTCAATTAAATATAAATGAAAAAATATATTTCCATAACTCGAATTTTCTATAAATCGAATAATTTTTGCTTTCCCTTGAGATTCGAGTTAAAGAAGTTCCACTGTATATATACAAATATATAAAAATATATATTTCCGTATTTTTAATTTTATATAACTCGAATAATTTTTACTTTCCCTTGAGATTATAAGCAGGTCGATGCAGTGTTCCTTGATTTTAGAAAAGCTTTTGACAAGGTTCCCCACCGTAAGTTGTTATTAAAATTGGGAAATCTTGGCGTTAATGTTAAAGTCATTAACTGGGTTCGCGCTTTCCTTTGGAATAGAAAACAAAAAGTAGTCATCGATGGTAAGTCCTCGAGTGTGGCAGATGTAGTCTCTGGAGTGCCGCAGGGTAGTGTGATCGGACCTATGCTTTTCTTGCTTTATATAAACGACATCAGCTCAGTTGTGAAAAGTAATATCAGGCTTTTTGCGGATGACACCGTAGTCTATAGAGAAATTAGTGGTCCTAGCGACCATCGTCAGCTTCAGGATGATCTGGATGCGTTATCTGTTTGGTGCAAGGAATGGCAGCTAGAAATCAATCAGAAAAAGAGTAACGTACTAAACTTTTGGAAATCTAGAAGCCCATCGTCCGTGTTTACCTACTCGGTAGATGGTGAGAGCATTCCTGTTTCGGAATCCGTGAAATACCTCGGGGTAACCTTGAATCGTGACCTGTCTTGGGACACCCACATAAGACGAGTGATAGGTGCGGCAAATAAGAAGTTGGCTTTTGTGCGTAAGATAGTCAGGAAAAGCACGGAAAAGGTGAGAGAATCCTGTTATTTATCGTTGGTTAGACCTCAAATGGAATACGCAGCAGCAGTTTGGGATCCATATCAGAGGGGACTCATAAAGGATTTAGAAAAAATACAGCGGCGAGCAGCTAGATTCGTGAAAAAGAATTACGATAAAAAACAGAGCGTTACGTTACTCATTGAAGAGTTGAGTTGGCCATCGTTGAAAGATCGTAGATTACAGGCGAGACTTAAACTTCTAGATAAATATAGGTCGGAGATAATCGTAAATGATATTAAGGATATTATTCGACAACCAACGTATATCGGACGGAGGGATAATGAGGACAAGATTCGCGAAATAGATAGTAGGACGGAGAGGTATAAGGAGTCCTTTTTCCCTAGGACAATACGTGACCACAATAGATAAGTGAATAATAATTAGTTAGGAACTTGGTGCGCGGCACCCCCTGCATCCACCGTCAAGGTGACTTGCAGGGTAATATGTAGATGTAGATGAGATTCAAGTAATGGAAATTTAACTGTAGTTCGTTATGACGGCATTAATTTCCATTAAAAGCATTAAATCTCTAAAATCGTAGCGTATAATATCAGATCCCTTTAAAAGCACTGAGGTCGTTGCCATAGATTTCCATTGTTGAAAAGAGGAAAAATTCACGCTTTTTTTCGATTTAGAGTTAATATTTACGCAAATTCGGTACTTATTTGGGTTCTGCCTTAAAAAATTAAGAACTCCGCTCTTTCATCTCGGCAACTGTTTTTCTTCAGAATTCGTATCCCAATTTAAAGTAATTTAAAAAATGCATTTTTAGAAAGCCAGGCACCGAATCCTCTGCTTTTCTTATGGGGTATTGAAATGAAACATTGGGGTTAAAAAAACCCTTAAATATGAACCTTTTTGGAATTTTCGATTTTTCTGGTTGGTTGTGACTACAAGAGTATCCTCTTGATAACTAACGCATATATTAAAGAGAATTCTGTCCTTTCTGTGCGATTGCACGTTTGCACAGTTGCAGCACATTTTACATTTGCACTTTAAAATGCAGCGGCCACGCGGCAACTATCTTGCACAACACGTTCAGTGCTGAAGATAGTTTTTCAACCTTCGCCGATACTGGAATTTTTTTCTTATTTCGGAACTAAGCTGCCCAGAAGTGTTATGTATGAATCCGTTTTTATTGTTGTATTTCTTAAATGTTTATAATATTACCTTTTATTGAGGACCACCCGAGCACCCCTCAGGTATTGTTTAGTCACCGACATACATTACATATTACTGAAACGCGAATATTTTATTATTTTTTATAAACTTAACGGTTTCACACATATCTTTACGATAAAGTAATTAATTTTAAAATATATCACTACAAAATTCAAAAAACAATTTATTTTAAAAAAAATGCTTATATCGACATTTCTACTCAATAAAATATTTTGCGATGTTTTAACCTGTCACTCTTTATCAAGAATATAGTTAAAATATATACGATATAAAATGAACGATAAGAATATTCAATTTTACCTTGTTCAAATAAGATGCGTTCAAATACTTCAAAAAAAAACTAACCGAAAGCAAGACAATGCACCGAATTGAAAACTAAGCACATCACTGTGAAGGTCGGAGCCCAAGTGACGCCTAGCGATGCTGGGGCAGGTTAAAACCCTTCCCTTTGCCCCCCTACCACAACAAGGAAGCAGAGGGGAGCGCAGGCCGCTTCAGCGGTCCTTAGGTATTGTATTGGGATCAGAAGCTGAAAATTTGAAGTTATTTACAGAGTAGTGCATTTGCACAAATAAACATTTGAATCTCTCCATAAAAATATTGCGGCGGCCGTTAAAAATGTTTAAAATTTAAACAAATAGAAAAATATTATTTCACTTCTAGATGTGCAACAACTTTAAAATTTGGCAGAAATATGTAGCATTATTACCCCATAATGGAGAAAGTATAAAATTCTTAAAATTGCAAAGTTTGGGGATTTTTACATAAGGGAAAAACGAAAATCGCTGCGGAGGTGAAATCTTTGAAATTAAAAAAATATTTCCAATGATGAAATATCTCTCTGAAAAATTAATGTTTTTTTAAGGTGAGATGAAATGCTTGCATATATATATATATATATATATATATAACAGCTTACGGAAAAGGAAAGGTAAAATGAATATATGGATGTCAACAAGGTGTTGGGATGAGGAAACCCAGTGAACACTCACCAATCAGACGACTTCAGGTTGGCGAGGCACCGGGGATGTCGGAGCGACACACGTAAAAGAACACTAAAACACAGAAACATCACAAACGTAGAAGCTTTCGGAACTACTCCTTCTTCAGCTACAGAGAGAGAGAACTACTCTCTCTGTAAACAATATTGAAAGGATTGTTATAAGAGAGTTTGGAAGACAGATGAAACAGAATTTGCCAGTTATTTTCGTAAACACTAAAAATATTACATTTCTGAAGGTTAAGAAAATAATTCTGTCTAGATGGGTGATGGCTGACAAGTGTCACTTTTATATATTTATAGGAAATTTATTGTATTTTTTATAATTAGAAAAATATTATGTGAAAACATTTTAAATTTTACTATAACTCTTTTATATTATTTCAGAGTGTGAGTTTGTTGGTTTTTATGTATTTTAAACTCAGTTTATACTAAAATAAACACCACGATTTAAACAGATCGATAGCAGAAAGAATGTAGTTAATATTATTTTTAACGGGAATTTAGTTGTACCGAATTTGTCAGATAATCTGTTTGCAACAAAAAACAAGTAAGAAAAGATTTTGTTCGTGAAATACTGGTTTTGCAAGGATTGCGCATACTCTCTAACCTACAATGAATGATATAAATCGATCTGAATTTGTAATTTTTGAAGAAACTTCCTTTACTCCCATTAATGGTGTTCACATTTTTATGTGGTGATGATGTGACAAATTGGGGTGAAAAAGTGAAATGACACGACCGAATGAAACGGTAACATAAAACCCATCGTCCCCTTTCATTTGCTTCACGGATATATTTCATCTATACGGAATTCTGAGACGATAGACACCCATATCGCCTATATTCGATGAAGATAACTTGTAGCCCCCCCCCCACCCCTGACCACCCCTTCGCGAATTAAACTCGGCCGAGATTCAAAACCCTTGTTCCCCCGTCTGGTCGGTTGGCAGGCAGCAGCTGCAGACAGCCGGCGTGTCCATTGGCCCAAGGAGACCTCCGGAGAGGAGTTCGAAGGTCGCCGAGCAAACCTCCTCTGCCCCAGCTCCCTCAGGGGTGGAATTCCCACGGAGCAGCACCTGCGCGCACCGCTTCCGATCGGACAGGAAGCGGCCATCGCGAGGTAACTGGAAGGGGGAGGGGGTGCACAGATTGCGCCCTCTGTTCCGTGTCTTCCGTATCGAGGCGCACCTGTCCCTTTCCCCCCACCTCCCCTCAATCGCTCGCTCAATCCTCCTCCGCTCGCGCGCGCTCCTTGGCGAATAAATTATTTCCTGCGGACATAAGAGCTTACGGAAGTCCCTTGAGTCGTCTCTCCGGCGACGACCGTTGATCCTCCTCGGTAGCAATCAGCGTCACCTCTCGCGCGGATCTCCTTCCGAGACAAAAGATTTGAACAAACAAATGCCCTCCGTCAGCCGCAGACACCTGCCCGGGCTGCTGCCTATCTATTCCCTTTCTCCTTACCCATTCAGACCAAACCAACTTGCCTCTCTCTCTCCCTCCCCCTCACTTTTCAGAGAACATTGGTGAACATCTTATCATGTGGCGACCCGAATTAGAACCTGATATTGTTTCGGCAGCAGAATGTGATTATATACCTAAAGTTAATGAGAAATTAATTGGTTTAATACGTGAAAATCTTGCGAATCATATGTTTTATTATAATAATGTTTGATCTGATATGATTTTATGTTAATATTTTAATTTTGGTTTATAAAATTTCACGCATTAAATTTCTGGGACATTTTCACAATGTTGCATTACAGGAAATTCCTCGTGCGACAAAGTTAGATCGCCATAACAATTCTATTACAATAAACGCTTCTGAAGGAAATAAAAATTCACAAAAACAAGTATGGAAAGAGATGCTGAAGCACACAGTTTATGGCGGTTTTTTTTATTTAGACGGATAAACAATTCATACAACTGAATCGATTGACGAAAAAACGAGAAGTCTCTATTTGATTTCGTTTTGGAGGAGTTGTCGCGTCAGATAGACGGACAAAACGAACGCATGAGAGGATTTTTTCAGTATGATTTGTCGGTACAATTCGGTGTTGCTCGGGTTTTTAAGTCAAGACAAAAAATAGTGAGGAAGATTTGGAAATAAAATCAAGTAATGAAACCAGTTAATTTTTATGGCAATGCTTGATGGTATGCAATATTTCTTGTCTTCCCATTTTTTGCCCAAATATATTCATTTTTTCCCGCATACTTTATCGGAAAATTTGACGAATTTGTATTTTTTATCAAATAATCATAATAAACAATCAATGGAATAAGTTTTAACATATAGTTATTTCATCGAATTGATTTCCAGTGGAAGAAAATGCATAATATTATGTGTTCATGAATCTCATAAAAATGACGCCATAAATTCCTATTAAAAGCATTAAATCAATGCTATCGTAACATATACGATATAAGTTCCCATTTAAAAGCATTGAGCTTGTTACCATGGCTATTAGCATTTGGCATTGTTGAAAAGAGGAATAAAAAGCCTTTTTATATGATTAAAATCAGTTATTTAAGCTCAATCGGCACGGATTTTCATTCTGCTTTAAAAAATAAGCAACTCCACTCTTTTTTCTATATGATAATTTCGTCCCGAGCTCGTGTCTTAATTTTAAGTAATTTAAAAAAAGGTATTTTTGTACTGGCTTGCAAAGAAACCCTTGCTACTCTTATGGCCTACTACTGAAGTTGAACAATGGGGTCAAGAATAACCCTAAAAAACGTTACGTTGACCAAACATTGATCATTCACTAAGTGTGTATGTAAGGAAGAATCGTACCAAATTTGGTTGTTCCAGCTTTTATTGTTTAGGAGGAGTTCCATGAACAAACAAACAAACACTTCAAAATATATAATAGACTAGCATAAGTACCTGGATGTTGCTCGGGTTTAAGGTTACGAACAAATAATCAATGCCGAGTATACAGAAACACTTTAAGTACTAAAAAATTGCAAGTTATTTGACTCAATTCAACGTTGTTCGGGTTTATTATTCGATATTGATAAGAAAATTAAATTTGAGTGTTAATCATTCAACCTTCTATTACATAACAGTCCTGTATTAATACAATATATGAAATTTAGCAAAGATTCTTTTAACAAAAAAAACTTCAAATTATGACGGTGAAGAGGGAAGCTATGAAAAACAGGAATTTCTCCATGAAGGACCGGGTGGGCTTTATTTGGATCATACATCACATTTTCTTGCAAATTAAAGTAAAGTTGTCTTCACTGGCACAATGCGATTAAATAATTAAGGGTATACGTTTGGGCCGGGAGAATTTCCCGTTGAAGAATTTCAGCTCGCGATTTCAACACCAGCGAAGACCCATCGCAGTCATAAGACTGCATTTATAGCAAAAGATATGTATGTACACCAGTAGTGGATTGGTCTCACTGTCAAAGATAATGAACTTTTTGAGAGCCAATCTTGCGAATTTGATACGTGAATTCCGTTAATAAACGCTAATTTTCGAAACTAAACACAATTTTTTAAATTACTGAGTAACTTTAAGAATTTTTTAAAACTTTGTTAATAATGTTACACCCGACTTAATAAAATATTAATTATTTTGATGCAGGCAAATGTTTCAAGTTTTGAACTGTATAGTTTTGACATTTCCGATGAATTTTTTAAATTTAAAATTATTACATTTTTCTCTACTTTTCCGCAATTCTCGCACTATACACCTTAAAAATATGCCTCTTGCATTTACGAAGTCGCTTTCACATATAGCTCGCGCTAATCTTTATCTCACAATACCAACAATGCTATTGGCAGATGTTTGTTTATTTACGTTACCATGATGAGAATAACAAACTCGCGTACACGGTTTTCCTAGTTGAAGAAGTCGGCAACAATTGGATATACATGGCAACCATAAGTTTTCGATTAAAATGTGTTGAAAATTTCCTGTTAAAAGTGTAATTTAGGAAATCTTTGGTCCGTATTTGGAATTCGACGGTAGGGAAGCAAAACTTCATTCATTTCTGCGTTCATAGGTTCAAGTGTGAAACTCGTACTTGGGTTATTAAGAACTTTAAAGTCCAAATTAAAATTTGTCTACACTCATTCCCGTGTAATTCAAATGGGAAAAATTCAAAGAGAAAATATTTTTAAAAAAGTTTATAGTGTCAATCAAATCGGTTAAAAAAACCCTGCTACACCACCTTTCTCTGCACTGCGATTAAAATAGTACCTTTCTCTTGCTTCTACGTTCTGTAGTTTTCGAGTTATAGAATCACACACATATACAGACATACAAACACTTACTTTTATTGATATCATACAAGATAAGATTACATGAGACAACGAGATGTTTCTTTAAATTTTAAAATTATAAACTCTATCTTCTGTTTGTTAGGATGTTTTAAAAGGGAAAAGGATCTCTCTACCTCCATGGAGACAGGCGTATTTAAAGCACGCTTTATCTGCGGGACTCGCCTCAATTTCTGCGCTACTGTCTCCTTCTAGAATCTTCGCAACTATTTTCATTTTATCCAAATCTTTGTTGACGCACAACACCTTTTCACACTTGTTTTTAAAACTACACTTTTTTCACCTGGAGCACTGCCCGTTTCACCTTCAGTGAAGTGACCAACGTCTCCTCCCTTTTTTCTAGTAATGTAATGGCGTGTGGCAACTTTGAGAAGTGGGTTGCGATGTATGCCATATTGTGGCTGACAGACTTCTTTCCAGGAATTCTTTGACGATACGTATGGAGTAGGCGTCTTCTTCAACGAAAATGTGGACAACTAATTTTATCTTTTCAAGATTGGCATCCGGCTACAGAAGGTTCAATGCTATGGTGAAAAGTTCAGCGATTGTTGGGCCATTTGCGTTTTTCAAAACTTCTCTCGTAAGTAAATAAATTGTTGATGGCTGACCAACCTCCATGGTCCTATTATGACGTTTGCAGCGAACCTAACCACAGCGTCGATAGTCTCGTCGATAGAGATTCAAATTTTCTTGCCCCCAACATAATCTCTGGTTTTTTTTGGATAACATAGTTGTACGCTTTATCTAAATAGGTTTTTTTTAATGTCGACTCATTGGAACCTCTTTGCTCGTATATTTTTCAAAAACGCTTTCAAAGGACTATTTTCTAATTTCCATAAAGTAATGCCGGCTTCGAAGAAAGATTTACACAAGTTGAAGAAAAACTCCGACTGCCTAGAAGAAGCTGAACAAAACAATGGTAAAAGGGTCGTCTTCCTACTGCCGTCAGTCTTCTTATCGGCTGCAGCTTTATGTTTTGAGGTATGCATATGCTGCGAGACAAGCACTTTTTCTCCAAATTCACCGACTTTTCACAAAGTTTACAAGAAACACTGAACCGTCTGTCGAGAAAATATCAAAACCAAACTCCTTAATGAAATTCGTGGAAACACTTACTTTAGGCATTGTGGCCGCTAGAATGGAAGTGTCACGTTCACCACACAAATATTTTGTTAAAAAACGACTCTTATAAACTGTTTAAAAACCAAAAGACTACTGAGGGATGGTAGGAGTGAAAGGGAGGGTTTATTAGGCCTTTCCGAGCCACGGGTTTCCCAAAAGTGAAATAGCAGTGGTCGGATTAAGATAAAGGCATAGCTGCGCCAATGGCCAGAATTTTATATGGTACCGAATCGAGGGTGGGTAAAAACCGTCCTTGCAGAGTCAAACAAAACAGTATAATGGCCAAATTTAAGAGATTTAGGGCAGTCTTAACTCCCACATCCCACAGTGGAAATCGACAAAAATCTGCTCCAGACATTTCATTTAGTTGGAATGCACTCACGCACGTTAATAATATAATTTTCATCCACACCAAATCATCTACCACTTTTAGCTATTCAGCCATATAGTTACAGTCGTTTCTGGTACCGTTTCGCATCAGCTTCCATTCCTCGTTCCTATCCAATCCTTGCTTTTGATCTTCTTCTCTCTCTTATAATTTATCTGCATTTCTATCCCTCCGCTCTCACTTCTCTTTCCCTTCAAATTCTCCCCCACCTGTCACTGTCTTCTCTTTACGTTCTTCTTTCCGATTCTTTTCTATATCTACGCTTCATTTGTTTCTCTCCCCTCTTATTTTTCTTCTTCTGCTGAATTCCTCCATCCCCTTACTTTTCTCGTCCTCTCTCTTTCCTCCACCTTTCTCTCTCTTCTATTTTTCTCTCCCATCTCATTTTTAGTCCCTTCTTCTCTCACTCCCCTGCTTCCTCTTATCTCATTTTCTCTCTTTCTGGAAACCTCTCAAATTCGAGGCGATTCGAATCGTGGCGTATCCACCACACGCACACACACACACACACACGAACGCAGGCAACGGTTCGCTCATTGTCGAGTGACGATCACACGAAGGGAATAAGAATGGAAGGGTATAAAAGAGAGAGAGAGAGAAAGAGAGAGAGAGATAGGGGTGCGGAGTGATGGCGGATGGGGTGAGGAGCGAAGGGCGAGTCCTCTGTAGGTGGAGTCCCGGGATAATCCTGGCCACGGGAGAGGAGGAGGAGAGACCCACTATCGATAATCGAAATCGTGGGTCAGCCTCCCTCTCCCGCCACGCCTCAACTCCCATCCTCCAGAGAGGACTTCTTGGTGACCGGGGCAGCAGCGTATCTGTCCGCGCCCTACCCCTTACCTCCGAAGAGGAAATATATATATATATATATATAAAACTTTTTTGTTTTCGGAGAAATGGAGGGAGGATTTTGGGGACGAGGGAACGAGAAGGGAAGAAGGGAGAGGAGGGAAGAAGGGAGAGGAGGGAAGAAGGGAGAGAAGGGAAGAAGGAGAAGGAGGGGGAGGGAGGAGAAGGAAGGAGAGGGAGGAGAAGGAAGGGGAGGGAGGGGAAGGGAGGGAGGGAGGAATGGGAAGGAGGTGGATTCTTCTGTCGTCGGTGGCGGAGGCTGTTTCTCCTCGGGTCCCTCCATCCGCCATATTGGATCAAGAATCGCTAACTCGCTGTGAGGAATATATTTTTTTGTCTTCTTCCCCTTCCGAAACAATCTGAGGTGGGGGAGACATTGGTATTCGATGCGAACGCTCTTAAGAGACCGAAACGATACTCTGAGAAATTGAGAGAGAGGAATAGAACGATGTAAGATTGTTCGGAACAGGGTCCACGTGACTTAGGATGCAATGCGACATTTTATAAGCCTCTCTTTTTGTCTCCTCTCTTTTTGTCAACACGGAATCCGTACGAAGATAAGAAATAGATATGAAGATTGATGGAATGACTATTGAGACTAGAAGAGCACCGTGACATGAATGAACTTCAAACACTTATAACTACAATATCTCTGGTGGATTTTGAGATATATTAACCATGTGTAGTAGTTTTAATAGGTAGAACTTCCATATCACAACCTCATAACCGACTCGCTCCAAAAATATTAGATAAGAATATGTATGATAATTATGAAAAAAGTAAACTTCGACACATTTGGAGATGTGCGAATATGAATTACCGCATTTCTTTTGCGTGGAAGGAATCTATAAAATTAACGTAAACGGTGTATTTATGTTAATAAACGATCTAAATCATCGTGTTTGAGAGAAGCTAGGGAATCCTCCGTAGAGGAATATTTTGAAGAATCAGTAGCTTTTCCGACAGAAGCAATTTCGAAAACGACTCCGGAATCGGTTTATTGACTAAGAATTGAATACATCTACGCCATGGACATTTTTAATAAGTTTTAAAAGAAAAACAAAGGATAACTTTATGTCTAGCTTCCATTAGGAAGCTAGTTTTCATTTGGAAGCGAAAGAAGAGCTGTGAATCAAAGAGTGTCTTCCAAAATAAACCAATAACATTGCAGCAGCACATATTAGCCAGAACCAGGGCCGGATAAAGTGGCAAGCAAAACACGAAGGGCGTTGGGCAGAGAGGACAAGAGGGCCTAGAGTGAGCCGACCATATCTCGTCGCGTTTCGACGAAACCCACGTATCATAAACATTGAAATAATCTGTTACTTATTATAAATTTACGATTTGGGTGGGGGACCATAATGTTACTTGTTACAAATTTATGATTTCGGGTGGGGCCTTAAACGTGCTGTCAGTGGGACCCAGGGTCTCTTAATCCGGCCCTATAGCCAGGATGAAGTACATCTCAATTACCACTAGATCTTACAGAATCCTACTCAATTCCTTTCATCTCCTAATCTAACCATCGATAGATTAGTCGAAAGAGGTTGGACTAGTTAAATAACAGTTTGAATAGATGGAATTAGTTGAAGAGGTCCGAGTGCCTGGGAATCGAGAGATGAGTGAAGTAGAGAGTGTTTGCGACAGGAGAGGAAGGTGTGTGGGAGGGAGGTGGGCGGGAGAGGGGGGAGGAGAGAAAGAGTGAGAGTGTCGCTGTAAGAGAATGCACGTACGGAGAAAGTAATGGCGGAGGGAATTTAATCGTTCGCGATTGTGGCATTCAGAACCAACGACTCTTTATCCCTTCGCAAATGCGGCGGGCGGAGGAGGTAAGCGAGATCTGGTTCTCTCTCTATGAAAACCATTAGCACGCACTCACCGACGGATGCCGAGGTAAGAAGTGCGGGAACATGGAATCGGTTTAGCGAGACCTGCATCATCGTATCTCATCGTACGGTGTGCTGAGAATTCCATCATAATCTGCATACCACGGTAAAAAAGCGAAAGCATTTAAAATTTTTTAAAGAGAAACAGAAAAGGTAAACATTTATATGAAAGACTTTAATAGCAAGTCCAATCCTTTTGGATACGTTCATTGCATTACTACTTGCTGTTCGTGAAAATAAGAGAAATTATTTGAAATGCGAAGATATTATGGGCAAAAATCGCAACAGTAGAGCACATTTTAACATCCCACTATCAATAAAGTATTTCAGCGAATTTATTAATTTATTAATTTTGACTATTGACACAATTACGAGAAATTTGCTCTAAAAAGGCGCGTCCATCGCTACTTAAAGACATTAAAATAAATATGTTAATCATATTCAAATTAATATGTTATAAAGCGGTACTTAGACAAAAAGATAGGCTAAAATATTACCATTAGTTCTTTTTGAATGCGAAGAAGTATGGAAATTGCCAGCAGTTATATATTAACTAGGGAGATGCCCGTTGAAATTTAACGGGAAAGGTTTTTGTGAAATAAAAAATGAACATATATATACCTTGACTTTCTTTGGATGGCAAGAAAACAAACTTTCGTTCTCTTAGGCGTTCGTTGTTTCAAGTTTCGAACTCCTATGATGATTCTAAGTACCTAATTTTAATGAAGAGTTATTTATTTTCACAGTAAAACGTCAAATTTTAATCGATTTTTGGTGGTGAACGCCTGCGGCTAGGTTTAATGCCTTTCTTAGAACGCAATTTAATATACGACGCTACTTAAAACCATCCCTTTCTTCTTTTATTCCTTTACGCTTTTTTCCCTTTTATCTTCGGAATATCCCGCATTCATCACTTACACGCAATCCTATTCTTTTGCGCTCGAAGACGGAGATCCTGATAGAAATATTATACCGCTCTGCGCACTGCGAATCTTTTTTCCCCTCTCGTGTTATCCCTTCTGGTGAGATTTCCCAAAATTCATGGAAAAGAACTGAATGTGCTGTGCTCTTTTTTTAAGCAATGGCCGAAGACACTCGAGAGAAAACTCTATCTCCATCATCTTCCCTCTTTCTTTTACTTTCTCCTTCACCTATTCACTTCCCTCTTTTTCTACCTCTATTTCTGCCCCCTATTTTCCTACTTCACAAGCACCTCTCATTCCCTTCTTTATATCATTCTTTTTTCCCTCTTTTCCCTTCATCAGTTCAAAATATTTGCGTTCCAGAAGAAGATTATCAACATCTTACATCGCTGTTGACGCTTTTACCCTGAAAGCAGCTTTATTGGGCAGAAAATGACCAAATGACCAATGTCCAAATGATGCTTCAATTTCCGCTAGGAAGGCTAGATATATTTTGTAAAAAAATTAAACTCCTAATTCTGCAGCTATAAAACGGTTGAGTAAATCAGTTGCGAAGAATCCATCCTCGGTGTGAAATCGCTGATTTTTCATTCAATAGTTTAACGCTTTAAAGAGTTACCTATTAAGGTAATATATCGGATTCAAACCGTGATCAGACCAAGGTTTCTTATTTTACGAAAATAGTCCGGTAAGAATACTGCAAAATTAAACTTTAGAATTATTTTAGTCAGCGTTGCAGAAAATTAACGCTTAAAATTTAAATAAAAAACGCTTAAATGCGCTGATTACCTAACAACACGATTATCGTGATATATCATTTAATTGACTTTGCATTGAATGTGAATGAAAGCTTAGGAAATTAAGAACAATACGACTGCTGGTGGCATAAATGCCCCACATTTTATAACATTAATAACGATTCGTCGGCTGAAACTTTCGAATACAAATCAATCTAAATTATTCAATTTTGATCGAATTCGGTGAATGCACGTGCTGCATTTCTTTTGAAATAAAAAAGGAGTATGGAGGGCAAACATACGCAAAAAAGAGCCATGAGGAAGAGACTTTAAAGATCAGAGCAAGATTAGAGGGCCAAGGGAGGGAGATTGGGAAAGCACTGTAGGAAAGAGCAAAAGAACATATTTCGAAATGAACGTGCAAGATGGAAGCAGTAGGACGAAGTAGGCAGGGGCGTAAGGATTGGAAGTTGGCAGAAAGGGAATGGCTGGGATGGAAGAGTCTGAGCGAATGGGATAAAAGGAAAAGAGAGAAGGTAGGAGGGAAGAGGGGTTAAGGACTTATTCGAGAGGACCCAGAGATCTTCCTTCTACAGGCAAAGGAACATCCACCTTTTATGCGGCTCCCAATCCTTTTCCCCGGTGATCTAATCCTGGCGTGCCTCAAGGCACCCGCTAAGATCCCTCTCTCTAGAAATCCCCTCTCTTCCTCTGACCCTTCTTCTTTCCTACTCAATTTCTCTCACTATCTCACTCCTCTTCAATTCCTTCCCCTCTCCTTAGAATTCCATAAATCCTAAAGTACTCTTTCGACTCCAAACTACCACGGCTTTAATCATTCTTTCTAGGAGTTTTTCTTTGATATCTGCGATTTTTAAAGAGCTAGAAATCAAACCCCGTGCCTGGTAAAACATGAAAATCATACTCCAGCATATTTTATTTTAACTAAGTGTTTTGAGATGATTCATTTCATTAAGTTTTTTTTCTTTTAAAATTATAAAAATCTGTAAAATAATATTTATGTTGGCACACAAAAATAAATATTTAGACATCCAAGGTTATTATATATAAAAAACGGAATTATTTATTGTATTCCTCTCGTTCAATAGCCACATTTCATAATGGAATCATAACAACATTATTGTTGTTATTATTGTTGTTGTAATACATTACTATAGAGTGGACTATAAATTTATATACAATTTATAATAGCCGATTCTGATAAAAATTAATATTGCCATTAATTTCCTTAATTGTAAATTATTTTTAAAAATGATAAGCTTGTTGTTTAGTTTAGTACGATGAACATAGCAAAATATTTTATTAAAAGAATAATGGAAAACGTCTTGATTTTGATCAACGTTCTGCCTTTAAAAGTATACCGAGGACGTCTTGCGTCAAATAGAATACTAAATTTTCGTTAAGCTTAGATAAAGATTTAAAATTGGTCTAACTCAACCATCGGTGAAACTGATTTAAATGAAGAAAATCAATTTTATTGGATTCGAAATGAATGAGCCATATCTGCTCTCACGTACCGTGCTAATGCAAAAATTAATCTTCGTGTTTTCATAACACAAAGTACTCCTTCCTTTTTTGGCGATCCTCTGCCCTTTTAAAATAACGAGAGCCGCTCTAGAGGTCCCACCAACAACGTGCGATAAACAAGGCAGTTTTCGCACGCGTTGGCGTCGTCTCATGAAAATCGAATTTATACAGTTTTCGAATCCACCCTTTTCCTTCACCCAAGCGGAACAACTACCTACAAAAACGATTCGGTAAGCGAAAACACGGCATATATATTTTTCCTTCGATCGCGAAACCGGTAAATAAACGTAATTTATTGCGGTTAAATATTCATCGTATTATTTAAAAGCGTTATCGAGAGGCAAAGGAAGCAATTCTACCAGGCTGATGTAGGTGCTTGCGCGAGAGTGTGAGTAGACGAAGCTTTGCGGACAAGCGGTTTTGAGAGTTGGGCTGGAAAAGATCGACAGGGTGGAAAGTTTTAAGTCGAAGGGGTTTTCAAGAAAGGGGAGGGGAAAGCGGAGGGAAAGTGGAGGGAAAGGGGAGGGAAAGGGGAGGAGAAGAGGAGAGGAAGAGAAGTGAATGGAGATGACGAGATTCCGGTGGCCATCCGAAAAAGGACCAAATGACTCCGCACCTGAAAAGAGCAAAGTCGTTTCCAAGGAGGCCGAGGGATTTTAAGCCTGGAAGACTTTTTTCCGAAGAAATGGCGAGCCTATGTTAATGGCACGGCGCTGTATCTCTTTAGAAAGGCAGAGGAGAGGGCGTAAGGGTGGGAAAAAAGGGAGGATGTCCTCCTCTCTCTGTCGAATGGCGACTTGAAATGGGATGCGCTCCCATCTTGCGTGGATTGTGGGAGTGTCGGGGACCCAGGAGAGGAAGAGGGCAGGCCCCCTTCCACGGCTGATAAATTCCTCTTTTATAGGGAACCGGGGGCCCGAATTATGTGGCCATTCCGTCGTTCCGTGTAGGGTACGGCAATGTATAAATTTCACATTTTTGTGGAGGGCGCAAGGAAAAAAAGGAGGAATGAAAAAGGAGGGGAGGAAAAGGTGGAGATGCTGAGAGGAGAGCGATGGGGTGGGGGGTGAAGTTTTTAAAGGGCCTCACCATTCTCCTACAGGACTGTCCTCTTTCCCTTACGAACGGGATGAGCTTAAATGCTCCCCCGGCGTGCATAAATCTGCGGCCATCGGAATCGCTGATAAAACTCTGCCTGAGATATCCCACTGAAGGAGGGATTGCGAGGGAGGGTTGGGAGAGGGAAGGGTGGGAGAGGGAGGGATGGGAGAGGGAGGGATGGGAGAGGGAGGGATGGGAGACGGAGGTGGAGGGAGGGATTGCGGGGGAGGGATGGGAGAGGGTGTGGGGGGAAGGATGGCAGAGGGAGGGTTGGGAGGGAGAGGTAGAGGGGGGGTTGGGAGGGAGGAAGGAGTTGGCCGGAGAGCAGAAGTCGTGGGAGAAGGAGTAAGGAGGGAAGGAAGAGAAAGGGAGTAGGGGATGCGTGGTATATTGGCCTTCTGGGAGAATCGGGGCGCGGTAAGAGGGAGGGCGGGGGAGGAGGTGGTGGCTGCGGTCTTGAGGTCGTGCAGTCCTCTCTCGCTTGCCCGTGGAATACGAAATGAGAGCGACGCGGTTGAGGGAGAAGGAGCGTAAAAAGAAGGACCCTTCTCTTTTTTTCGTCCTCTCTCCCTCTTTGTGGTCAGAGCTGATAGCGAGGGTGATGCGATGGACGGAGGGGAAGTCAGGGATGGGAGAGGATGAGGAGGGGAGGGGTGGATGGGGGAGAGGGATTTCGAAGCATTGAATAGTGGCGTCAATATGGATGCCCCCACGATGGGATGAAAAAAGGATGGCGGGTTTTTTCTGCTTTGGAGGTGGAGAGGAGGGAGAGATGCGGAGATTGGAGAACGCAGGGGGAGGAAGGAAGGTAGCCGAGTAGGATGGGAGAGAAAGCCGTAAGGAAACATGGAACACAGAGATGGGCATGGACGTAGGAGGCGAGAGAAGGGATTAGGAGAGAGGAAGGAAGGAGATAGGAGAGAGAGAGATTTGGGCGGTGGTCTAGTAGGACGCGACTATTGTGAATTTCAATGGCAAATCCAGAAGTGGAGCAGGCTAACAGATCGCTTCGCCATACCATGGCTTGAATCGCCAAACAGTCAGTCTACTATGCTCTTGCATCAACCTTAAGCTCATAAAAAATCTAAAGGCATGGAAGGAGACTATAAAAATATGGAATGCAACCTACCTAAAATGTAATGGAAAAATTTTATGCGGGGCTCGGGAATATCCCATGCAGATTATGTGTATTTTATTATAGGCGATGATACTTCACGTTCCCCTGTTCAAAGATTTTTATCAGTGTGGTTTTAATCATTCTTTCGATAAATTAGAAAATTATTTGTATAAACCACGAAAAAAACGTGTCGATCAAACAATTATCAGCTACAACCACAAACCACAAAATTACGGAAAAAAACTATCACGAAACCAATGTAAAATTTTCAAGGCATTTTTATTTGTATAAAATGAGTCGAAATGAAAAACAAAATTCTAGATGCTAAAATTGCCTAGAACATTAATTCCAGTAAGGCAAAAACGACAGAAAATTACGTGGGTATAATGTTTTATGGCGGTCGAGTAACGAACTGCGTGCGAGAAAATGAATTTCTGTTGATTAAAAGTAGAGAGCACGTGGTGATAGAGAGCAGGGGGAGGAGAGGAGGAGGGATGAGTTACGAGAAAGAGAGAGAGAACGAGAAGAGAGGAGAAGGAGAGAAAACGAGAGGGTGGAGGGTAAAGGGAAGAGAGGGCTAAAAGTGAGAGCCACTCCTGGAGATCAGAGGAGACAAGGTTTGATGCATTGGTCGCTCCCCTCTTTCCCTCTTCCAACCCTCCCTTATTTCAGTCCCTACCCTTCATCCAAGCGGCGGCCCTGTGGCCACGTTGTGGGCCTGGTAGGGAGGGGGAGGATGCTGAAGACGAATCGGCCGTGAAAGGAAGAAGGAAGAGGAGGAAGGAATGAATCAAAAGCAGAGAGAGAGACGAAAGTGCGTGCTAGGAGAGGTGAAAAAAAGAAGGGGTAAGGAGGTGAAGTGGAGTACGGAAGTTTGGGCGGAAATTGGAGTGAACCACATTAAAAGGAAGAAACAGAATGAGGTTGATGATTTGGAGGAAAAGAAAGGATAACCACGAAGAGAAGCGAAGAAATATGATGGAAACATACGAACTAAAACTTTGATGAAGAGAAATAAAGGGAGGGGGAGGATGCTGAAGAGAAATAAATTAAGTGTTGATTACTCGGAGTGAATGTTTCGAAACGTAGTTCCATCAATTTCGCTCTCAACCAGTGGCGTAGCTGTCACTCTGGGAGCCGGAGCAGAATCCAAAGGCCTTTGGTTCGGGGGGAGTAGGGGCGAAAGAGATTGAATG
The DNA here is from genome assembly GCA_028673005.1 of Tanypteryx hageni. Lineage (NCBI taxonomy): Eukaryota > Metazoa > Arthropoda > Insecta > Odonata > Petaluridae > Tanypteryx > Tanypteryx hageni. The sequence goes on along the minus strand of CM054115.1, from coordinate 181,622,071 downwards.
TAAAGCCGATGAAATAGTCTTTGTCTCTGCTCTCAACCAAACATTTGATCGAAAACCTTTACTCGAAATTATATATGTCTTTTTGAATGCATACTTTTCCGAGGTGTTTTCTATTGGGAAAGAAGGGCAAAATAAAACTTTCAACTAGCCGTATAAGTCCTCAAAATAAGGCTAAAGTTCAAGAGTTAAAAAAATCTACAGCTGTAGCGTCATCCTCTGATGACTTCTGACTCTCATCAAACCCGTGAAAGGACCACAATGAGATCCAGCAACTGAATTCCTATTGTGATGGAATAGTAAGAATTAAAAGAATAGGGCTGAGGGATTGGGGAAACGGGGAAGAAAGAATTTATATAAAACAGTAAAATATGATTGAATTCATTCACAAATTATATTCTGATCCAAAACGAAGGCATGAGCATATGAAATGTTTCGCAGAACAAAAAACGATAACTTGAATAATATTTGGATTTAGCCGTAACCAGAGGTGCATTAAATGTTTATTCCTCGAATGGAGCACCTGGCTATTTCTCTTAGACTGCTGGCGAGGACCACTACGACTCAAAATAAAAAAAAATGTTACAATAATTCTCAGCCTCTCTGTCCTTTGCTGCGCATCGCCTTTTATTCTTTTTATTAATTCCTACCGAGCATTTCCTGCTCCCGAGTGATAAGGTTTTTTTCACCATGGCTCCAATTGTGTATTTTCCGAGCGAATTAAGTAAACATTCAATCTCCCGCTCGATCCTTCCCTTCGCTCCATTCTTCTCTTAATCCCTAAGCCCTGTGATTTCTCGTTTATTTCGCCACTCACTACACAATGACTATTGACCATCAGATGAACACACGCGGAGAGAATCTGCAAACGGGAGCTGTTCCTTTGAAAATATGTGATCGATTTTTTACGATTAATTTTTGATCAGAGAATACATTTCGTTTCTGGGAAATATGGCTCAAGTGCTGTTTTAAATCGAGTATCCGTCTTATTAGCCATTCGTCTAATTACAATAAGCGTTCCGTAAATTTTCATCGAGGAAGTGTACTTGTTTACTGAAATGCGAATGTGATTTTCCCAACATTGTCGGAGACACTTAAACCACCTAAGGACGCGATTTTGTTTGAAAATTAATCAAATTTTTCTTTCTGAATTTGAACCAAATTTTGGATATGTACATTTGGATCCTTAGATGCAATAATAATTATACATAGTTTCGGCAAATATGAATGAAATAGCGTATGCGAATTTCAATCATAATTGTAACTGAGTCTAGTGCAGGGTTTCAAATTTATACGGCTCGCTTTTAGGTGTATATTTATGGGAACCTCGCCTTGACGCTAATTTTCGGTGAACGTGCCCGATTTCCATGAATTCTTTTTACAAATAGATTGATGCGAGATCATGCCCAAGGCTTTAGTAGAGGTTTCATACTGAAGTAAAGGAATCATGTGAGGGGTTCGTGAGCTCACGTAAAAATACGAAATAGAATTCTAGTCATGTATAATTCACCCCTTTGAATGCATTTTTGGAACAATTATAACCAGTGAACATTGTTCGTATTAGGCTACTGGTAAGTTATTGCTTAGAAAATAATGCATCAGCCGAGCATTTTTAATTTTCACTCGAAACTCTTTCGGCGTACTGCTTATTGCTTAAAAAATACTCTTTCGTCAGAGGGCGCTTACTTTTCAAGATATTTGACCACATAAGGACCAGATAAGGAAAGCATCTACTGTTTTTCGGCAAATTTCGGCTCTTGATACATGAATTTTCTAATAATTACAGATGCAAATTGGTTTTAACGATATTCATATTAAATTTGACGATTTATTGAAACCTAAATATTTATAAGTTTAACTTAAAGACGAGATTTAATTACCTAATAAGTAAAGCTAAAGATTCGGTACTTTCTTATCCGCTTAACCGAAAAGTATTTCTATTTACTATGTAACGATGGAAAACAGTGGGAACACACGGAATCACAGTCGTGGAATTTGCAATAGAAGACTTTTATGCTTTAATGGCACCGTATCATTAACCGAAATATATAAATTGCAAGTGGTTATTTACGATTATAAATACTGATATTGTCTATAACGAGATCAAGGGTAAACGGACATAATACTGTCTGCACGCCAAATCTCTTGAAGTTGATTGGATACTCATGAGAAACTGAATATACACGCGCGACAAATGCATTTTAAAATAATTTTATCCACTACATATTATTTTCAAAATGTTCGTCATTCAGTCATTTATCTAAATCGTGCACACATCCACGGCGTTTACCAAATGGACCTAATTTTGATAATTTTGTTCATCTTTTCGAGGTGAAGGACAAAGAAGCATACTTTTCTCCAAAATACCTGGGTTCGTGCCCAACTCAAAATTGCAAGTAGCACTACAATGGGCAGACTAGTTAAACATTATTTACATATCTTCAAATTCACGCGCTAACAATTTGTAATAATATTACTCTCAATCATAAAGACACTCCACTTGGGAAGGCTCCACTTTGTGGAAAGATTCCATAATAGAAATGAAAGACATTGTAATTTTCACTAAAAAAATTAGTAGAAATTACTATGTACTTCATTTCTATTATAAATGACACTCGCTTACAGTTAAAGCGACCTTATTTATCTAGTCCAATTCAGTACATTTGGCATTATTTCCATTTAAAAACAGAAATATTCGGAAACATTTCTGGATGAATGAAAAAAGTGCAACTTCTGTTGCTAAACTTTTCAACGTTAACTTCAGATGTTAAAAATATTGTGGATAATTTTCTACGAATAATCTATAATTGAAAATCAATTAATCAACAAGTATTGTAAATTACTTAGAAAGTAAAAGATCGGATAAAATCAGAGCAGACTCCGAGGTGGCAAAATACTGAGTGTGTTGAGTTATCCCATTAAAGCAAACTATGATTAGAAATTCTTGTATCTAAGAATGGTTTTTTCGAAATCAGCAAAAGAAATTGAATCACTACAAAATCAATAATGGCGGTCGCTTTATTTTTCAAGATTTTTCCCAAAGCATTCTTGGAGAGTTCAATTTTGTAGTGTTATTACTAATATGTATTATTTAAGATACGAATAGCGAAAATAAAAGGCCATGAAGAAAGATTCTCATTCGTATAATTAGAATTTGCTTACGTGGGAGTCGACCACTTTGAAATAATCGAGAAAAATGATCTCTTTTACGCAGAGACTGAGCGTTTCGGTTTAATTGCAAAGGAACACGGGGGTGCCGTTATTTCATTGCGGATATCCATTACTCCTTCTTCCCCTTCCTCTTCCTTCATCGCCTAAACTTCCGAACCCTTTCCTACTTTTCAAAATGAGCGTTCCCTATCTCTCTCTATCCCCATCCGCTGTTTGGTTTCCATAAGAAGAGAAACGGAGGAGAGCATATCAAATTGATGTCAAGAAAGCCCTAGGTGCTTTTCTCTCTCTTTCGCCAGCTGAAAGACAAATGGGCCCCATTTGGGACCTTTAATGGTTGCTTCTGCCTCGGATTAAGACGAGAAAGAGAGATTGTGATGTTAGTCTCGCAGAAGGGAACTGTGGAAAAGGAGCGCCGCGAGAAGAGAGGGGAAAAGAGGGAAAGAGAGGGAGGAAGGGGGAGGAGGAGAGGGGAGAGGGAAGAGAGGGAGAGAGGAGGGTGGAAATAGGAGGAGAGAGAGGTTGAGACGGATTAAGGAATGTGTAAGAGGGGAAGGAGTTCTCTCAGTGAGTGGCTCCTTGTGTTTTGCCGCATATTAGTCGCACGCGAGGCAGGAGAAGAGGAGGGAGGGAGAGAGGAGAAGCGAGGGAGAGAGAGGAAGGGAGCAAAGGGGTAAGAAGGGAGGGAGGCTGGATGGAAGGGAATTGATGTGTAACATAGGGATGGAATATCCAAATGGGAAAACGTCCAACATGGAGAGGGTGTGTTTGGGGCAAAGGCAACATTCCGAGTGGAACTTTTGAGAGTGGTTTAAAATTTAATACGACAACAGTGTGTGTGAGAGAGAGAGAGAGAGGAGGAGAGAGAGAGAGAAAGGGAGGGAGAGGTGGAGGAGACGACGGCTGTGGCCCATAACTGGCACCCGCTATATGCACCGCCGGCGGGAAAGGGTTCGGTGGGAGGGGGAGGAAGGAGGAGGAGAAATGACGGGGAGGAAGCGGGACCCTGAATGGCAATGTGGGAGATACAGAGAGAGAGAGAGAGAGATGGGGGGCGGGGGTAAAGGAGGCTGTTGGTCCTAATTAGGGCCCCAATTTGCATACAGCACAGGGTCATAAAAGGGCGCCGTCTAGCGAGCTAAGCGAGAAAGGGTTTGGCGGAGTATGGGAAGGAGATGTTCCACGAAGGAAAGGGGCAGAAATTGGTGAATAGATGCGTGTGGGTGGGCTTATTGCCTAGCAGCGGAGGCTGCGTTTAGGCGGTTTGCGGTCAGGAGATCTCTGTGGTCAGGTCGCTTAGAAAAGGGGGAGGGAAGGAACATAGGGGCGATCTGAAAAGGGGAGTGGGAGGGAAGAGAGGGCGGGAGGGAAGAGAGAGCGGGAGGGAAGAGAGGGGGGAGGGAAGAGAGGGTGGGAGGGAATAGATGGTGGGAGGGAAGAGAGAGTGGGAGGGAAGAGAGGGTGGGAGGCAAGAGAGGGCGGGAGGGAAGAGAGGGTGGGAGGGAAAAGATGGTGGGAGGGAAGAGAGAGTGGGAGGGAAGAGAGGGTGGGAGGGAAGAGAGGGCGGGAGGGAAGAGAGGGTGGGAGGGAAGAGAAGGTGGGAGGGAAGAAGGAATGAGGCTAAAAGGGGCACACGGCGCGAAAGAGTGAGAGTATGTCCCGCACGCAACCCTGCTTTGGCGTCTCCGGGGCATAAAACGGGACGCGCTTCAAGGAGCAAATACGCCTATAGAGAGAGTGAGAGAGAAATAGAGAGGAGAGAGTGAGAGAAGAGAGGCTGGAAGAATATTTCTGCGCGATGCGTTTAAAAATTAAAAGCACCATGACGCGGGCGGATGGGGAGGGTAATTTTTTTAAGGGCGAGGTTGTGGTCGGAGATGGGGGAAGGGGAAGGGTTTTTTGATGGAGAGTATTAGGGACTTATTTTTTCAAAATTATCTCCCACTCCCTTCGGCTCCTCTCTCTCTTCTGGTCGTTGTTTCTTGTCCTCTCATGAATACTCGATGGGCGGTTAAGTGGAGTCGCGGTTGGCAGTTAACAACAGAGAGGAAGAGTGGGAGAGAGAAAACAAAAGTAGAGAGGGAGGGACTGGATGGGAGCAAGGAAGAATGAATAGAAAGAAAGGATGGTAAGAAATTAATAGAAAAATAGAAGATATTGAAAGATATATGGGATTATAAAGAGAACATCGAGAAAGAGAAATGGTGGAGCATACGTAGAGAAAGAAGAGGAACGGGAGAAGAAAGATATGTGAAACACATATGGATGAGATGGAAAAAGAAATACGCAAGGTTAAGTGAATAGAGAAAAAATATATACAGAAAAAGGAGAAGAAGAAATGTAGACAATCATGAAAGCGAAGTGAGAAGGAAGGAAATAAACATGCTATTAGGAATAAGAAGGAAGAGAAAGAGAAAAAATACGAAAAAGAGAATGCCTTGGTAGAGGGGTGGTTAGCGTGTCTGGCACCCAATGCTAGGGTCGCGGGTTCGAATCCTGCTGAGGGCATGGTTGTAAGTGTTTGTCTTTGTTAACGTTATTACGCTCATTGTAAAAGGTCGTTAACGGCTGTTTATGAGCTAATATAAAATAAATAAAAAAAGAGAAGAAAATAGGCGAAGATTAATAGAAAATGCATAGGCAGATAGAAGAATAGAGAGCGTATTGCAGGAAAAGAATGAGAATCGAGAAGAGTAGAGGACGAGACGAAGAGAGAATAGAGAGAGAGAGAGAGAGAGAGTAGTATAACAAAAGAGAGAGAAAGAGAGAGTAGTTGGGGGTTACTAAGGGGAGTGAGAGGGAGATGAGTGGGAATTAAATATTAAAGCGATGGAATCGCTCCGTGATGGCTTCTGCGCTTTGTGGGCACGGCGCATCGCAGTTGTTTTAAGGGCGCTTCATCTGCGCCATCCCCCACTTTCAGAATATTTTAACCGCATTAAGAGACTTAAATAATAAAGGAGTCGTCATCACAGTTAGGCGCAATAAGTTCGTCGGCTCTTAACAACGGATGATGATCCCTCGACTACAGTGTTGCATTCAAGAACATAAGGGGTTGTTGCAGGGACAAAGATGTTATCTAAGCGTTGTTCCTTCCGCAAAAAAAACTTTTCTGGACCATCGAGAAAGTTTATTCGATTTTAAAAGAATGATGATTCCAAGATTATGAGAATTTTGTCTCATTAAAAGTATCTTTTACAATAAATACCTTATTTAGTTTTATGAGAAGTAGAAATGGAAATAACATTTAACGGATGAAAGTTGAGTAGAAGAAATATTAGACGAAAATATTTAAATACGATTGGTCTAAAAGTAAGGTTTTAATAGAAATGAAACGATTAAGAACATGAATTCGCATACAGTGTTGAAATTAACTTGACATGTTGATGGCAAACAATATAGAGAAAAGCAACTGTATCTTCTCGTCTCCCTCTGATGACTTCTATACTGCAATTTAGCAAAAAATAACTCCCAGCTAATTTATAAAACGGTTAAATAAAACCCCACGGTCATTTAGCCTACATAGCAGTAATATTCAGTGCCGATCCATCGATCGTCGATTTAAAAATATAATATAAGAATAAAGAATTGGCGATTATTACAGAAAATATTTATTATAGATTTAGTTCAAGAATGCAAAGTATTGCTAATATTTATACCTCTATTAAATATGTCATTATGACGCCTTTGACTTGATCGAACAACGCTTTTAGTACGAATTATAAAAAAATCAATTTTATTAATAAATCAGTGTCTGAAGCACACCAAACATACTAAATTGATCATAACCACGTGTTTGCGCCAGGTATTAAAAAGTTCTGTTTCATAGTAAGTTGGACTTAGGATAGGAAATCGGAATTAAAAGATTGGAACAATTTAAAGAACGAATTTTATATTGTATCTAAGTCAATGTAAATAAGATTGTCTATCAACCTCACTCCAATTGGACTTGCGTAACTCTTCCGGAACTAAAGGAGGAGCGGTGTCCTAGAGTTGAAGTCATCGAGGAAAGGGAGTTGTAGATAGGAAGAAAAAGTGAGAGTGAGAGAGAGGGAGAGAGAGAGAGAGGGAGAGAACTGAGAGAGTGAGACGGAGAATGACAAATTGTAATGTCCTTAGTCCATAAGGCTCCTCTTGTCTCCTCTAAGGGGACTAAATATCTTCCGCACTTTCGCACGCAGGCAAACGCACTCCCGCCCGCATAGGGCCCTCCTTCCTATCACAACCCATAATGCCCCTCGCTCACGCACTCATCCTCCACCCCCTTTTCTCACACGTCAACGCCTCTCAAAGATTCTTCCCGGAAACTGCTTACGTTCGACTGATTACGTAGGGAATCGAAGAGTGGTCTCTTGAATAGAATGTTATGTCTCCTCCCCATTACGATTCGCTCCCCTTCCAACCCCAAATTCTCCATATCCTCCAACGAGGCCTCCACGCCTCTTACAGCTGTTCCAGAATCGACCCTCTTCCGAATCACTGGTCACATAGAAACGCTCCCTTGTTACGCTACTGATCGAACATGATCCTTGAAATTATTTACCATCCTCCGTTTTTTATCGTTAATTTAAGAATAAACCGGCGCATTTTATATAAGTATTTTAATATTTGCCTCCGAATATTCCGTGCAGCGAATTTCAATTCTATCATTGGTTCGGTTACTTTTTAACGCTTTTTTACTCTCTTCATATACGAAGTATAGAGAAAGTAGTTTTCAAGAAAATAATCGAATTCCAGATTTCAACGGAAATACATGTTTTAAGGTCCCCTGAACACGTTTTGACTATTTTATCGATGATGTCTGTGGGTGTCTGTGTCCGGAATTTTGTGGGCGCTCTAACTCAATAAATAATAATCCGTTCAGCATTAAATTTCATATTTAGCATTTGTATTTAAAAGTCAAAAACTGGTTAGAATTTAGCTTAAATCGGTCAACCAGAAGTGGATGTTCATCCTTGTCATTTTTCCGTTTGTGTCAAATATCTTCTGTAATTCTTTATTAACGTAATCGTATTTAATAACCTAAGTTATAGATAATTTTATTTTCTACAACTTTTTTGTTTAATAATTTTTTGTAGAGTCAACTGTTAAGGAAATATTTCAGTTCAACAATGACAGCGATTCCAGCGCCACCAACTCGTAAATTACCAACTACATATGGAAAAAGGCATTTGTTGACCACGTCAGATTTTTTTATAAAAAATCACTTATGTATACGGTTTCCCTACCCGTCTGTCTCTCTACGGAATCCTACAATGTGGTGATTGATCTATAAGAAAGTTAGAGGTGGTATAAATATGGTGGAGCTAGAATCAGCTTCTGGAGGGTAATCAGAAAAAATAGCTTAAAAGTACATGCTGCTGCAAATGTATGCAACCAACAATGAAACCTCTCTGCGATTTTTTACACCGATGGAAAGATAGTAGTCGGTGAAAAGATAAGCGCCTTATGAATTTGCTTTGCAATTCTTCCTTCACCTGTTTTGCATTAATAACAGCAATTTGATAATGGGATCATAGCCTCCATATTGGTATACTACATATATTATAAATAGCTGCTTCTTACGGAGGATGATACAGGATATATAAATATATATAATATAAAACCTAAGGTACTTCCAGATATTCCACGGACCTGATATTTGGCAGAATGATGTTATTAGGTTCAACCAACCTGAAAAATCGAAAATTCCAAAAATTTTAATTTTTAATGGAATATTATTGGCCCCAATGTTCCATTTCGATACTCATAAGAAAAACATGGAAATCTGTGCAGAGTTTCATACATTTGCATTTTAAAATTAGTTATAATTAAGATAGAAACTCGAAACGAAAACAATTCTGTATCTAAAAGAATGAGTTTTCTTATTTTTGAAGATTAAATTCAAATTGGTGTCGAATTGACGAAGAAATATGTTTTTAATCGGAAAAAAGCAGATACTCAACAATAAAGAACTTCAGCTACCATAGCAACCAGGAAAATGCTTTTTAATGGGAATTGGCAATCCGTATTATAATACTAATATAATAATTCTTATTGTCCCATTGATTTCAACCAAAGATGAATACATATGATGACGTCATAATTTAAAAACGCGTTATATTTTATTAAATAAAAGAACGTTAAATTATGGGGGTTGATGAACTGTATATAATAATAGCTTTAATTTAGTGTTTCTAAAGAGAATCAGTGAATTGTATTATAATGCAATTGATTTAAAACTACTGCGTAAACTTATAACTACTTCAAGATCCAAAAACAGGAAATATTAAAGAAAAATATGCCATAAGTTAACATGGATAAAAAGGAATTTTAATGTGTGGACCAATATAAAAGGAATACGGAACTGAAATTTTTCACGATAATAGGATTTTTATCACAGCCAATTAGAAAAATCAAAAATTTTCAAATTGTTAATTTTTAGGGGTTGTTTTTACCCCATTTGTACATTAAAGTTTATTAATTTTTATCATGGAAATTATAAGTCGTAGCTACAAGCTTTTGCAAAAATTTTGTAGCAAATACTATATAGCAAAAAACAAAAAGCTTAAAAATTTTCAACACGCAGCCGCTAAAAATTCGCAATTGTTTAAACAATTTTTAAGAAGTATTTATTTCCGAATGTACTACAGAACTGAAATTTTTCTTAAAGGTAGAATTTGTAATAAGCGAAATAGGGAGTCCAGAAAATTTGATATTTTAATTTGTTTGGCAGTTAAAAATCCATAAAATTTAAACAAATAGATAAATATTTAGGTACTACGGGGGAAGCTAGGGAACTGTAATTTAAAAGTTATTTACAGCTTAGTGCATATGAACAAATAAATATTTTAATATCTCCATGAAGTTTTTATTGCGGCCGATAAAAATATTTAAAATTAAAACAATTAGATCAATATTATTTCACTTCTAGATGTGCTATAACTTTAAAATTTGGCACAAAGGTGTGGCATTAGAACCCCACAATGGAAAAAATATAATAGTCTTAAAATTGCCAATTTTAAATAATGTATTACTCCAATAATTTTCCATAAGGAAAAAACGAAAAGTGGTACAGAGGCGAAATATTTTGAATTAAAAAAATATTACTAATAATGAAATATCTCTCTGAAAAATTAATGTTTTTCAAGGTGAGATGAAATGCTTGCAGAATTATTATTAATTATTAAGTATTATTAATTATTATTATTATTATTAAGTATTATTAATTTTGTAGTGTACTTGCATGCTTATGCCACGCCGGTGTGGAAGTGGTAGATCCGTCAGACGTGAGAATCTAAAACTCGGCATGTATGTAGGTATCAACGCGAAAGCATCAGGAAAAATCTGATGTGGCCACCACATGACTTTCTCCATACCTGTAATATTTCTTAAAATTCCAAATAGGTTAAATCATAATAAATATTTGAAGGAACTGCGAGAAAAATTTAAAGACTTTACAAAGAACTGAAATAAACTAAAACCTTAACATTCTGATATTGGATATAGCCCCAAAGCTCCAACAATTAAGAAAATAAAAAGGAGGATAAAGTGTTTACAATAGTCGGCGGTAGGTGGTGTGGTTGTGGCAGCTAAAATTTTTGGTTTAAAAAATATCTCTTCAGCAATGCATTAAATGGGAAAATGTTTCTAACAAAGGTTGTAGAAAATTAAATTTCCTACGACTTTTACTTCAGTACTTTTTACATTCATCAACTATTAAAGCAAATATTAAACAAATAGAATATCTCCTTAACAATGCGTTCGACAAAAATGTTCCACAAAAGTTATAGATAGTAAAATTATCTAGGAAGTTTATAATAAACAGCATTTGCATTTCATTCATTCATCATGCTTCTGTCCGAAGACAGGTTTTAACTGAATCGCTGCCTCCATTTCTCTCTCTCCCTAGAAGCCTCTTTTATATCTCTATAAGTATTATATCCCTGCTTTATATTATCTAATATTCCTATTATTTTTCTCCCTCTTCCTCTTCTTCCACTAATTTTTCCTTCTAAGATCGTCCTTTGTAGACACTGTCTTCTCAATATATGCCCTATCCAATTCGCTTATCTTTTCCTGATTGTTTTTATTAGCATCCTTTCTTCTCCCACCATTTCTAATACTTCTTCGTTTCTCTTCCTCTCTATCCATTTCACTTTCATCATTCTTCTCCATACCCACATCTCAAAACCTAAATATTTTTCCTCCTTTCTCCTTACCGTCCACGTCTCTGCACCATAAAGAGCTATGCTCCATATGTAGCATTTTGATCATTTCTTCCTTGTTTCTAAATTTATTTTGTTGCTTGTGAGAAGCTCCTTCTTCTCGTTAAATGCTGCTTTTGCCATTGCAATCCTACTTCTGATGACCTGTGTACTACTTCCATCCTGTGCTAAAATACTGCCGAGATATTTGAAACTACTTACTTGTTCCAATTTTTGGCCATTTACCATTATATTTAATTCTTTATGTTCCTTTGAAACCACCATGACTTTCGTTTTTTCGGCATTGATCTTGATTTCATATTGTTGGCCAACCTCCACTAGTCTGTCTGTCATCCTCTGAAGCTCTTTCTCGCCTTCTGCTATTAAGCCCTGATCATCTGCGTATTTAATGGTGGTAATACTTTCACCTCCTATCTTAAATCCTTTCTCTTCCATCAACGCTTCTTCTGTTATTGTTTCTGCATAAATATTAAATATCGCTGGTGAAATAGGACATCCCTGCCTCACTCCCCTCCCTATTGAAGTACTTTCTGTTTCTTCTCCTTCAACCCTGACTCTAATCTTTTGATCAAAGTAAAGGTTTTTAAGCAGTCTTTTATCTTTCCAATCTATTCCAATTTTGTTTAAAATACCCAGAATTTTATCCCATTTCACTCGTTCAAAAGCTTTCTCCCAATCTACAGAACAAAAATACATATCTTTATTGACTTCTAGCGCTCTTTCTATCATCATCCTCATACATCCTATAGCATCTCTAGCCCCTCTTCCTCTTCTGAAACCAAACTGATTATCTTGCAGCTCCTTTTCTATTTTACCCTCATTTCTTTTGGTTATTATTCTGTTTAGAACTTTAGCTGTATGAGAATTTAAACTAATAGTTCTGTAATCCTTACAACTTTTTGCATTGTTCTTTTTCTCCAGTGGTACCATAACAACATCTAAAAAATCTTCAGGCCATATGCCAGTATCATATACTTTGTTAAAAAATTTTGTTAGTTGCTTAACTGCTTTCGACCCCAAAACCTTAAGAACGTCCACTGGTATATCATCACTCCCAACAGCCTTCTTTCTTTTCATGTCATCAATTGCTCTTTTAACTTCAGACTCGAGAATACTTGGTCCTAGCTGATCTTTTTCCACATCCTCTTTTTCATTTAATTCAATATTTCTTGGCTTTCCTTCTTTGTTATACAGCACCTCAATGTATTCTTTCCAAACATTCTTTACATTGTCTGGCTCCGAGACTATTTTACCACTTTTGTTCATGATTCCTTTACGTCCTATCTTTCTTGCCTGTATGTTTTTGAGTTAGAGCGCCCACAAAATCCGATCACATGCAGATCGACAGACAGACACAGACATCATCGAGAAAATAGTCAAAACGTGTTCAGGAGACCTTAAAACATGTATTTCCGTTGAAATCTCAAATTCGATTTTTTTCATGAAAACAATACTTTCTCTATACTTCGTATATGGAGAAAGTAAAAATCTGAAAAAGTTTGGAATGTGGAATATGTATGAATTAATTAATTGTTAAAATAATAAATTTCCAATAAAAAATATATTGCTCCTCCATTTGCATCCATAACGTGCTTTATTTTAAAATTAGTTGGAATTAAGATATAAACTTGAGACTAACTTGGGCATTTGCTCGGCCGAAAGAATATCTTTTTGGATGAGAGATTCTGAATCCGTAAAAAATTTGTTCATTGCCAGAAAAACGGGATTGTTTCATTGTTAACAATGAGAAATTCTGGCTCCATGGAAACAAGTTCAATGCTTTTAAATGGGAAATGAGAGGGGGTGGAATGGAAAAGGCCAGGAGGAAAACGCACACAAGCTCACAGCGTCTATCGAATGGGCCGGAGTTTAGTATCGTTTTGTTCATCTTTTCGAGCTTATCTCATACTTATCTCGGTTTGAGTATAGGGCCAATTTTTTCTCCGTTAGCGGAATTTGCGAGCAAAAATTCTCAGAACTCTATCGAATTTTTATCTCCGAAAATGTGAGTAGTATTTTTGTGCTCTCGCCGACAATTTTGTGGTAAATGTTGTCCTGCATACGAATAAATTTATTAATCGATATTTTACAGAACGTACATATAAGAGTACTAGTAGAAGGTGCTTGCATACTGCAAGCAATTCATCTCACCTTGAAAAAACAATAATTATTCAGACCGACGTTTCATCATTACAAATATTCCTTTAATTCTAAATATTTCACCTCCGTAGCGATTTTCGTTTTTCCCACATGTAAGAATAATAGTTTAAAACAATCCCCAAATGTTGCAATTTTAAACATTTTACACTTTCTCCATTATGGGGTACTAATGCTACACATTTCAACCAAATTTTAAAGTTGTAGCACTTCTAGAAGTAAAATAATATTTTTCTAATTGTTTGTAATTTAAACATTTTTAACAGTTGCCGCAATATATATATGGAGAGATGGAAATGTTTATTTGTGCGAATGCACCGTTCTGTAAATAATTTGAAAATTGCAGCTTCCTAGCTCATCCCGTAGTACCTAAAAAATTATTAAACTTTAATGATCAAATGGGGTTAAAACAACCCCTAAAATTTACAATTTTAAAAATTTCGACTTTTATAATTGGTTATGACAAATTTTCTATAAACCTGCAAAATTTCAGCTTCCTAAACCTATTAGATTGGTCTACACACTGGGAAAACCTTTTCCCATGCTAACTTATGGGAGATATTCCGGGGTCTCGGGAGTCGAACCCAAGACACTGTAAGTAAAAGTGACAATAATTCCTAATAGATATTGCGGCCATCTAGCAACACTGAAAATTTCATCTTTCTATCTTGCCGGCAAGTGCCCATAATTAATTTACAAAAATGGCGCAATGCTTTTCTTATGGGAAAAAACGCAACTTTTGGAATTTCTGGAGTCGAACTCATGTCACTTAGGTGAGAAGTCTCATTTTATCTGAAGGTTTCTCCATCATATTTAGAAAACCTAAAACTTTCAGCTCTCTAGCTAATGTAGTTTGGGCTGAACATTAGTATCCTCCTATATGTTATCATTATATATCGACGACTCTTACAGAGGAGGATATAACATACGAGTAGTTGGTGCTTGCATTCTGCAAGCATATTATCTCAAGATAAAAAGACAATCATTTTTCATATTTCATCATTATACATATTTTTAATTCTAAATATTTCACCTCCGCAGCGATTTTCGTTTTTTCCAAATGTAAAAATAATAGTTTTAAACAATCCCCAAATGTTGCAATTTTAAATATTTTACACTTTTTTCATTATAAGGTAATAATGCTACACATTTTAGCCAAATTTTAAAGTTGTAGCACTTCTATAAGTAAAATAATATTTTTCTAATTGTTTAAATTTAAATAATTTTTAACGGCCGCCGCATGTCATATATGGTAAAATTAAAATGTTTATTTGTGCAAATTTACTTCTCTGCAAATAATTGAAAATTTTCAGCTTCCTAGCTCATCCCGTAATGTCTAAACAGTTATCTATTTGTTTAAACTTTAAGAATTTTTAACTGCCGAACAAAATAAAATATCAAAATTTGTATAATCCCTATTTCGTTTTTTTAAGAATTATACTTTTTAAAAAAAATTCAGCTCCGTAGCACATGCGGAAATACATAAACCATGAAAATTTGTTTAAACAATTGCGAATTTTTAGCGGCCGCATTGTTGCATTTTTTCAAGATTTTCGTTTTTTTTAGTCGGTTTTGCACAAAATCCTATCTATGAAAAAAATTTCGAATCTCCAGCACATCTGGAAGTGCCTATACATTAGTATCCTCCTATCATTACATATCGACGACTCTTACAGAGGAGGATATAACATACTAGTAGTTGGTGCTTGCATACTGCAAGCATTTCATCTCACATTAAGAGAACATTCATTTTTCAGACAAAAATTTCAACATTACAAATAGTCTATTAATTCTAAAGATTTCATTTCTGCAGCGATTTTCGTTTTTCCCACATGTAAGAATAATAGTTTAAAACAATCTCCAAATGTCGCAATTTTAAAAATTTTACACTTTCTTCATTATAAGGTTCTAATGCTACACAATCTAGCCAAATTTTAAAGTTGTAGCACTTCTAGAAATAAAATAATATTTTTCTAATTGTTTAAATTTAAATAATTTTTAACGGCCGCCGCATAACATATATGGTAAAATTGAAATGTTTATTTGTGTAAATTTACTATACTGTAAATAATTTGAAAATTTCAGCTTCCTAGCTCATCACATAGTACCTAAACAGCTATCTATTTGTTTAAACTTTAAGAATTTTTAACTGCCAAACAAATTAAAATATCAAAATTTGTATAATCCCTATTTCGTTTTTTTAAGAATTCTACTTATAAAAAAAATTTCAACTTCGTGGCACATTCGGAAATATATAAACCTAGAAAATTTGTTTAAACAATTGCGAATTTTTAGCGGCCGCATTGTTGCACTTTTTAAAGATTTTCGCTTTTTCTAGTCGGTTTTGCACAAAATTCTACCTATAAAAAAAATTTCGAATCTCCAGCTTATCTGGAAGTGCCTAAACATTAGTATCCTCCTGTTATATATATGTTATATATAGACCGCTAAAAATTCGCAATTGTTTAAACAAATTTTCATGGTTTATGTATTTCCGCATGTGCTACGGAGTTGAAATTTTTTTGTAAGTAGAATTCTTTAAAAAACGAAATAGGGATTATACAAATTTTGATATTTTTATTTGTTTGGCAGTTAAAAATTCTTAAAGTTTAAACAAATGGATAACTGTTTAGGTACTACGGGATGAGCTAGGAAGCCGAAATTTTCAAATTATTTACAGAATAGTAAATTTGCACAAATAAACATTTCAATTTTACCATATATGAATTGCGGCGGCCGTTAAAAATTATTTAAATTTAAACAATTAGAAAAATATTATTTCACTTCTAGAAGTGTTACAACTTTAAAATTTGGCTGAAATGTGTAGCATTAGTACCCCATAATGGAGAAAGTGTAAAATTTTTAAAATTGCGACATTTGGGGATTTTTTAAAACTATTATTTTTACATGCGGGAAAAACGAAAATTGCTGCGGAGTTGAAATCTTTAGAATTAAAAGAATATTTGTAATGATGAAATGCCTGTCTGAAAAATGAATGTTTTTTCAAGGTGAGATGAAATGCTTGCAGTATGCAAGCACCAATTACTATATGTTATATCCTCCTCTGTAAGAGTCGTCGATATATAATGATGGAGACAAAAGTGTTTTTAATTTCTGTTCACCGAAACAACCTTCTTCGCAACCGATATGAAAAAAGAGCAGCACTCTCGAACCATCTTCGTAAGAACTAGGGATTGCAATCCCGGAGGGATTTTCTAATCCCGAGATTACGGGATTGTGATTTTTTCAATCCCGGGATCCCGGGATCAAGGAAAAGTGGTGGGAAATAAAAAACATTCAATATTTGTAAACAATAATTTTATATCATACACAGATATGAAATCAACATATGCAGTTATGGAAGTAATATCAAGTTTAAACAAAAATTAAGTAAGGTCAATGAAAATAACTTTTTATCAGCAGGTAAAACTAAAATAAAACACGTATTTTTGGAGAAAATGTAAAGGAAATTTTAATAACTAAAGTAGCAACTGTTGCAGTATCTTAAGTTAAATTAAGAGCCTTTTTTGTCATTTGTAGCCATTATGATACGGGGTGCCTGTAAAAAATAATTTCTAATTTAAAAATAAGGAATGTTGAAATTTAATTAATTTGCAAAATATATTCGAAAGAGGATAAAGCACACCAGTTATTTGACAAGCAGTGGCACCTTTTTGGTGTGGCACACCAGAGCAGTTCAGTAAGAATTAAATATTAATTGTCGTTTTCCGTCCTGCAGAGTGAAAATTTGGCATTAGCATTTTTAAGAAAAATTAGAAAAACGTGATGATAATTAACGGAGGCATGTATGTATTTCTAAAAAAGCCTTATGAAATGCTCCAAAACGAAATAGAGCGGCCAGTTCCGCCTTTTGACTCCAAAATATTGGAGATACTAAGGCTATATATTCTTTAGGATTTCTCATTACTATAGCTACAAAAAAATTTAACACGCTAGTATTACCATAGCATTATTATGTTATGCTTACTAAATCTGTTCAAGATAAATTGAACAATCGTCTCTACTGTTACACGGAAATATATTTCGTACAAATATGTAAAAAGCCACCTCCTGATTTCGTCAGCCTTTAAATTAAAGAATGAAAACACCAGTAGAACAGCAGTTAGACTTGAAAATAACTCACTTGCAGAAAATTACTCACTACTAGGGATTGCAATCCCAGGATCCCGAAATCCCGAATCGTGGGATCCCGTCCAAAATTGCAATCCCGAAATCCCGGGATTAGGTAGACGCAAATCCCGGGATTTCGGGATTGACATGTTTGCTTTTGCTAACATGTGGCGCTAACGATTAAATTGTATTTGATGTATAATAAAATATATAATTAGTTAGAATTCACCGAGTAATACTGCTTTCTGAGTTATTAATATGTCATCATTAATTACATATTTAAAAAATATAAAAGGATATTTTTATTTTTTTGTCGTTCTTATTTTCCAAGAATGATGACATATTATAAATTCATATAGAAAGCAGTATTACTCAGTGAATTCTAACTAATTATATATTTTATTATACATCAAATACAATTTAATCGTTAGCGCCACCTGTTAGCAAAAGCAAACATGTCAATCCCGAAATCCCGGGATTTGCGTCTACCTAATCCCGGGATTTCGGGATTGCAATTTTGTACGGGATACCGGGATTCGGGATTTCGGGATCCCGAAATTGCAATCCCTAGTAAGAACGTCTTTAAGTCTCTGTCGTGTGTTTTTCTTTCCTTTCCTAACTTGCATTTTTTCTATCTTTTTGTCTTTATTTGAAAGCGGCGCTGCAACAGGTAAATCCCTAGTTATCTTTATTTTCGTAGTCATTAATTGATTCGTACTCATAAAGTTTCATTGGCACTTTTTTATTTTTGACAAGAATAATTATAAATTATGAGATTTTACAAGATACCTCGAAAATTATATAATCCAGCAAATTTGGCGTTTCATTACGAAGTACGGGAAAAATGAGACGCAATTTCTGTTAAGGATACAGTGGAAACCACTTAACACGAAAACGGATAACGCGAAATATCGGTTAACACGAAATGCAGGCTCGGTCCCTATACATTTCAACGTATATTAGTTCGTTTTACGCGAAATGGTTAACAAGAAATTTCGGTTAACACGAAATTTTTTTTCGGTCCCCTGAAAATAAATCCCCGTCAAATTATGTGGATAACACGAAACGACCCACTCGTTTCTTAACATAGAAGTATGAATAATCTCACAACTACAGCTGTACCTCCTCCTTCCCCCTCTCTTTCAAAAGGCATGGTCATAAGTAGACCTCAGAGAAACTCACGCGCCCCCGTTGAGAGGGTTGCTACAGACATTGCCTTGGTAGGAATAAACTAAATTCTGGGAACTACCATCTTCGAATGAAAGGAAGGATTTGGAGGTGCAGATTGTTATCTGTACTGTACCTTCCCTTTCCCCGTCTTTCAATACGCTCAACTCCTCCCTTGATCTCGTCTCTAGACCCCTAAGCAGAACAGTTCTACTCAGTTGATTCCGTTGATTCTGAATTTCCGTGTGGAACGGTTAGCGAATGTGTAACGAATCTGTAAGCGAAGTTCTTCTTTCTTTTCCGGGATCGTTTTCAGTTGTTATTTTATATTTTTATAAAAGATAAAAGACCCACATAAAATGGCTGGTAAAAAGCGTAAGCAAAAAGCAATACCGCTGAAAGTGAAAATGCAGCTCCTACAAGCGGTTGATAACGGAGATAGAACCAAAACGGGCATCTGCAAAGAGTTCGAAATTCCCTTTTCAACATCTGTGTTTGAGAGATGCATGTTTGAACCGGAACGGAAGCGTCTACGCACGGCAAAGCACTGGTCCTGTTTTGATGGCGAAGACTGACGCTTTAGGATCAGAATTGGGAATTGAATTCAAGTCTAGTCCTGAATGGTTGGAGCGGTTCAAGGTGAGGAATGGGTTAATTTTTAAGACTTTCCGGCGAGTCGGGAGACGTCTTCCATTATATGACATCAGAGTGGGTAACTTCTACCTTGCCTAAATTATTAACAGACTTTGCGCCTAAGGACATTTTTAATGCCGACGAAACCGGAATTTTTTTTCGCTGCCTCCCAGAAAAAACTTTAGCTTTTAAAAATAAGCAGTGCTCTGGTGGAAAAAAATCTAAAGAGCGCATTACGGTAATGGTGGCTTGCAATTCAGACGGTTCTGAAAAAATCCTGATGTTTTTTGTGGGTAAATTTCTGAATCCTCGCTGCTTCAAGAATGTAAAGAAGCTTCCCGTGGAATACACCGCAAATAAAAAAGCTTGGATGACGGGAAACATTTTTACAGACTGAGTTAGGGCATTGGACAAGCGCTTTTCACGCCAGAAGCGCAAAATAGCTTTAATTATCGACAACAGCCCTGCTCATCCAGAAGTGGAACAGCTGAAATCAATTAAACTGATCTTTTTGCCGCCTAATACATCTACATCTACAATACAACTAGCGTATTGCTGCCATGTGACCAGGGTATTATAAAAAATCTAAAATGCCACTATCGGAAGTTATTACTCCAGAAATATTTATCTAGTACTGAATCAAATGAGGAAATTAAGCCCGTGACTCTTTTGGATTCCTTGCATTTGTTGTATGCCGCTTGGAGGTCAGTTACAGCGAAAACAATCAAAAATTGTTTTCACCACGATAGATTTTCCTCTTCGCCAATAGCAGATAGGTTTTCTGGACAGGATGAAACTGAATCGACTACGGAAACTAGGGTAAATACATCTACTGAAAGTGAATTGTGCGATATCTTTGGTCGCGTGTCGTCTGTAATGAGATTGACAACTGAAATCACGCTGAATGATTATATAGCAGTGGATGACCATATTGCCACTACACCACTTTTAACAGACAGTGACATTGTGGACATTGTTAAATCAAGTGCAACAAAAGAAAATGAAAATAGTAGTGAAAGTGGAGATGATTATGACGACAGAATGTTGTCAGTGCCAAGTGCTGCGGATATCCGTGGAATGCTAAAAAGTGTGCGTCGGTTTTTGGAAAATCAAACACATGGGGACAGTTTGTATGATTTGGAACGATTTGTGGAAAAAAAGATCATTATGAATGCTAGACAGAAAAAAATTACGGAATTTTTTGTTAAGAAGTAGACAATTGAACTACTTTAGCGACCTTGATACCTAATATTTGTACATTGTTTTTATGAAATTATTGAAATAAAATATTTTTTTATGTATATATGTAATGAATAAATTATAAGGTTTTCATTATTATAACTAATTACTGTGCTGTTTCCATCACATATTTGTTATGTCAAGATTTATTTACGAGCTTATATCAATATCTCAAATCAGTCTCAAAAAAGGTTATCATGAAATTCGTTTAGCACGAAATTCGGTTAAGACGAAATGTTTGCGCTGGTCCCCCACATTTCGTGTTAAGCGGTTTCCACTGTATTTGAAGTAAGATGTGGTATTCCTTTCTGCATTTAGTCGGCACATTCGTTAGATTGTCTCTTAAAACAAACTTCAAAAGTAAAGTAATATACGTCGCATATTTAATTGGTTTTATTTCCATTAATAAGAACAACCAAACTATTGAATTAACCTATACTTACGCTGACCATTTTCCCAATTAGTTGCTGCGAATAGCGATATCATTTTGCAAAAATAATTAATGTTGGCACTCATACAAAAACATATTCAGGACTTATCTGAGGATACACGGTGTGTAAATTTTAACTAAATAAGTTATTTTCTGTGAGATATATCATGAAGCACCACGGATATTGGAGAGCAGCGTCACTCACTTCACACTCATATCTGTAGGTAATGTAATATAAGCCTGACAACATTTCAGAAAAAGGTTCATTTTCCATTGCAAATAACACTGCAATAATACGACGAATTTTTGTTTTCCGGGCATCTATAGAAATCTGAGACCCCAAGAAAGAGCATAATTCCTTTTACAGGCAACAACGTCGAATATTAGAGATTCGATCGATAAAGATCTTAACAAGATCGCGTCTATGAGGCCCAGCGCCCTGAGCCCGTCTGGGAGAGCGTTAGGTAAAGCGAATGGGTGAAAATAGATTTCTCGCAAATGCATTTTGAATTTTTTGAGAATATTCACGTTTAGTTTTAGGAAAGAGATTCGGCGACAGAAGCTGTTCGCAAAATGAATTTAAAAATAAATAATATAATAATAAGTAATACCAAAGAGACATAAATTAAACACGACGCTAGATTCCTTCGTTTCAATCATGATTTTTACATAAGATAGCCTTTGATTGATTTATACAAAGTAATATGCAACTTTTTAAGCGATGCTATCTCATCCAAATAAAAGTATCAATCTATAAGCCTTCTCGACCCTCCCTATCCCCTCATCCCACTTCCTCCTCTTTCTCTACACGCAAGCACACACTCACATATTAAGCTCACTTTGTCTCTTCCTCGCCTCTCCCCTCTCCACCCCATTCCGGCTTTATTGGCTCGACCGCTTCCCATTTCGCCACATACATACCCCGCCCTCTTCCCATTGCGCTCGCTAATTCAACCCCACGGCCCTCAAAGAGCATTTGTCACGCTCAGTCCAGCGAGCAGAGCCGCCGCCGCAATGGAACTTCCATCAGAGCGCCCTCTCTTCCTCCCCCCCCTCCCGCCCCTTCTCTCCCCCTACCTCTTCCTTCCCTCCCCCCCACACACACATAACCCTCGCATTCCGCCCTCCCTTCCATCAATCTCCCCACGCCCTTTCCCCCGATCCTATCCCTGCAGATCGCGCTAGCATCTCCCCCCTCCCTCGTTCCCTATCCTCTGTCGCCATCCAACAGCGCCTCCCCGCGGCAGAAATTGAGTTAATGAAATGAAACGATAAACAACGGATAACATCTCAATTTGAGGGGGAAAGGGATAAAGCCGGGAGCATCAGCGAGTCGACTAAAAGTCTCTTTTATTGAAAAATTGCAAACCGCGTCATCGAATGAATGGCTGCCGTTATTGAAAGTTTAAAACAATGCCTTCGAATCTGCGGGGGAATCTGCACGCGATAAAAATTCACCGCTCTTCCGAGATGGAAAAGTTTATATTTTATTCGCAATAAATTCGCGCGCCGATATTTTTGCAGTTTTCCGGTGTCGTGTTTCGTCATTTCGAAATACAGATCACCGAAGCTTTTATTGCAGCGATTTCGCTTTGTATGCGAAAAAAATGTTCCACTATAATAAGCTTATTTTGATTCAAACAAAAATTAAACTTATTTTCATTAAATATGAATCATTAGTGACGAAGCTAAAACGCTCTGCAATTATAATTGATTTGATAAATATTTAGCGATTTCAACCATCATTAATGTGGTATTGTAGTTGATACCACCTCATCCACGAGGGCCAGGGTTACCATCTCTTCGGGTTTTAGCACTAGTTCCGGGCAAAGAGTAACATACTTCGGGTCAACGCGAAAATTGTCGCAATTGTCATGTATTGCATTATTTTTTAAAATTTGTTGAAGCGAGTAAGATTTCATCCGCGAACAGTAGCCTCATGCAGTTAACCCGGGAGAAGGCACGGATGAAAAGAATCGGATAAGAGTAGAACTAACGAAGATGGACATTTGTACCATTTGTACTAAAACAATTTCAGCAAAGTAAACTATTAAAATATTACACAAGCAAAAACATATACTTTTAAGGAAAGATAAAAGATTCTAGTAAAAATATGTCCTTTCACCATTAATCCACATTTGTAGCAAAATTACGTAGCTATTGTTTATTAAATATTTTTAAAATAAAAAAGTCTTTTTCTTTTTCACCTATGAATATCTCCGGGACACTTGATTATGGGATTTCATATTATTTTCTAAGTATCGCTCTTTTCATTACGACTCTAACACTACCGTATTAAACAGCAGAATCACGTTTTTCAGCGTGCAGTTGCAATTCATTGAAGCGCTAAAGGAGACAGGTTGATTATTTCAGCAGTCAACTTTACCATGAGATATACTTTGGTCGCTTCCAAGAGGACAAACGAGGGATCACGCAGCAATCTAGTTTCTCGCTACAAGTTGATGTTCTACTTAGGCTCTATTTTATGATACCTTTAGTGGGAAGTGGCGTCGTCATAACCTGACCATCACACCACGTAAATTCCTCCTTTATCCTCTTCCACACTCCCCCGTCCCACGTTCACTTACTCGACCGCAGTGTCGTTAAGTCATTCCCATCGTCGCCCGAAGACACTATCTCCACGGGACCCCAAATTTTCACCACGCACTGAACTCACCACGTCACTTAGCACCCGTATGCCTTCTTCATACAATAAGCCCACCCTATACCAGGAGTTTTCAACCTTTCCCTGCTGACGTACCTCTTAAAATATTTTTTAACGGTCGCGTACCCCTTTGCCATTTAAAGTGACAACGAAACGAATCACTCTTGTATTAAGATAGATAATGTTAAAATTCACAGTTTTGGCGTATTTTGCTCTGAAGACCTTTGCTCACGTTTTTGGCGCATTTCGTTTCCGACGTGAGAGCCTCTTTGCTTCGGTCTGTCCGTCTGGCCGTCCATACGCATGTTCATTCTCGCCTTTTAGCAGGCGGATATTAAGAATTTATGGGCAAAGACAAAACGAAAATGATATAAATTACTTAACTCAATCAATTACTTTACCGAAAACAAACTTTCCATTATATCTAGTAAAATAGTGGCAACACCAAAAAAATCTTCAAATCAAATTTGTTATACCTAGTCAAATGAAATATTTTTGTCCTATACATTTTTATCGTAGGAGTAGCCGTTTCAGAGAAAATCAAACAAGAAAGTCGTAATGTGCTTGGAGCTTGGAAAAATTCATGTGTGTAATTGTAGTCAAGTAAAACAATGTTCGTTGTAATTGAAGTAAATAACAACTACAATAATTACAGAAATAAGTTTAATTTCCTTTCCTGTGCACGAAGCATTTTTTAAACGGAAGGAGATTGATTATCTACACCGAGGTTATGAATGTAAATACGTTTATTTTTCCTTTCGAGAACACAAAGCGTTTGTAAATGAAAAGAAATGAATAATTTACGAAGAAGTAATGAACGTGAACGTAAATATTACATTGCAACTTCTTAGCTCAAGTAAGGCGTTTTGAAAAATCTTTTATTGCTTGATTAATTACAACTGATAAGAAAATAAATCGGTAAATCAAAAATTTAATATTTCCTTTAAAGTAAGAAATTTTTAGCAGACAAGAGAGACGTAATAGAGCCGTGATGTTTCGCTTTTTAACGCTGTACTTTCGTTCAAATTATATCGTTAAGTTTCAAATGTTCCATCGTACAAAACGTGCCTAGCTTGTAGTAGATACGCGTAACAAAATGGAAAAAACTCATAAGATATTACACAGGCAGAAATATGGAAAATAATATAATGGCCAAAGTAGAGCCGCATCAAACGTAGAACAATTCTCAGTAAATTTGTATTTATCTCCGATAATTATAAAAATATTTTTTTCAATGGATTAGTTTCCTTCCACTTCTAATATATAGTCACGGTCTGCACGTTTCCTTACAGGAAGAATCCGAGTAATTATCAAACGCATCATTTTCAAGACTGCGATCATTTTGCCAGGCTACACAGCTTTAAATTCACCCAACAAATCCGCAAGACAAAACAACGCTAATTCTTCAGAAGTACCCATTCAAATATATATATCTCTTTCCCCCACCCTCCATTGCCTTTCTTCCCACTGCCTTGAAATGTGAATGGGGACGGAACCAATTAAAGGATGGTTCAGTTGAAATATGCAAATTGGGTAGGAATTTCGCCGCCATTCGCCGGGAATTGGGAGGGGATCGAGTTTGGGAAGCGGTGAGGGACTTTTATAGTTTAGGGAGATTCCTAACTAGCGTCTCACCGCAGGATTCATAGAAGTGGACCTTTACCGCGTGCGTTTTTAATTGGCAAGAGAGAGAGAGAGAGAAAGCGCAAAACGTAATTGAAGAAGTTTTAGTAATGGAGAGAGAGGGAGTGGCGAGAGAGAGAGAGAGAGAGAGAAAGAAGTGGTGGAGGGAGTAAAGGGGAGGAAGGCAGTGAGGGGAAATGCAGTACTTGAGTAGAATCATTTGCCTTCAGTATAAAACTGGGGCTGTTGATCTATAATTAGACTAGATGAAAATCCCGATGAGAAAATGTAGTTTAGATGATTTGGTGATATTTTGTATACATTTAAAAAATTCGGGGATTAAAAATGATAAAATTTAATTGGAAAAAGTCGCAGATGGCTAATAGTAGAAATTAATAACAAGTATCAAACCAATTGCCTCCCACATAAAAATTGGAACATTTCAGTTGTGGTTTCCTACCTGCCTTAGGATTCGTCCTAATTAAAAAAGATGGCTCGGCTTAATATCTCACACTCTCCCTCCCTCCCTGACTGACCGCTGGCTCCTCGCGTGACCGCCGGCTTTCCCCCACAGCGGCGGAAGGCGGAAAAGTTCGCACTTAAACGCCCCACCTCCCTTTTGCCGGCAGAATTGAAAATTAGCAACCTCCCCTTTCATACTCCCTCCCTTCCCTCAACCCCATCCCCCTCCTCCTCCTCTGCTGTTGAAAAAGGAGCGATCCCGCTGGCGCTACTAGCGGCGACGAGGCGAGTTAATCCGCACTCATTTGTCCGGAGCAACTCAACCGACTATCTCTCTTCACTCATACCCCTTCCTCCCTCCCAAAACCAACCCCTCCATCCCCTTCCATTTTCCCACCACGTCCCTTCCCATTAAAAAAATCCCACCGCGCTTAACCCATCCTCTGCCTTTTTTTTAACAACTGCCCCCGCTGGGTCTCTCTCCCCGCTCCACCCTCCTGCCCCCGCTGGGTCTCTCCCCACCCCGCCCTCTTACAATCGAAAGAGTGCAGAAATTAAACTCGCCGCTAGAAAATAAAACAATGAAACGAGCCGCTCTTGCCAGAGTGAGAGGGATTTCACTCCTGTTTCTAAAACTCCTCCCCTTGAGATTCGTTTGACTGAGCTAGAATAAGCTCTCTTTGCTACGCTTTTACCGAATGCCGGCAGTATTCTAGATACCTCTGAACGGTCTGTTTTACAAAGTTTCGAACGTTTGTAAGAGGGCGTATATTAATATGCAAAAGCCAATTCCGTTTTCTGTTAATTATACTAATGTAAAAAATCTAATGGTTGAGGATGAACTTAAAGTAATATTGGAAATTAAAGTTATATTGGAAGTATAAAAAATGTCTCCTTCTGAATATAAATAGATAAACTTAAGCCATTGAATGGGCTAAGCTTGGTCAGAAAAGTAACATTATAAATTTAAATAACTCAGCTGAATAACATTTATTTACCACAAGCCAAATCGATTCAATATAGCAGTATAATTTAGACAAAATATTTGTGTTATTAACCTATTTAATAGAGCGCGATCCAAAAAAATTTTTTGTCCAAAATCAATTAACAACAAAAAACAATAATTAATGCAGTTTTAATGAGCTTACTGACATTTCAATAAAAACTGTTGAAAAATATACCCCTGTTAGCTACTTTATAAAATAGAAAATAATTTAATTTCTTTCGCGAATTATTCCGAAATTAAAAAAAAAAAGATTTGCTCTTTATGCATACAGACATGGCTGGGCCAAGGTATAGAGCGGTAACATCAGGCGTAAAATTCGTGAAGGGAAGAGCTAGAATACTGTCAAGTATTAAAATGTTTTTATCACTGAATAAGCAGGAAACTGAACTAAATCCCTTCAACGTTTCCATAGCCAGTGCTTTAATTTGTATTGAGCAATACATAAATCACAATAAAACTCTCCTGTGTACAGAAATCGATGAATTAGTTATACAACATCATCCAAAGGCTTTGTTTACCAAATGATGTAACAAAGAAGGATGTTGCAGAAAGATAACGAGCTGAATTGACGGGAGAGCAACGACAATTACTTTAGTTACCAAGTGAAATTTGATAAAGGAAGCGCGTCAACATTTTACACGAGAGCTTCCAGAATCAATTCAAGCATCTGATGCTTAATACAGGGTTATCGAAATGCGAATAAAGATCGCATGAAAGGATCGTAAAGTCACGAAGAGCACGGCACGCCGGTAAAATTACAAGGAAAATTTCGTTATCTTTGCTAGGAAGCAAACTAAATAATGAGGTCTGGGCAGCTTTTAAACTTGGTGACATTAAATTGCACAAAGGAGGCATTTTAGACCCAAACAAGTCCAGCAAATATTAATTCCTTATGTTGCTGGAACGGAAAATAGTTTTTCTCAGTTATCAAGTCGCATTCAAGAAAGAATTATCGAGTTCACCTTGCGGTTGAAATCAAATTGAAACAAGTAGGATGTTATCCATGAACATCTATAAGTTAGCGCGTTTTTTCTTCTATTATTAAATAGAATAAAATACTTTGTGTTTAATTTCGCTATGAAAATTTCTCCCATTTACGTAAATGACGATCTGAGGTGAATTTAGAATTTGATCACCCGTGATATGCGTAAATTTAGCTTATATTATTTGTTTGTGGTTATACGCCATATGTTCGGCCACTAGAGTCTCGTTTATAAGTGGTATCAATATGGAAACATACGCTAAAAATTAAGCTTCCCACCTTTTATATATTCGGAGATATTAAAAAATAAATCCGTCACTGTGCCTATATTTTTTACAAAACTCAACTCTAAAGATCACATGAACCCTACAAATTTCAGCTTTTTATCTCTTACCTTTTACTTGCTGCTTCAATTCAATTGATAGGACAGACAGACTTGGTTTGTTTTTAGGTTCGTGTTTACGCCAATCAACCTCTTGGCTTATTATAGCCATAACTCCTTGCACAACGAACACACGCACAAGGGAGAAGGGAAAACCTGTGTCGGCATTAGTCTACTCTTACAAAAAGCACTATACAGACAGAGCAGAAAACAGTATTCAGAAGGTTTCTTCGCTAATATAAGAACATTACATTTACCTACAGTGCATAAATTGATTGTGGGAAGACATATTTCACTAGCTTTATTAATATTTGGTTAGGCCTACAGTATTGCGGTTCACACAGAAAATCCAAGCAGTGTTGACAAATAAAGCAAAACTAAATCATAATGATATAATAAAATATTTTTGAGAATATTATCATTCGTAATAATGTCTAGAAATAAGTAAAAATTCTGAATTAAATATATTTAATAATTTCATTATGTCACTATGCTGCTTGAATGTAATAGAATGATCAGGTCAATTTGCTGTAAAGGTTTTGAGTAAAACAGAAGCGCACCTCAAACACAAGATTCGCCATCATCATCATTGGCGTTTCTTGACAGTAGGAACGAGCCTTTTGATTATTCGGCCATTTATGGCTCCAGTAGTAAAACTTTGAATAAATCAAGATAAAAGCGTTCATTTAGTCTCACCTAGGAGAAGAGAAATTGTATCCAAAACACAAAATGGAAACAAAGTCACCCATTCGACCATTTTTTTAGGAAAGAGCTAAGTTTCTTCTTATTTGCCTCAAATACTCATCTTATTAAAAGTGCAATTCCACTGCGTTGCACTACTTTTTTAAGTTCAGTAACATAGTTTTTAACTTGTGTGTGAAAATTTTACGTCGCTGATTCAGCTCATCCAAAGAATAGAAGCAGATCAAGGTGCACAAGCCAACTTGCCAGTATAGGATTTTTACAAAAGAGTTTTAAAAATTCAGAATTGCAAATCATGCGAATGACATATGTGGAGAAGCTATTAAAATAGGACTTACGACCTACGACGACTATTACTTATGGCGTTAAATAAAAGTGGCATTGTAAAGGTACAACCGTGATTCCTATACACAAGGGAGGAAGTAGAACGTCAGTGCAAAATTACACACCAATTAGTTTAACATGCCTTGCTGATAAATTATTAGAGAAATTATGGAAAATTGCGTATGGAATTCTTGGAAAAAGTTGAATGGCTTTAGGAAAGGATATTCTTGCGATTCTCGGACTAAATTGTTAGTTATTTTGCAAAATATTTGTATGCTGTCGAAGAACAATTACTTAGAAAATTAAGGAAAATGAATTTAGGCTCAATAATTGTAGAGTGGGTCTAATCTTTCCTCGTAGGTAGAACTCAGAAAATATAAGTCGGATATAGTCTATAAAGGCAATTCTGGTTAAGTCAGGAGTTACTCAGGGTATTTTGTCATTCTTAATTCCATTTTATTCTTAAAGTACATGCCAAAAGCTGAAATAGATTGTTCGTTAATTTGCACATGGCTACAAAATTTATTAGGTAACTTAAACTAAAGACGACATTGTTTTGCAAAAAGTGATCTCAATGAATTAAATGCATGGTTAGCTCAAAATAAAGATAAATCTAAAGAAAACAAAATTAATAAAATTGAATTGGAGCAAATTGAATTATACGTACCACTGAGAAAAGATTTAAGACTTAAGATTAACATTCAGTAGTGACCAGTTGGAGTTGTATATTGAAAGCCAAGTTAGTAATACATATAGAACCTTGAATGTTGTCATCAAGACGCTTAAAAACAGTAACAGAGAAGTAAAATAAATATCTTATGTGTCGCTAGTGAGATCGATATTGGAATAGGGAGCCGGTGTTTGGAATCCAGATCGAATGGAATTGCAACACAAAATTGAAATGTCACAAAGGAAAGCAACAAGATTTGTTTTGGGGAGGAAAGGAAGGGAAGAGAGCG
Source organism: Tanypteryx hageni (assembly GCA_028673005.1). Classification (NCBI taxonomy): domain Eukaryota; kingdom Metazoa; phylum Arthropoda; class Insecta; order Odonata; family Petaluridae; genus Tanypteryx; species Tanypteryx hageni. The sequence continues at coordinate 181,591,834 of CM054115.1, read as the reverse complement.
TGTCAGAAGTTGGAAAGCTTAGGTAAAAGAAGACAAATAAATAGCCTAGGAAATATGTTTAATGTATTCGCAGGGAAACCGGCATTTAAGAGTCTACATCAGGGATCACAAACACGCTGCCCGCGTAGACCAGTTATGCGGCTGCAAAGTAAAATAATTTAAATTATGATGCGGCCCTAACTCATATTTATTTCTTATAAAATATTATAAAATAATGTAAAAAATTATGAAATGTATTAGAACACGCTTCCAAAATATCCGCAGTTAATTTTTCATTCGGCACGTCCCCAGCTCGAGGTGCTCAATCTGACTAGCCCTCCGTCCTAGGCCTCGTCCCACCTATATGACTTCCCGACACCAGCGAGCCAATCGCTGGCCGTAAGTGCATTAATAGGCAGGACGGTCCGGGACGGACGGTCGGCCAGATTGGCCTCGGTGGGAACGTACCGCCAGGTCACTACGCGTGACGTATTCTTTATTATTTTTAAATACAAAATTATACACATTTCATATAAAAACAATTGACCTGTGCCTTTGGTCAAGGCATACATTACTGCCATGTTATCTATATTTACAATAATATCTGCATGTGCCGGGGCCAGCTGTTGGGCGTGCAACGCCGCTAATAGGGCAGCTAGTCCCTCGGCTAAATAAATTGGCAGTTCGTCATTTAACATCAATATTTGATAAATACCTAGATCCCGCGCGACCCATGCCACCTGCCATGGCGTCGCGTCGGACCAAACGTCTATCACAAGGTGCCAATTGGCAAACAATCTTCTCTTCTTAAATAAATTATTATCCCATAATAACTGAAGCCATCGAATATTTCGCACAAAAATGTTCTTAATAATAAACATGGGTAGCTGTAATACAAATAAAACCCAGGAAATAAACCCAGCCACTTTAGGCAAGTCCGCGCTTCGTACTCGCGGCAAAACAGAAATTAAATAATGAATTCTAACTATTGATGAGTTAGTGAGCCAAAGTTGTTGCAAATTTGTGTTAATAACAACGCCAAGATATTTAAGTTGCGTGACTGGCTCCAATATACATTTATTTAAATTAAGCGTAACTCCAAGGTCCGCTTGAATTGAATGTGTATTATTATAATCATCATCATAGGTAGTCTGTCCGTAGACAGGTCCGTGATTATTCTTGGTTAAACCTGGTTCTCCATATACTCCTATTTTCCGCTGTCCTCTTCACATCTTGATAACTCTCTTTCCCTTTCAAATCGTCTATCAGCTGAAACCTTTTCCTACCTCTTCCTTTTTCCATCTAGTTTTCCTTCTCACACGTCTTTAATCAAACTCTCTCTCCTCAGGTAAACCCAGTTTGCCTTTCTCTTTCTAATAGTCTGTATCATTCGCTTCTCTCCTACTATACGTAGCACTTCATCGCTTTTCATCCTATCTGCCCATTTTATCTTCAGCATTCTCCTCCATTACTGTAATCATAATTCATGCAACCAGGGCCGGCCCGATCTACGGGCGAGCCGGGTGCCAAAGTTTTGGGGGCGCTATCCCGATCATTTATCTATGCATTACTTGCAAGTGAATACATGTTGGATAGAAATTTATATCAAAGAACATGCTAGAATCATGATGGCATTTCTTTTAAGTTTTCATAATCAATAATTTTTACAGTGTTAAAATAATTAACATGTACTTTGTAAATATCTCAACAAATTTAACGGAAGGGGGCGCTGGAGTGCTATCTCGCCCGGGGCGCCAAAATTCAACTGTTAAAATTTTTGTCTGAAATTTTCTGTCCCCATATTAATGTATATAAATATACAATAAATGAGAAACGACAATTATTCAAAATCAGAAGCCTTTCCTAATTATATAAGTAATTAAACATTTAAAAATATATAGATTTGTTAATGTATACCATAAATAATTAATGCGGCACGCGAATGTAGTGTAGTTCCACCATACGGCCCACTCATGATTTGAGTTAGAGATCCCTACATGACAGAATTCGTAACGCGGATGACCGTAGTAGGCATGAACATAAATATAAGATTCAAGGCTCAATTCCAAGAACAAATATTTGTAAATAATCCCTTCTATATACGGATATTGAAGAATCAAAGAGCTTGCCTGAGGAAGTTTTTAAACCAATTCCAATAAATCAGAAGTCACTCTGACAGAAAATAGAAATAAGATGTTAAAAGTTACAGACGAACGCTATATCAATGTAACAATTTTTGGGCTCATTGGGTAAATTGACTGTTACTACACGAGTGTTGCGAAAAATACCTTTCCACCTGAGACAACAATTTTACATCGAAACTGCCATTAATATTGCGATTAAATTAAAAATTTGCAGCGGCTTAGTTAACGTGAGTACGCGGGCCTTAAAATATTCCCACATATTTTTTAGGAGAGGGGCCACAGAAGAAGGGGACAGGGGATGATTGGTGGCCCCAGGCTGTACTCGGGATAAGGGTATGAGAGAGGACAGGGGTGTGGGGAAGGCGGTGGGTCGGTTAGCCGCGCGTGTCTGTCCGCTGGGAGGGCCGATCTATCAGCGTGGATAGACCGATATGCAAACGAGGCCATACGTCACACAATGTCCAGAGCCCCTTTGAGACAGGAGGAGGCGGGACGAGGGTAGGGTGGGCGTTAGGGGAATGGGGGCGTAAGTCGATCTCTTCCTTGGCGTAATTGTGACGAGGGTAAGGGGACGTGCCACGCGGTCGCCGTTTGTTCAGTTAGACTAACTTTATCCTCACGCACTCCGCCGCTCCTCATCAGCCTCACCCTTCTTCCACGCCTCATCCTCCTCCGCCTGTTCTCCCGTGCTTCCTCCTCCTGCTTCCTCCTTCACTCCTTTCTCTAACACGGTCTCTCTTTCGTCTAGTCCTCAGCTGCTCCCATTCCTCAACCCATTCCCCTCCGCTATCCTCCTCTACTTCCACCCTATTTCTCTCTCATAATTATATCCATTACTACCCCTCCTCTGGCTGGTATGAAACTAGTTCCATGGCTGGAGGTGGGTAAGAGTAATAAGGCAGCTATTTCTTATGCGCAACCCAAAGAGGGGACTGAACTTGCTGTGAAAATAATATCTCTTCGGGAGGGTCTCTCGATGTGATATAGACACAATATGAACACAATAACAAATAAATATATTTGTCGTGACATGGAAGGCTTTGAAAAAACATCTTATAATTGTGTTAAATTTTCAATTAGTTTCACATATAATGAACTATGCTAATAATTATATACTTATTTTGCATTGAATATCCGTTAGGCTCTCGCGTATAACTGATAAGTAATTATTCCATGAAGAATCAGAATTAAGACTCAATCGTTTTATTCTTTAAATCTTAGTGCTATGAAATTTATCTCCAATATTATCTTCGTAAATTGCTCCATTAACTTTGTTCTGTAGTTATGACGGGCACAAATGTACTACTATTATAAAACGCGGAATAATAAATATTATCCAACAACAGCAAAGGAGATTTTACGCGCTGATAGATTTTTAACAAGGAAAACCATCAAGCTTGAATTTTTGTCGAGTTTGAGACGCCACTGTATGTCGGCAACATAAAAAAGTCTTTGAAGCTAAAACAAAATATTTTCTTTCTGCAAAAGCAATAAGCGATAAGATCGGAAATGTAAAAGTAAGAAAGGATATTGGTAGAGTGATATTTCATTTTGCACCGCAACACTAGTGTTAGCTATAGAATGAGCGTTCGATTATGTATGGTTGTGAGGATTAATGCTACTTCTTTCATGTTCATTTTCTTTAAATATCTCATAAATAATGTAGCCACGTTGAGAAGAGCAATAAAAAAATTCCCCCGGTTCGTCCAGTCTTTCGGAGCGTATCCCTTTCCCTTGCGTAATTATTACAGAATCTCCTTTCTATTGCCATCTATCCTCAAATATATTATTTCCCTCTTAAACATCCAACTAGTATTTTCGAGGGAGTCGGTTAAATTTCCCTCTCATTCAGTTATTTCCAATATTTGTTCTTTCCTTTTCATCGAGGCGCACAAAGAGTAGCTAGCAGATCTGGCTTAAAACGTGTCTTATTATGCGCGATACGTTTTCAAGCGGAAAAAGACACAAACGGTCGAGGCGACACGAGAGGCATTTCAACAATTACGACAACGTACCCGAAAATAAGGGATTACATCTGATTAAGCCATTAAAGGGAACATGGTGAAGAGATTTCGCGTTCTTTTGCATCAATTCCGAGTTTTAAATTCTCTCCGCCCTTCCTCTCCCCACCTCCTCCTCCCGCCGCTTCCCCTCCCATTTCAACCACAATTTCCCCATTCTCCCTCCGCCACTCCTAAGCCTAAGGCCATTTGGAATTCAGTGCGTTTCCTAGCGTATCCGAGTGGGAGGGGGTGAGAGGGGGAAGAGGGAGGGAGGAGGGGGTTTGGGGTTTCTCCTGCGTTGAACGGAACCTCACGGCGGCTGAGAATATGCGATGGAAAGAACCGAGAGGAATTTTATGCGGGAATCAAGAGATCCAGAAAAAACAGGATAATACGCTAAATGAAATGGAAATAGATATCTTTAGCGTAAAAATTATTAAACGCAAGGAGTTCCTATGGAGTGCTGCGAGCAAAACCTAGCGGTAAATCAAAATCATTACCGAAACTATTAAGCGGAATTTCTTTACTTTCAAGTGTAATTTTTTATGAATACAAGCGCGCCAAATAAAAGCGTTCCCACAATCAAATAAAGCTACTTTAATCTCACATCACTTGGCATATAATAAGCTTGGAGAGGGATACGTTACATAAGTTTGTATTTGCAGTAGTACTATATGATATAAACAAATTAACAGGCAGCAAAAAGTTAAATAATTGTGTATGAGTCAACTTCTTCATTTTCCTAAGATTACTTGTCGTCTTAGGACGCTCGCTTTTAGCGCATTTTCTTAAATGAAAAAATCTACTTATCTACGTGATCACTATGTCTGCCTGTCTGTGAACAACCAACTATTTTTGTTTTAAGAGATATTTGAAATTTATCTTTGAATTAGATAGATCTTATCAATCTATAAACTTTTCACTGATCGGAACGTCCCGGCAGTTCATAGATTTCCCACTAGGTGGTGTCAAAGTTGGAAAATTCAAAACTTTGAATTGGTATTGAAGCCAAACTACTGAAGCTAGAGTAGTAATATTTTCATTGATGGGAAAGTCAAGTAAGGATCTATATTCCAACGGTGTGGGTTGTTCTCTCCCCAAAGGGGGAGGCAAACCGAAAAGGACAAAATTTTAAAGAAAACGTGCTTCCACCTCTTGATTTAGCAAGGGCATCTTACTTGTTTTTAATCATCCCATTACTTTTCACTCGTGTCATTCTTCTCGATAAACTCCTTTAGTCGCGCTATCCCCATGCGCACACTTTTTCAATCCACCGCACACACTTTTGACTCGACACAAAATCAGACCCTTCATTTGGCGTGCCCCGAGGGACACGCGTACCTCTGGATGAATACCGCAGCTTTATCACGCCCGAGTATTTCTCTCTCTCGACGGAAAAGTTTGTAAATATTCGAAAGGGGGAGAGAGAGAGAAACTAGCTCCAAATTCCCTCCTTTGAAACTCTCCTTCCCTCAATCTCTCTCTCCCTTCCTCCTCTCTCCCTCCCTCCTCTCTCCGTTCTCTCCCCCTTCTTCCTCCTACTATATAACTCCGAAGTCGGGTCCGCAAAATAACGAAACGTCCCGTCCCCACCGATCCCTTCTCTGCCCCCTCCCACACAATCCATACGCCCTCTCCTGCCCCCTGCCCCATCCATCTCTCTCTCTCTCTCCTTGCCCCTTCCACCCGTGAGTCAGTGGGACGGGGCCCTTCGGCTCCAATCTCCCTTAAAACACGGCCATTCCATGAATGAAGCCGGCGTTTTAGGAGAGCCATCCATAACGGGAGGCGGAAAAAAACCAACCCAAGGGAGCGGAAGAGGGAGAGGAGAGGGGACGGAGTGATATTGAGAGTGAGGTATGGAGGGAAGTCCGTGAACGAGGGAGAGGAAGAGATAGGAGGAGAGAGAAGGGAGTAGAGGAAGTGGATGGGTAAAGGAAGAAAGACTTTAGAGGAGGAGGTAAAAAACGAGGGAGATAGTGATAGAGAGCAAAAATGTATAAGCTGAATGACGTGAGAAATGTTGGAATATTAGGAAAACGAGAAACGGGATGGAACCAAGGAAAGAGTGGGGAATAGGGATGCATGAAAAGGGCCTGAGAGATTAAAGGGATAGAAGAGACATATACAAGGTAGAGAGAGGTAACAAGAGAGGATGAGGATCAGAGATTGGCGTGTGTGTGTGTGTGTGTTGGATGGCGAATCAGTCTCTTGGACTATTATCGCCGTAACATTACTCACACAACTCTCATATATAAGAAAGATAGTCACACAACACAAATAACGTAGAGGAGACTACATGAAATTAATCCAATCATGTGTCTCGTCCTATGGAATAATTAAATAAATAATTAATAAATAAGTTAAAAACAATTTGGGAGAGATTGTATAAGGGTCTTCCGACAATAAAAAATAAATAAAATTACCACATGCTCTAAAGAGGCCTAGTATTGCTTCTAAAATCTTATATTATTATATGAAACGGATATCAGAGTTATACAACTACATTCTATCACATATTAAAATCATTTTAAACAAATATATATGTATGTAAAGCTAAATAAAAGATAAAATCAGTGATGAGACGAGGAGAGTAAGGAGAGGAGGGATGGAGAGAGAGAAAGAGATAGAGGTAGGGAAGGGAGGCAGCTACTTGTCCATTCTCCATCCGTCGTGGTAGCTAGAGGTTTTGATCCACTGCGGGGGAGAACGAGATGGGGCAGAGGGCCCCTGAAAAAAGCCGCCCCGTGGGGGCAGAAGGGTGTGGAAGAGGGCGGTGGGGAGGAGGGGGCGGCAGGGACGAGGTTTCCTGCAGATGGACACGCGGATATTGAAAAAGACAAAGGATGAGGAGATAAGCCAGAAGAGGCGAAGACGCTCCCAAAGGGGAGGATGGCGGGGAGATGATTCATATTCGAAGGCTGGAGGAGATGGATGGGGAGTCCCACTGCACACTCCGTCAGGGGAGGAGAGGGTTCTGCGGGGGAGAGGGGAGGAGGGGGTTGGGGGAAACCCTTTCCTTCATCTGCGCCGGCATCAAATTAACCCACCAACCACACCCTGCTCGTTCCCCATCACTCATGTTCACCCACCTCTCTCTCTGCTGCCTCCCTTCCACACCTGTCACACGAGTTACTGTTTCATCTCTGTTATCGTGTAGCTGCAATGTAATATATTAATCCTCGCCACTCACTCTCTCTCTCTCTCTCTCTCTCTCTCTTCTTCATCCATTTATTTCCGGAATGACGCGAAATTAACACGTTTTTCGATCCAGTTTCGCACAAAAGTTGACTCAAAAGTATTAATTTGTCGTCTTAAAGTGTGTCGCTCAAAAGAATCGATGTATCTCTTCTTTGAGATTTCCCTTTCAAAACGACGCCTAATCCAATGCGGTCAGATTCTGAGAGATAAAACCGGTACAATGCACGTTAAAAATTTTAATTATTCACATAAATAGGTATGTACTTAAATATAAAGCTAAAATGTCACAGACTGAATATAAAGTAAATGCGCAGCAAGTATTTAATTAAATTTACAGAATACGAATAAAATATTAATATTAAAAGTGTGATTTCCCGTCAAAATGACGCGTGAGAATTAATAAAATATTTAAAATTTTAAGATTTAAAAATGCAGAACTTAGTGAAGCTGTAATTATAAATAGGAAAGTAAACTACCTAAACTATGGCTCATTGCCAACATATATTATGTATATTTTAAAATAATTTAAATTATATCATTATTATTATATTTTGATGCTCTTAAACATCGAATAAGTTATTCGATTCACCAGACCGTTTCCTTTGGAAAACCCAACACAACACAAAAATACACTAGTGAATATAAAAAATATGTAAAAACGCATGTAAGGATAAAATCAACAAAAGAATTTCACTATTGCAGAAGGATGAATGGACATGACCTGATCATAAGTCATTCATTTTCAATTTTTTTCAAAGAACGTCTAATAATGTAACTATTTATAACGCGTTGTATTTTGAGTAAATTGCCACCAAAATATCAGAAAAACATCGCAATTATGAGACGAATGTTTGTATTTCAAGCATTAATGTAAAGGTAAAACCCAAATTAAGGTCCATAATTCCATCTATAGGGAGCGGTGTCGTACTGTTGAGAGATTGGATCGATAAAGAAGATCATTACATGATCCCGCCTCTGATGGGCCTGTCAGGCATGGCCCGCAGCGCCTAGCACGTTAGATAAGCCAATGAGTCAAACAAACCTCATGACATGTATAACAAATGAGAAAAAAATTGTAGAGCAAATTAAATGAGGATCTTTTCTTTTCATTGACTGATAGCTTTCCATCACAGATACTGTGAATTTCTGGTTGCATATATTTGTAGCAGTATGCACTTTTTAGCTATTATTTCCGATTGCTCTCCAGCAGCTGAATTTAGATCCGTCAAAGTTGTACCATATCCAGCTCTCGTATAAAACAATCAATTCTTAAAATTTCTCCAAGATGCAGGATTCCAAAGATATTTCCCGCAGAGTCGGACGGACAGACAAACCGAATACATAAGTAAAACGTAAGAAATAACACAAAATTGCAAAGTGGTATTTTATGCTCTTGTTTCCGCCTAAATTGATCTCTCGTTAGATAAATTACAAATTTGAGACGATTGGGAAGGTTAAATGATATTGAGGTTTAAAATATAGGTACCTAGAATGAGAGAGCATGGGTATAATTATTTATGTTCCCAAGAAATTTTCCTAGCGTCATCACAATAAATGCAGTCCTTAGCCTACTTTTGAAGTTTGTGACCAAAGTTACGTGTGTAGGATACTTTGGAACCATGGAGACGAAAACTTAAGCCAATATCTGGAGAACTTAAAAGGGAAGTGGATGGGGATTAGAGACGGGAAACGAGATGGGGTGGAAATGAGGAATTTAAGAGGTTTGGGAGTGATAAGGAGCGTTCTTTTGGATGTTGAGGGAGAGAGAGAGAGAGAAAGAGAGGGGAGGGGGTAAGCGATGTCCTCTCCTGTAATCAACCGATTCCAATAAATGCCTCTCTCACTCTCTTGAACATTCTTGAGAGGAGAAAAATAGAGAGAAGGGAAAAATGGGATACTTCCAAGGATAGAACGTAAAAGGAGGAAATAGCAATTTGGTAGGAACGGGAAAGAGAGAGGGAGGGGTTGGGAGCGAGGGAATTTGTGGAGAAGTAAGAGAGATAAGGGAGGATAGGGAGACAACTAACGGAGGAATGAAGGGAATAGGAAAGAAGACGACACGCACGGTGGCAAGGAATAGAAGAGAACGGAGTTGGGGTAAGGAGGGGAGTGTGGAGGGCAGGAGAGGGATTAAGGGTTAAGGGATGGGTCGGTCTGGGGCGGGGAGGATGAGCGAGGGGATAAATACCGCGGGAATGAGAGCGGTAGGGAAGAAGGGGTGCTGAAGTGGATTGAGGAGATAAGGACAGGCGATAGGGATGTTGGTAGGATGGGGCGGGAGGAGGGGCAGAGTGGTGGGGGAAGAGGTTGGAGGAGATTTTGAAGAGAACGTCGAGTGGAGATTGAGGAGGGAGCATTAGGAAAGGGGAAGAAGGGGTTTGGGGCAAGGCGAGAATCCCTTTCGCTGGGGCTTTGTGTTAGACCACGGATCAAGCGAAAACTGCCTTCTCCTCCACCGTAATCTCGTTTCACGGTAAGTCTTCCATCCTTAGCGTGGTTTTGTTGTCGGGCGGAAGGGTGTATTCGGGGTGTCACCGGGAAAGGGAAGGAGGCGTGGGCGGAGGGGGACGCGGGGAAGTAGCGTTCTGTTTGCACCCACGCAGCAGAAACTGTTGTTCTGGAAGAGGGCGCGGAGGAAGGGTGGGCCGGTGGTGATGGAACTTGGACGCGTGGATTACACAACCCTTTTCTCGTAAACATGTGTTAACTAGAGTTAAGTCCTCTTGAGGATCTCGCTTCTCGAGTATCGGCCACGGTGATTAGAAGATGGAGTGGTCTCAGATTCTTATCAAATGAGGTAGTGAGGCACGTGGGGCATATCGCCCTTTGGGCTTATAACCTTAAGCGCGGCAATAAATCCATCTTAACTGTTATCCTATTTTCGAAACACAGCTGAATGGAGGTCTCTTATAATTCTTTAGAATTGTTACGGTCACACGCTCCCTTCTGTTCGATGCTAAATTGGATGCTCATTGATCACTACCGTGTATATTTTTCGACTTTTAGCCTCACCCTTAGTTCCTATAGTACGTAATAACATCTGATCAAAAACACTTTACCAGTTTAAATAGTCAGACTGATAAATAAAACCTAAACATACTCTATATCCATATTTCAATGCGTTCAACGAACTTAATAACGTTCATACATAAAGACATGTAACTTTTTATCAGTCTTTAACCACTCCCTTTTATTGGCAACACCCAATTCATTTCTCTTCACAGTCAAGAGTACATTTCCAAAGCATGAGTTGTAAGTGAATCGCAAATCGAATGAAGCTGAAAATCAAATGATAGACTGATCTGCCGAATTGATAAATTTCCACTCTCGGATTATGAGTTACACTAAATGAATGATGTGCCTTGTAGCCATGAAACAGTTGAGTAAACCTCATCTACGATATGAACCCTATAGAAATATTTATTTTATTAGGGTAAAAAATTTCGACAAGTGACATTTGACTCCCAAGACAAAATAAATATGCTGCACCCAGATTCTCAATGCATCGCCCAATTCAAGTTCTCACCCTTTCGATCAAAATCGACTTCTTTTCCTCACCCGCAACCTTTGACATGGACTCAGGAGGAAAGAAAGAAGGTGAAAACGACTTTTGTTCATTTACGTGTTAATGCAACGGAGAAAATCAAACCCGGATCATCTGTGAGAGGTTTTAGATTTTTATGACGGATAAAGTATTATCGCTTTATATTACTAAAATTATCACAAACGAAAATTGTTTAACTATACATAAGATTATTTGTAAACTACTTATGCATTCGCATCAATTAATCAAGCGAAATGTTTCTCAAACGATCCGATCGTTTATAAAAGGGCTTTTAGTGCATTATTTTATGAAATAATTATCTGAAATACGACGTATTTAAAATACATCAATAGATAAGTATGCAGTCAGTATTCAGTTTTTTACTCGACATTTAAATGGAATCATCATCATCATGCTGCTGTCCGAAGACAGGTTTTAGCTGAATCGCTGACTCCATCTCTCTCTCTCTCTGCCTAGAAACCTCTTTTATATCTCTATAAGTACTATTTAAATGGAATAGTATATAATAACATCAATTCATTTTCGCTGATTGTAAATCGGCGCACGAAAAATCCCTCCATAAAGGCTCTAGGTCAGGAGTCTTGAGTTCAAATCTCAAGAAGGCCAAATAAATAAATTGAGTCACCTTAAATACCTACGACGGGCCGCATGTCATAGTGATGACAAAGATTTTTCTGAAATTAAGAAACGCATGACTTAAAAATGAATGTTTTGATTTAAAAAAATTATCAGAAAATTCCCAAATATAAAACATTTACGTTTGTCTCAAATCTCTTTTTGATATAGTGACTATCTCCGCAACGATTTCTCCTTCGCCAACTTAAATTAAGATGAACGTTATGAGAGGATCGCACTTTTTCATCTGGATCGCATACGGCCCTCGGACCACGTGTTCGTAAATCCTGTTCTAGATTATAACTCATAAGAATAAAACCCAATTCCTTTCGTTTTATGCGCTAAAATATCTTGCGGAAAAGGTCCGTTATTTTGAAAGGGAAACGCAATTACTATAACCTTCCAAAGACCGACTAAAAGTTCTATTTTAGCTGCTAAATAAGTGTAAAACTGAAGTCATTGAGAATAACTGGTTAAATGCTGACGTTTTATTCCACCGAATTATTCTCTTCCCTTTGGAAATCCACACACAAATACCATCGCTTTATCCAACAATTCCTCTTCCGTCACTTTCTACCTTAGAACGCCTCGATAAATCCCTTCTCCCTTCTCTCACACCTCTTTCCCCTTCTAACTTTCCATTCTTCTCCTCTCCTTCCTTATCCTTTCTTATCCTTCCCTTTTTTCATTAAATTTTCCGCATATTTTCCTCCCCCTTTCTTCCTATCTCCCTATCCGCTCTCTCCCTCCCTCCTTTTTCTTCCCTACTTCCTCTCTCTCTCCATCCCTCCTTTTTCTTCCCTACTTCCTCTCTCTCTCCCTCCCTCCTTTTTCTCCCCTCCATTCCACCTCGACAAATAGCCATTCCCATGTAAAGTGCTCCGCTCTCTCTCTCTCCGCGTTTCCACAAACATTTCTATAAATCGTAGCTGGAGGTTCAGGGGTGCCAAGTGGCGAAGGGTTGTGGTATAGAAGACGGAATAGCTCTTTCAACCCTCGCCGCACCCTCTCCCTCTTCCCTCCCACCCCCGAAATCACGTCCTTTATACCCACTATACGCACTTCCTGCGACATCCCTTTCTGAAGTCCAACTCCCCCTCCCTCTGAAACTCTTATACGTGTCTCCACTTCGCACCCTTAAACTTCCTTCCCTCCATCTCCCGTCTCCGTGTACTAACGCCTCCATTTCTCTCATCCTTTCTCCGCGTACGAATACACCTCGCTCGCTCTCATCCATCTTATTTACCGCTTTTTTAAATCGCTAATATTTTCACTTTGTCCGTCCGTGCGCAACATTTTGAAGCTAAAAATTTCAGAATAGTTTCGGCTGGTGACATGCATGACCTCTATTGATTCTGCGGTCCGTCCGTTTGCCTGTTTGGCTTTTTAAAATATACCATACGAACTACCTGTACGGGTCCGCTACAATGGTAGAGTTTCGTTTTTTTAACGTTTTTACGACAGTTAAATCGAAGAGTAATTACGTTAAATTTTCTCTCGAAAAGGGAAAAAGATCATATTACAACCCCTTAATTGTGGAGAGGTTTATTTTAAATAACTTTAGATTGATTTTGGGTTTACGTTTCGTTTTTAATGCTGAGTTTCTATTGAAAAGACAGTGTTATATTAGAATAACGCAGTTTGTTCGCTAAATCTTAAGTTTATTGAAGTATGTATATGTGTTACCTTTTTCTATTTTGAAAATATTAATAATAATTTTTTTAATTTTAGTGCTACATGTACGTGTTTATTAAATGCAGAAGTAAATCATCATTGAAATACCTTGATAATGAGGTCGAATATTATGATAATTTCCCTGAACATTCTACAAAAGCGCTTTTCGAATCTGCTTTCGCAGTACTTTTTTAACTTGTTTTTATTCGTTTGCTTGGTTAGTAAAAGAAACACGACTCAAGTGTATTCATAATAAAAGCACAATATAAAACATTAAATCAATTGATTACCTTACGAACAAAGGCGCAAAAAATAGAGGGAGATGATATTGCCTTAAATTGAATAAATCGAGAAAGGAGCGATTCGCGGAATTTCATTTTTTTATTTCTTTAATCCAGAAAAATAAAATAAATTTAATGTCTCCGCAACAATTACAGAATAGGAAAATGAATACTATCATAGTTTCGGCATGCAATCATCATCAGGTCCGTGCTATAAGTGAAAACCATTGTAGTAATATTTATTTTCCACAGTGGAATTTCCGCTAACTTGTATTCATTTTAATTTTAGTTAAATAAGTCGTTTTTCCTAAATGATTAATGAAAATTATTTTGATATCCCATAGATTCATAGGGTTAATAATTCGCTAAACAGTCCTTAGGCTGGGAATTAGAAGTATGAAAAGTACATTATTAATTCCACCACAAATCAATGCCAAAACATCCTTCAGAATATTTTCACGTTTCGCTAAATATCCAATTAGCGACTTCTCTAACTTTTCTAGCGCGTCCAGATACCTCAATTAAATGTCTTTTTTCTGCAAAGAAAAGAATTTGTTCCCCTTTTCACGGAAAACGCGTGCGAAAATTTTCTTTCTTGATTCGCTCCCTAAGGTTTTTATTATCTCATTATTATAGCCATTATGTCGACGCTAAAGAATGTTTAAATGCGTACTATCCATTTATGCATATACGCATATGCAATGCCGTTAGGGTTATCTATAATCAAGGATACTACCATCAGTTCACAATTTCTTCTCTGATTACATATATGTATGTATACCATGTCCGTAAAAAGTTGAGTAATTTTTATATTTACATAGCTTTTTACTAGAGTGGCAATTGCTTTGCGCTAGATATTTTTACGCATAATACTCGCTATTTTCGGTAGTTGCTTAACTTTCAACATCTTTCATTATCTGCATAGTCAAGAATAAGCTCTTGAAAAGGTAATTACTTAAGTAAGGTAACTCCAATAGCTATAACTGTAATTACTATAGGAGATACCTAAGTGTTTATCTTGAATTTAAATATTTTAAGCCATAATACGAGCTCGATACTTCTCTAATTAATCATAATACATGGTAGAGTTGCAGAAGGTAAATACGATATATTTCGGTCTTTTCTTCATTCGGGTCTTCGCAGCGTAATTCTTTCTTCCTCACATTTACGAAACTTCTGTCTCTTCTCTTTGGTCCTTGCTATAGGTGAGAGGTTGAGAGAGTTATCGGTAGCGAGGGGCGGGAAAGAATGGGTGCTATAGAGGGCTCTTTGGTTAGGGAATCGTAAGAGACCTGTTCTCAATGTCTCTCTTCTACATTTCCATACTTGCTGACATTGCTAGTGTTTATTTCGGTCTTCTTATTTTATTTCTACTGCGCTTTCTTCTCCCACTCTATCGAGTACACTCAAACGTATTCCAATGTGGCAAACACAAAATAAAGAGGCTCGTTTTTTTCTTTTATTGCAGAAACTAAATAAAAATGTCGCGTCTGGCATTGAGTTGGAGTTGTTGGTTGCTTTGGTAACCACCCTCTCACTGACAGAGGTCCGAGATTGATAGAAATTAATATTTTGTTTTTTTTTGCAGCAATATCTTCTTTAATTCTAGAGAGACATGTTTTTTATAAGTAAATTCAAAATTTATTTTTCACGTATTCTAAATAAGTTATTACCTGATCACCAATAACTTTAGGTTAGGAATCCACAATCTTCCGTGTTATAATACGCAAAAACGAAGGATTTCATGCAGAGAAAAGGGAATAATTAAAATGGAATTTGAGAAAGGATTGAGAAGTGTAATTTCAAGAGAGCTGTTCCCTTTATATTCGAGCGAGAGCAAAGAGAAAGTTGAACGTTGGGATCCAGAGAAAAGAGGTGGAGAGAAGAGCAGGACCGGCCCGAGCTACGGGTGAGCCGTGCGGCTGCCCGGGGCGCCAAAGTTTTGGGGGCGCTATCCCGATCACATATCTATGCATTACTTGCAAGTGAATACATATTGGATACCTATTTATATCGGGAAACAGGCTGGAATCTTGATGTCATTACTTTTAATTTTTCATTATCAATAATTTTTACAGCGCGATGAATAAATTAACATGCACTTTGTAAATATCTCAACAAACATTAACGGAGGGGGGCGCTGGAGTTCTATCTCGCCCGGGGCGCCAAAATTCCTTGGGCCGCCCAAGGAGAGGAGTAAGGAAGGGAGAGAAGCAGATAATGGAGGGAATGGAGAGGAGAGGGAGTGAGGAGGGAGCGTGAGGTAAAGAGGTAGAGAAAGAGAGGATGAAGGAAGAGCGAGAGAAAGGAAGAGGAGAGGGAAGAAGAGAGGGCGGAGGTCAAGGGGTGAGAGTGGGGAGGGCGGGCGACGCGATGGGTCGAAAGAGTCTCGATTCCGAGAGCATTTCCGCCTCTTCCTGATTTATCTGTTTCCCTTCCGAATGAGGTGTGGATACTGCCCCTCCTACTCCCGCCCCTCCCCGCCCACTTCCTCCCTCCTCCGAACCCACCTTATCTCTCCTCCTCGCCCTCCTTCCATCCGCCAACTCACACGCGCGGCGGCTATAACCCATCGGCCACTCTCGCGCTCTCCACCCCATAACGCAACTCTCACCCCCACCCCTAATCTCCCCCTCCCCTAACCTCCCTCTTCCCTTAACCTCCCTACTCCCCTATCGCACTCT
Organism: Tanypteryx hageni; assembly: GCA_028673005.1. Taxonomy (NCBI): domain Eukaryota; kingdom Metazoa; phylum Arthropoda; class Insecta; order Odonata; family Petaluridae; genus Tanypteryx; species Tanypteryx hageni. The sequence goes on along the minus strand of CM054115.1, from coordinate 181,575,688 downwards.
TCCCCCAACTTCTCTCTTCCTCTTCAGCCTATCCATCTCCCTATCTCTCCTCCTCTCCTGGGATAGTTTGTCAAAATGAACGACCATCTATCGATGACTTCTTTGGAATCGCCAGTTCATATACTATGGGGAATATAACCTCCAACCCTCTTCCTTTTTTCTCAGATCACTTAAGGAGGTAGAGGAGAGGTAGGGGGAGGGAGAGGTTCGCTTCTGGTCAGATGGATGAGGGGCGGAGGGAGGAGGGGAGGACTAAGGGGGAGGGGGGAGGAGGAGAGGCCTAAGGGAGATGGGCGAGGGAGTGGCCCGCGTGGGGATTGATCGGGCGTGGGTGGAGTAGAATGCGGATGGTTATGGATGCTAGATTGAGCAAGTTTTCCCTCGAGATTATAAGGGTCAGTTTTCTATTCTAGGGCATCGCTGAAACTAAGGATGGGCGAAGGGCCGCTTTATGACCTAAAAAATACGAGAAGGGATACGTAGAGAGCTGCGGCACTCCGGACATGACAGCTAGGAAAATATGGGAACGAAATAAATGTTATCTATAATAAGAATCGCGCTATTTCCCTGAAGATATTTTTATTTGTTCATTCCCTTTTTTGTTGGCGCGAACGTAATTGTCAATATTGAACCATTTAATGTTTTCATATCTCTCCATCTGAACCCTTATTTTGGAAATCGATGGATTTATGCCGTAAAAATTTGGTACACGCAAATGACTTTTATTTTCGTATACCAAAAGATACTTGCAAGAACTACGTGTGGATAAACCTTCAGCGGGATTCAATAGCCACCATAACATTAAATCCTAAAAAAATAAATTTGAAGCTTTGGAAAACATTAAACAAATAAATTCATGTTTATATTGTATAGAAAATGCCTTAGTGAAACATGAATTAATAAAATGTATTATTTTCTTGATATTAATAAATACAATCAAAATAATTCCGAAGTTTATACGCTTGTTCACACAAAAATAACAGTAACCCGAAAACAAATCGTTTACCTTAAATTTATGTATCGAGGATTTTCTACAAGATTGATTCTAAGACTATCCTTTGTATCCCGCAAAACAAACATATTCCTTATCATTTATAAATAATTCACCGAAACTTTTATTATAAACTTTGACGATAAGAATTCTACAGAATGAAAACAGGTGTTTGAAGTTGTATGCACTGCATAGAAAACCCTCCATACCGAAAATAGTGTCGCGAGATTTGTAAACTGTGCATATCTAAATTTTAAGTAAAATATCTTATCGGCATTTTAACCTTCGTTGTATAGGACGCAGCACGATTTTAGGACATTTTTGGGATAAAAAATTGTGTCTTATGCACAGGAAAATATGGTACATTTACTGTGACCCTCTGTTTATAAATAGGGTTGTGAGTTTTGGTGTCATGTAAAAATGCAAAATCTGTAACATTTCTCGGAATTTCTCGCAGCGAAACTGCGGGTTCTGTACTGTTTCCTTAAATTAAATACATCCACTCCACCAATGACTTGAATATTGATGAAGAAATAACGCTCATTTTCTAATTTAACAAGTGAAGGTTGAAATATCTCTCGTTTGAGAAGACAGAACAGGATAAAGAGAACTTTGGTAAGGAAAACAATTTAACGAAATAAGATTTTAAAATAGTGTTGCCGACTTTGCCATCAAAATGACAAAGCCGTATAATTGTTTGTCAATGTCAATACTTTTGAAAACGTTTTCTTAATACTTCTCCGATTACTCACACTTGTGCTAACAGAATATACATTATAGATACCGCTCGCTTTGACACAATGTGACGAAAACATTGAAACGAAGATGTCTAATTCTTAGTTAGATTAAGGTGCAGTATTTCGACATCGAATAGTATTATTACCCGCGAATTCCTTCACTTTAAAGATCGTTTCGAATATTTCCGGTAAATTTAATCTAGAGGTTCTCTGATCCCCTTCTCTCGATGAAATCTAACTCCTCTTCTTTCGATATTTCGATTCACGCGCATTTTATCGCTTCAATCTGTCTGCAGGCGATCGACCGAATAAAAAACCCCTTTTAACCGTTAAAAAAGAAGTTGGCCCAAAACTAAATCAATGGCATTTCATCGGTAAACACTTTACGCAATTCAAATCATTCCCCCGAAGACATTCAAGAGAGCGCGGTGAATAGAGCGAAAGATTTCTACTTATTTTTTCCGAGAAATAAAGTGAAAAAGAAAGAAGAACCGAGAGTAGGAAAAAAAGAAGAAAGTCGACGTTTCCACGCATCTGTGTTTATTGGGTTTCGCTTTCAAGAGAATCACTAGCGACGACATAAATCCTTCGTATTTGGAACGGAGAGCGAGGTTCCGGGAGGCGGAGGGAGGGAGGGGAAGGAGGGGGAGGGGTGGGAGACTGAAGGAAGAAGAGGAGGGGGAAGGGTAAAAAAAGAAGAGAGGGAGGCTCCTCCCCGACAATCGTGGAGTTGCAGAGCGTGGTGCATTGTGGGCATGTAAAAAAAGGAAAAGCGATCGGAGATACGTACCTCGGCGCGTGAGAGAGGGAGTTTATTCTCTCTCTCAAAGTGGGGCGGCAGAAAAGGAGAGAGAAATGTATATATATCGAAGGAGGGGGAGGAATGAGAGATGGCATCATTTATTCCTCTCTTTTCAGAAAGGAGTGGCACACAGTCCCCGCCGCCCTCTCTAGCCACCCTGCACTCCACTCGCCCCCTCTTTCACGCCAACGCCCTCTCCGCCTCCTCTCTCTACACCCCCTCTCTCTTTCTCTCCGCCTCCTCTCTCTCCACCCCCATGCGCTCTCTCTTTCTCTCCCCCTTGGAAGTGATGCAGGAAATGGGAAAAAATATGACTCGAAATGGAAAAAGGAATGTATCAAGGATGGAATAGGAGAAAGGAATAGAGGAGTGAAGCAAGAAGAAAAGAGGTGAAGATAGGGAAAGAAGAGAAGAAATAGGAGAGGAAAAACGATGAAAAGAGAGCGCACGAGAAGAGTGTAAGACAGATATGTGAAATAGGATGACTGAGGAATTAGGGACATCTGGAAGGGGAATTTCATCAGTGCTAACGGACGTAGTTTGGCTTCCTTTTTTCCAGGCTGCCGATGCGCTGTTCAATCTGCATATTTTTCAGCTATGCCGTGACCAGTTCTTACTGGATTAAGCTAACCGTGCGTCTGGGCTGCCGTTCCCAGTTAAGTAATTCGTCTCCTCTACAGCGGAAGATGGTCTTCTTCTCCTGTTGCAGCAATGGAACGTTTGTGGCAGTCCCAAGGCAGTGGGCGTTGTCCCAGTATTCGCAAGACTCCCGGGGTTTTATTCTTTAGGTTGGCGAATAACTTGACGGCAGTTTGTTGGAAATATTCCCGGAGCGGTGTCAAACCCATGAGAGTATAAAGCGTCTCATTATGCGGGATCCATCCCAGGCTCAGAATCGTCCGAAGGGAGCTTCTTTTCGCTGCCTCTATGGCGTGCTAGCCTTTGGCCGATAGTCTCCCACTCCATGCGGGAGAGGCATATGTCTACACAGGTCTCAGAGTAGAGAGGTAAAGAAGAGGTTTCCCCTTTTCCAAGACTGCCGATGACCGTAGAAGCGGGCACAACGCGATCTTTGATCCAAGTGTTTTAAGGGCAGCCTGGGTGGCATGCTTCGTAGAGTATTTTATCCATATTGACGGCAAGGTATGTGATGTCATCGCTCCAAGGAACTTCAGTATAGTCCATTATCAAAGGATCCGGGTCTTTCGTGCGGCCCATGGAGAAAATAACCGCCTGGGTCTTGGCAGGATTAAATTCTATGTGCCAATGCGAGTGCCATTCAAGTAAGGTATCCGTGGCCCGTTGAAGGTAACGGACTGCCGCATACTTCTTTGTTGACATAGTAACGATCGCCACGTCGTCCGCGTAGAGCGCCGAAATGGTATTCCACCCAAAGTCTCTAGGTATGTCAGCAGTATAGACGTTGTACAGAAGCGGACCCAGCACCGAGCCTTGCGGAACACCCGCCTCGATGGTCTTCTCACTGGACGTCACTCTATCCCAGGAAACGTGGAATGTCCGGTCGCTGAGGTAATCCGCAATCAGGAGGCGCTGCCAGGTCGGGAACTTAAAAATCCGAAGGTTATAGACAAGGCCGATGTGCCAAACCTTGTCAAAAGCTTTGGTAACATCAAAAAATGCTCCCGCAGACACAGCTCGGCGATTAAACTCGTCCGTGATAAAGTCACAGACTCTCAAAAGCTGGTTGGTCGTCACGTGCTCGGAGCGGAATCCGAACTGCTCCTCCGGCAGGATGTTATGCTCAGCAACGTGGCGGAGGAGGAAAGGCTGAATGACCCTTTGTACAAAATTGGCAAGGCCATTCAGCAGCGAGATGGGGCGGAAGTTGGCCGGGTTGTTGGCCGGCTTCCTCAGCTTCGGAATGCAAATAACACGAGCATTCTTCCACGGCAACGGGAAGTGACTCAACCGGAGATCGGAGTTGACCACGGCACAAAAGTGGGGGGTTAATCCTCTGGGAAGATTCCGTAGAACTTCGTTCCTGAGTCCATCAGCTCCTGGGGCCTTCCTCGGGCGAAGTTTCCGCAGGGACACAGTCACATCTGCTTTGAAAATCGTGAGAGCGCCGTCTGAGTCCTCCTGGATGTCATCCTCCAAAAGAACAGGAAGATCTGGGGCAGGGTTGGGTCGAAAGACCGTTTTGAGGTAACCGGCCATAAGCTTCTCCTTGGGGAGGCAGGCAGTTGTAGTCCCGAATGCAATGAGCGGGTCCGAAGTCAAAGAAGAACTAAGTGTTCTGGCCATCTTCCAAAGCAAGCCATCACCCGTTGTCAGGGAAGAAATCCGTTTCTCTCAGGATTTTGTCCGGAAACTAGCAATAGCCTCATTCAATTCACGCTGAAGATACTGGAGCTGAGACCTCGCCGCTGGGTCCTCGGTATGTTGAAATCTTTTCCTAACGGAATTCTTCTCCTTAATCTTATGGAGAATACTAGCAGGAGGGTCGAGATAGTCCAGGTGAGAAGATCTACGCCGCGGGATGGAGGCCTTAGTAGCAGACTGCATTGTCTCTGCCAGGAGCGTGGTGTAGGCGTCAATCTCGGGGGCCGGAGTGGTGTCCGGAAGTGTATCAACCAGCTGCTTACTGAAGAGGTTCCAATCGGCTCCAGAAGAAAAGAGGGTCAGCCGGTGGAGTAATCTTCGGTTTGGCTCCGACGTAAGCCAAAACTGGAACGTGGTCGCTCTCCAGGCAGCAAAGCGAAGCAACATTCACAGAATAGTTGAATCCTTTGTGCAGGAATATGTCGATAACATCACCAGAGCCGTCCTGCTTGAACCGCGTCGGGTCAAAGGGGCCAGACATCCGGACATTCTCAGTGTCAGCCCAGTTGTGCAGGTGGATGCCTCTATAGTTATCGATCCGGGAGTTCCAAGATGTATGCCGCGCATTAAAGTCCCCTCCGGCAATGGTGGGGAGGCCGGAAGAGAAGTCAGGGTCCAAATCCCCTTGGTTAAACACCTTCCTGGGTGGAATGTAGCAGAAGGCCACAAGAATGTCGCCAACCTCGGTTGTCAATACAGCAGCCGTCACCTCCAGAGGCTGTATGGGAGGAAGGGGTGACTCGTTGGCCTGAATGGATTGGTGGATCAGCAGTGCGGTGCCGCCTCCAGCAAGCGGACGGTCCGTACGGAAGATCCGGTAGCCAGGCACAGACCACCTTTGGTGAGGCTTCAGGAAGGTCACCTGGATAAGACCAATCTGGACATATTGCTTACGCAGAAATGCCAAGAGTTTGGGCGTCTTCCTATGGATGGCACCAGCTGCATTCCAGCTGGCGAGGACGAGCGACCGTGAGACGACTATTTGGCGCCATTTATGGTCATCCTGGTCAGTTGGTTGAGGACGGTGGCCATGGTGTGGAGTTGTTACTGGAGGACCTGGGTGACGGAAGAAAGGGATTCCAGGAGCGTGACATTAAGTCCTTGTTGATTCTGTTGGACGGGAGCATCCGCTCTCTGCTGCTCACGGCGGCGAAGAGAACGGAAAGGAACCCGAAGTTCCTCGACCTTTTGCTGTTTCCATGCAGCGGCCGATGGCAGGGACGGGAAACCTCCCCGTAAGGATGCAGAAGTTGTTTGCTGACGGGGTTGAGCGGCCTGCTGCTCCCACCTCTTCTTCTGCCAGACGGAGGTTGCCGGTTGGGAAGATCGCTGCAGAGGTTGCTGCGGGGGTTATTGCCGCTGCTGACGGGCTGATAGCGTTGGTCTGCGTCGGAGAACTTCATATTTAGCCTCTTTTTGTTCCTTGACGCGCTGATAATGTGGACAGGAGGCAGACATAGCCGTGTGCTCGCCTCTGTAGTTGCAGCATGTTGGCGGAGTGTCCAGTGACTTCGTGCAGTCCCTGCCTTGATGGTTACCGGCACATTTGTAGCGAACTGTGGCTGAAACGATTGCAGGAGAAGCACATCTGGGGCTTCTCATAGCGAAAAGGACGGATGCTTATTCTGGAGTGGCTGAGGTATCGAACACCGCAGACATCCTATGTCTTCCATTCGGGATGCAATTGAATGAACGCAACGAAGGGGGGGTCTATTTCTTCGCCTTGTTGGTAATGGATCAGACCCGGACGGCAGGCAGCCCCTGAGCAGTCAAGTCCTCCAGCACGCCTTCAGAGGTGGCAGATTCATGGAGACCACGGATCACAAAGCTGGCGGATTTCTCCTCCGCAGTCGCCCATGTGGAAATTTGAGCCCTCTCAGATCTCAGATTGTCTCTGACCATCCATGGATGCCAGCATAAGTTTGGGCGAATTTCTCTGGTGATAGATGTTGAAATTCCGATTCCCCGCACTCTCGCTGACGAGTTTATCGAGGCTTTTGAGATCTACAATGTCGTAGATGATGAGCGGCGGCGGTTTCGTCTTGCTGGGGATGGGGATATCCTCCTCCGTGGCGGCCGGTTGGGATGACTGAGTGACGTCCGTTTCGGCTTCCCCGAGGAGTGGAGCGTACCTATTGGAAGTAGGCATATTGGCGGTTCCCTTTTCGGCAGAAGTCTTTTTCCGCTTCTGCACGGCCTGCTCAGCTGTTTGGAAGGGCAGAGGACGGCGTTCCGCAAGACGCGGGTCTCGAGGATGAGCGTCGTTAGTCCCCACTTCGGAGGGTGTCGAGCCAGTCGCCTGAGAGGCGTTGGTTGACGGTGGACGAGAATCCATGCCTTCTTATTGAAAGAGGATCCTGCTCCAGCGTTGGAAGACAGAAAAAGTTCCTGATGTTACGTAAAAGCGCACTCTCGTGCTGAACTAGAGGCCACGAGGGAATCTAAGCAACCTATCGTCGCTCTCCAGCTTGTCTCTTAGTTTGGATCTACTGACTCGATCACACATATATCACTGGCTTCGGAGTCCACACAACTCACTCGTAATCGATCCAATTCTTTTCACCGATCCTGATCCATTTTTTTCGCATCAGTGCAGCTCAGAGGAATGAATTATGTAGTAGTAAATTAACGGACAAATATATATGGCCAAGTAAAAACAGGTCGCAGACAATGAATGAAAATTTAAGGTAATTAGTTGGCACTGATTATTGAATAGAGATTTTGGGGCCTCTAGGCAAACAAAGTTTTCGGAACCTCCATCTATGTAAAAATCGTTATAAAGTAATTTTTATATTATATTTTCTTCGTCATTTCAATTCTGAAAATTCCGATATCAACTCATCAGTTTTCATTTAGAATGCTTCTGGGTTTTCTACTGAAAGAAGTGATAAATAATCTAGTAATAATCATCTACTTCTGGGCATACAAGGACGCAGGTAGCTTTTTATTAACTTTAATTGTGTAAAAGATCTTTCATTTGACGACACAGTTACTGGCAATGACAGATATATCATCAAAGCTGCACATAAATTGCTATAGATGCCATTCTGTATTTAATTATCATAAAATCCAATAGTTCCTTGATGTCCATACAGTTTTCAATCTCACTTTTCAAAACAGTGTTTGTTGATAGAGAAATTCATCACAAAGGCCTTGGTCAATAAATTTCTTATAAACTTTTGTGAATATTCTCAAATTTCTTTTTATCCAATTTAGTGAGAGTATTGCGAGCATTATTTTCGGAGCCTCCACGCACTGTGTGCACCTGCAACCCTCAAGTTACACCGCTGGTGTGAAGTACTGGCTTGCAGAATTTAACGTCCGAGGGAATTCAGAGAATTAGGTCTCCTAAATAAATAGGCTTAAAGTTCTATTTCGAATAAACTGATGGGTATTATGTGTGTCACTAAGTGATTATCGTCTGGCTAATGTGAAACGGCAGGTGCCTAACTGGGGGGAATTGTCAAAGTCTAAGTGGACAATATAGACAAAATAATAAAAGGTGTTCAAAAGTCTCTGTGCACTTGATTCGCGTGTAATGCATTCAATTATTATGGACTATTTAATAATCTAGTGCGCGATGACTTTTTGAACACTGAATAAAGAATCATGTAGAAAACTTTGTTTCCTCACGCTCTCATATTAGACGAAACTTTTGCCTCTCAATGATGAGTAATTTGTCAGAGATATTTAATGTGATCTCACATCATTTCAAATTTCTCTAACCAAACCCGTTAAGAAAGAAAACATTAGTATTCATTAACCTGATTAAAAGATACGATTCTATTAAGACCAAAATTAATTTTAACTATTCCCCGTAGGCAACATTATCGACTTTACTTAAAGATAACCAGTAAATACCTATAATTTCCATGACTGCATTTTTAAGTACTTCTATAAACTAGCTCTGTATAAAAATGCAATTTTATACTAAATCATTTGCCAGATTTGCTTTATCACTTTGACCATAAACCACTCCTAGAGCGCATAGTCATTTTTTATTTTTTTAAGTATAAGGAAGACCTAAAAATATTAATACCGAATGGAATCGATGAGCGAAAGAGCCTTAGGGGTAGGAATATTCCGCAAAGTATTCAAAGGTTCTTTACTTGGAACCAATCGCACGAGTAAAGAGATTCGAGTGCCGGCCTTTCATCCTCGCAACGAGCCACGCGCCCCGCGGTTGTCGCTTCTCTTTTGTCGGAGGGAACGTAGAGTGAGCGAGAGGCAAGGGGGAGTGGCGGAGAGAAGGGAGAAGAGGAAAAGACGATACGTGGAGAGGCAGGGAGAGAGGTTCGGTAAGGCCTCGTCCTCACGTCTCTTTTCACGGGAACTCAGAAGTTGGATAGGCGTATGGCAAGCGCGGGAGGAAAAGTTGGCGGGGTAGGAGTGGGGAGAAGGAAGAATGGGGAGGGGAGGGGGGGAGTGAGGGGGAGGAGTGAGGGGGAGGATTGAGAGGGAGGAGCACGAAAGCATTCGAGCGCTTTTCTTCCCCTCAGATTTCCACATCAATCCCAACCAACTCTGGATACAGACTCCCTCCCCCGCAACTCCCTCTCCCTCGATCTTTCTCTCTCCCCCTCGTTTTCCACCTTCCCATACTCCTCCATTCCGTCAGCATCCACTCCCTCCCGTCTTATTCCCCCATCGCGCGCACCCCACCAGCCCCTCCCCCTCCCAAAAAAGCCCTCCCCATCCCGCTACTCATAATCCCGTATGCACTCCGTCCGTCCTCTCTTACCCTCCCTCTGGAAACCTCTCCCAACCTCCTCCCCAAACCGCAATCCATGATTCCCGGCGAATTCGTTTCATCTTCAGGAAATGGTTTTCGGTTTTTCCATCACTGCCTTTCCGCGAACTGTCACTCCAGGAGGTGTAGTGAGGGTTGCGGAGGGGGCGGGGGATGGGCTAATCTCTCTCCTCTGCGAGATTCCACTTTGGGGGGCTTTTCCGTCGGGGGATTGAGGGGGGGGGGCGAGACGGGGGCAGGAAGGGGCAGGTGTGGGGCTGGGGGAGGGAGATGTGATTGGTGATGTTCCTGGAAATCTCTCACTTGGCCTGCCAAATACATTTCCTCTTGTTGATGACTCGATATTGTATAAAAATGTTAATAAGATTCACTGTTCGATTTACCCATTACAAAATATTTCGCCAAAACGTCGGAAGTCTATGATAGTTGCTTTGTAGAATCACTCCGATCACTTAAAAAAAAACGAACGTATATTTTTAGTTCGAACAATGGTAAATCTAAAGACTTTTTGAAATATCTCATGCGGGTAATTACAATAAAATTATCAAATGTCATTCTGTCATATTTTAAATTAATGGATGACCATTCACTTAAAATTAAGAACAAATAATGGAATTTTGGATATTTCTGTTACTCAAAATGTTCATTGAAACGATCTTAGCATTTCTATTGGCGTCTTACATAAGTATTTATGATCCACTTCAGAAGGTTATTTTCCATCAAATGGAAATTATAAATTTACAGGAGATTTTCTAACGGACATAGAGCCAAAAAAATCATTAATAAAACAAAGAAGTGAACGGAGAGAATTAAAGAAAAATAACTTTGAAAAAGTTTTAAATGATTATTAGAGAATACACTGAGTTATGAACAATGTTGCTGATGAAAGACTTAGAAAACAGATTTTACTTATAACGTCCGTTGACATGTTACTAATGTCGATGATAATATTGAAAGTCGAAGATCAGCCGTCTCTTCGACAATTTTTCCCTCGCTCTGAGAACGGTGTAATAAAGTCGAATTTGCAAAACGTTCTAAATAGCGTGTCAACGAAGTTGTAAACTTCAGCCGGTTAGAGTATTTTGGCCCTCTCTCTGTCCATGCCCCCTCCCTCTGCCCAAACCCTTCAATTCTCTCGAATCCATTTCCAATGTCGATTGGCAATCGGGTGTGCGATCATTCATCTTGTGCGTGGGATGTACAGAGAGGGCTTTGCGAGGCGGATGACGCCGCCATTGGGCTTTGTGGCTGGCGTTCGTTAAACGCACTTCCCCCATACCCTCTTTCACCACTAAAACCTCTCTTCTCCCCCTCCAACGCGAAAGCGGCATTTAGAAACGGATCATCGATATATTTCAAACAGCAGATGCAACAGGGCCAGTCGTTTCGGAAATAATATCCGTAATGCTTCAAACAACTATTGATTTACAGCAAATATTCTCGTTCATAAATTATAATACCATTGCCTACAAACACGAAAGGACATATTTTTGAGAGAAATTAATTTACGCATCGAATTCTACAAAAGCATTAATAACCATTGATATGCTTTCCTACCGCGTAATGCAACGCTGTCGGAAACTTTTTGAAAGATTGATTTATATGTGAATTTTCAAATAAAATTTGAAAGAATTAATTTTTTTATTAGAGTTATATGATACAAATATCATTCGGTTTTGTTTTTTATATGTCGTTATTATTCGTCCCATTATAAAAAGCGGAAATTTTAAAACGAATTGAAGCTTAAAAGCACCTCAAAAATCACCCGAGATCCCATAAAATGGACAATTTCCCTAGAGATAAAAATAAAAGGCTGTTTTACAATCAAATGATACAGATAATGGAAAATGCATTAAATCTGAGTAAAAAATGATTTTTTATGTATGCACCTTTACATTTTCCAAGGCTGGAGATGGAAAGAACAATTTTGTCGTTTTTTTTTCTCAACGGAATTTCGCCGGAAAGATATTTGACCGCGCGAAATCGCAACCAAGAAAATATTTTGCGAGGGATACGAGCCGACTTCTTCGGATATTCTCCTCTAAAGGAATGCAACGCCTTTCCCTAAAAAAAGCGGCACCCTTCCGTCACGGCGAAGTACATGACCGCCGCGAGTAGGTGTCGACCAATGGGCACGCCGTGACGTCAGCACCGAGAGAATGAAGCCGAGAGCGATGAGGAGAGAGAGAGAGAGAGAGAGAGAGAGAGAGAGAGAGAGAGAGAGAGAGAGAGAGAGAAAGAGAGGGAGATAGATAGAGAGAGAGAGAGAGCGAGAAGGAGAGGCTGATGGTGGGGCGGAATGGAATCTCCTCCGATAAATAAATAAAAGATAATCTCGTTTATTCTTCTTCTCCCTCCGAGTTCTGAGGAATGCTCTTACGCTACCGATCCGATCGCGCGGCAACTGTGGAAATGCTCGCGCCATTGAACACGAAGCGTTCGCCACATGCGGCGTATAAAGCGGATAAAATGCGATCTCTCACACAAGTCATCGCTCTCCCCCGTTCCCTTCTTACTCCCCTCCCCCACCGTCTCTCCTCCATCTTTCTTTTCTCTCCCACTCCTCTCTCTCCCTCTCTGTCCATTTCCTCTGATCCTCTTTTCCCTCTCTCCCCTCCTCTAACTCTGTATCTCCTCTCAATCTCGTCTTTCACACCTCTTTCTCACTCCTCCATTTCCTCACTCGCCATTCCTGCTTTTATCTGCCGAATAAATCATAAAATTACAGTTTTCGTCAATCTGGTTTTCTAAATCCGCTGATATGTGAATCTATTTCTATTGTTATTAAAGGACTTCAAAAATTATTTTAACATTTATGTTTCATTTATTTATTTCAAATAGCTCATAAACAGCAATTACTGGCCATGCATAATGAGTCTTATAACAACAACTGCAAAGACTATCACATAAAAACCATGCCCTTGATAGGATTCGTCCCCGAGTGCCAGTCACGCTAACCACCCACCAAACATGCGTCAAATGTTCTCTATCTGACGTATGCATACTCTATGACAAAATGTTATTTTAATTTTGCCATGAATGATGCAGTGTCACTGAATCACCTAGGTATTTTAATTAATATATTTTTGAAAATTTTACGCTGTAAATTCATGCTGTAATTTTTAACTTAGTAAAATGGTAAAGCAAAAGGGAGGGTTTTATTGCGTCAAACTCTAAAAATAAAGCAACTGTTCTTTAATTCACGTCACTCTCCTTTCCTTACCTACTTCCTCTCATTAAAAAATAAGCAATCAAAAATCAAAAGTATAAAAAATAAATACCTACTTCTCGCAGATATCTCCAATAACCCTAACAAGATTATAAAAAACAAATGCGAATTTCGACTGCAATGCAGCTGTCTTCAATGGTAATTTTCCGACATTACGTTCTTAAAAGAACTTCTCATGCATGCCTTTTTTCGCACATCTTTGGAATAAAAATTTCCATCTTCCAAAATTGTGCACTAGGTCTTACTGTAGTCCATTTATCGCAAAGTTTATTTTCTTTATCCAACTTGCAGATACGTACGATGTATGTACTTACATTTCTTTATCTCCCTGCCAATTTCTGTTTTTTTCTTCATTCTTTTCATTTTTATCGTCTTTTGCTTTACGTATTTATTAGTCTCTCCATTTACATATATTTCCCATCGTTATCTCTTTCTGTTTTTCGACTACCAATTATCATTCATTGTCGGTATGAAATTATGTCCCACGATCTCAGGATTATTGATAACCAGTGATATTTGCAATAATAATAAGACAAAATCTTTTGTGTAACAAACAAAAGCTTGATAAAAAATCGAATTAATCAATAAGATAGTTTCCTTCCTAAACCACATTCTTATTGCCTAAACCAAAGCTGCGTTCGAATTGTTAATGCCGTTGTAGACGTCGGTGGAATCAGACGGGATTAAAAACCCCTCCTGCCTCCGCTGGCCGCATCAAAGGAACGATTCAATTCCGCAATGCGTTTTGATTTGGGGAGACAAGGCGCTGCACAATGGAAGGGGATTCCGATACATTTCGCACCGCGGTGACACTGGAAGCGGCGAGATCCGCATTCCTTTGGCGCCTCTCCCTTTCAAACGCATCGCATTCCTCACCGTGTTTGTGGCGCGTGAATTGCATCGGGGATTGCAGTTAGTAGTGTGGGAGAGAGAGAGAGAGAGAGGAGGTAGAAGGGGAGGGAGAGGTTCTGTGCGTAGGAAGGGTGGCGGTTGAACGGAAAGAGAGAGAGGTATATGGCGGGAGAGAGACAAGTCCTCCATTCGCGACCTCTCAACTCTCCAACGCAAAATCCTGACCCTCCATGAATCTGCCAACAAAACTCGAGTGAATGGGAGCGACAGATCTGAATAGAGGACAATGCCATATTTCATTATAAACACTGTCACGGATACTTCGCCCTTAAATCATAGAGAAATACAAGCGCGTCGTATGTGCCTTCGTAATTTAAATGTGCGAAGATATTACATATTTTCGAAAACTTCGATTCTGATAGTCTACCACTCTTAAAGTAATAATGATTGTCGAATACGACACGTACGTCGCGAGCATAGATAATCTCAGTCCGACTTTGCGATGTTGACTCGACGATTCCGTAGGAGTTGAACGTAAACATACAGTAGTCCAGTTGGAGGGTGGGAAGGGGTGTGAGGGCCAGGTCACGGTATACTAGGAGGGAGGGAAGGTTGCTGAGGGTGGTAAGGTGGGTGAGGAACGTCCCTATCCTATGCAACGTCTTATAGTAGAATGGGGGAAAGTAGGGAGACCATATTAAGCTAATTGTAAGAGTGAAACGAACATGTGTCTCTCATGTGTTTACCTGGAGAACTTCAAAGACGCTATAGGGGAGAAGAGGGAGGGAAAGAAAAGAAAAAAGAAAATGTTTAAATAGATGATTCTCTCGTAGTTGCGGTTTTTGCTTGGATTAAAATTACGTGTTTAAACTAAGCTTTCGTCCCATTCTCGACAAATAGGATATATTCTTTTACTTATGTATAATACGCATGTGATATACTGAGTTCCACCATTCTAATTTTTGGCTAGAAACTCTTCTCCCAGTGGTTGTGATTAAAGCAAAAGTAACTCGTCCCTCCAAATCTTACAAAAAAATCTTTAGATGGTTCGATGAAATTAGCTAACTATTTAAAATATCTGATGTGGCCACCAGATGACTTTTTCCATATCTGTAATATTTCTAAAAATTCCAAATAGGTTACCTAATAGTAAATATTTTAAGAAACTGCAAGACAATTTTAGACTTTACAAAGAGCAGAAATAAACTCAAACCATAGCCTTTTGATATTGGATATAGCCACAAAGCTACAACAATTAAGAAAAGAAAAAGGAGCGTTACTAATTTTAAGACCTAACTAAGCGTCAATTGTTAACAATAGTCGTCGGTAGGTGGCGTGGTGTCGGCAGCTAAAAATATAAGATATCTCTTAAAAAATGCATTATATGGGAAAATGTTTCAAACAAAGGCTGTAGAAAATTAAATTTCCTACAACTTTTATACCGATACATTTTTACATTAACAAATATTAAAGCGAATATTTCAAAATAACGGATAAGTGACAGAAGTAAACACCCACTTCCAGTTGGCCGATTTTTACCAAAAACTAATCAGTTCTTGAGAATTTCATTAAAAAGTAAAATATAAAATTTCGCGTTGATCTGATTAATAGTTTTTTGAGTTAGAGCACCCACTAAAAAGCTGTCACATACACACACACACATAGGGACTCGTTGCAGTACTTACTGCAAACATTTAGGAAGCCTTGCGTGAAGTGTCCCAACGCGATATTTTCTATGACAAAAAATTGTTACACGGTGTTATTAGTTGAACCACTTTCATTGTCTTTCTCAAAACAATCATATAGCTCACACCATTTTCATAACCAAAAACACAAACCTACATGATTTAGACAAACACTTACCGGTACACATTTTTTGTTTTGTTCACTATTTCTGGTGGGACAGCAAATCGAATGTTCTGTGGTTTGTTTAATATTAAGTAATCATTATAAATGCACCGGCCACGCGTCATATGTCTTGCTTAATTATCGTAATAAATTAATCACAAACATTATTAATAAAGTAATTTGCTTCAAACTGCAAAATAAAATTTACAAACGAAACGATATTTTCAATGTACACGTGAAATATCTTCCTATTTTAAATTTTAAGTTGTCCATTATTAGAACGCATTGGAGTCGTTTCTGACTTCAAGTTTCTACGCTACGTGTTTTATTTGTTTTTCATTGACACGAAACTGTTCACATAAATTTTCAATCGGTTACTGTCCTTGAAGCGTATGTTTCATTGTAAGCTTAGTGCAAATGCACTTGAAATCCCTAGTCCAACAATGCACAGATCCGAGATGAACAATGTCAACAACCCTAGGAAACTCCTTTTTATGCGTTCTTTGCACGAAGTGAACGCATATAGGGGGTCGTTTCCGACCGGCCGCATGTTAAAACTCGGGAACCGCTGGCTTTATTTTGATGAAATTAATTTGGTATTTGGGGGTTTTACTGAAATTTGTTGACCGATTCCAATTTTGGTTAAAATCGGACATTAACTACGACCACTTTACATGAAGACCTACATGTAATTGACAACGTACCTCCGTTTCAACTCGGGACGTATTTTGATGAAATTTGGTATTAGGAAGTTTTACTAAAATTGGTTGAACGATTCCAATTTTGGTTAAAATCAGACAATAAATGCGACCACTTTACATGAAGACCTACATGTAGTTTACAACGTATTTCAACCCGGGAACCGCATGACGTATTTTTATGGAATTTGGGCATTGGACTGTATTACTAAAATTTGCTGACCTCAAAAACGCATTTGGAAACTGTGTAATCCGACATGGAGTACACCTTTCCATACTAGTTGAAATGTTGAAAAATCGGGGAAAATCGAATAAAAACTTAAAATATGAGAAAATACGAATTAAACATCAGAATTGAAGGTAATAATGAGAATATTAATTTATTATTACGTGTAGTAGTGTAAATATCGAGTCAAAGTCTCGATCGTTAGATATTTTAAAATGTTAAAGACTAAATAAAAATCTACACATCGTATTCCAGCCGATTATGTGTTAATCAAAAGCATAAACGAAAACTTTCCTGATATCGTACCCATGTCTTTTCGGGGGACGGCTAACCACTAAAAACCTGCAAAACTTCGCGCCTAGTGTTCAGGCGAAAGGTTCGTCAAAATCGAACCGACCGTCCTCGATTTATTGGCGTTCATGCCGGGAGGTGACGTAACTCAAGGCTTCGGACGCAGGCAGGCAGTGACACAGTGGTAATAATATATTAGATATACAAATCAGCACAGTTTTAACTATATTCCTTATATAATAATTCTCGTGTCCGTCTGTCTGTCTGTCACGGTATTTTTGAACATTTCCCAATGAAGTTTAGAGCTGAAACTTTCACAATCGTTAAACCCCCATGAGGTGGTCTCCAGAAAAATCAAACATCCCGGAAAAAGTCCCGGATTCGACTCCGGGAGACAATTATATTTTCCCATAAGTTTACACGGGATTTCCGACTTTTCAAGGTGCAAGGTTTATTACCTTCATTCATTAAAATATTTAAATATGGACCGAATTTCTCCATTTTTGTTTTATTCGAGGGCTAAAACTATAAAATATCTTATTCTTGTAATGTTTAGATGTTACACGGAAGAATTTGTCAGAAACACGCATTTATTTTCGACATTTTATGGCTTTTTCGTACTCTTTCCAGGTGTTGCCAAGGCGAACCTCATTGTTGCCTCAGAATGAATTAGCGTCTATTAAGCCTTCAAATAGACGAAAGAATTGTGTTATTCGCTTCATTCAATTTCAAACTTAATAGATTGCAACGTTAATAATTGAATAATATTATTATTCAGTAAACATATGAAGAGGAAGAATAACGGAGCCAAAGAGTGGCAAATCAAGTCGTATGTTGATGCCAGAATGTAATAAATTTCAAGCGGTTCATTTTCTGGGAGAATTCAAATGATTGTCAGGAATTTATTAGTTATTCAAACATTTACATTATATATATATATATATATATATATATATATATATATATATATATGTGTGTGTGTGTGTGTGTGTGTGTGTGTAAGTTTTAAACACACACACACGCCTCAGAAGTTATATTTAAATCACACTACAAAGTCCCGTTGATGTTCAACGGATAATTCCGCTCGTTATATTTTAAATAGATAAATCAACATAGTTTTAAACAGATTACAGCTTAGCGGTGGTTTAAATTAAATATTAAAATGCAATTGTTAAATGTACCTAATCGCTCTTTTATTTAACCGAATGACAAAATACTAAAATTAATACGCTAAAATATTATGCAAATGAGCTAGATTTATAGGCTTTCTTTGTTTTCGTCCCTACAAAAATTCTTTCGGTCGTTTGATACCTCTTTCGCGATGACCTGACTTATCTTATATACATATATATATATATATATATATATATATATATATATATATATATATATATATATATATATATATATATATATACTATGCTATAACTCAATCCTTGCTTCGGTAAAATAACCAATTTAACAGCGGCAGAGGCTCCGGATTTGTCTTCACAAATGATTACTTAACAAATGTTGAACAACAATAGCCGTAAATAGCGACGTATTATTTACCATTTCGGAATCTAAAAAGGTAACGAAACAATAATCTTCTCTGCTTCTTCTCTTCATAAATATTTTTTTCATTTGTTTTTAGTGCAGAAAAAAATCCCACTTACCAATTGCCTACCAAAGTTTGCAATATTTTACATTTTGATTTCAGGTAGACTTCTTTCGTTTCCTAAATTCTATATCTAGATAAAAATTCATAATATTTGTTTAAAATTTCCATTTTTAATACTCTGCGTTACGTTTATGTATTTATTTCAAGAAAACAATTTCAAAGAAATTATACTAAGGCTTTTAAACAAGCATAATGCCAAATCTACCATGGTGATCATTCTCAGATCCCGACATTAAAATACAAGAGAACAGCCGCAACAGGAGCAGCAAAGTCTTCTGAACAAAGACAAATTCGACTTCGATCACAGCGGCTTATTGTTAGACAAGTGCAATCTTGAAGTTGCAGCTGTCGAATTGTCAAACGACTGCTTTTCTCATGGACAATTATGCATAGCTACGTCTAGAGAAGGATGCAGGAAAAAATGTTTATTAGAGAAAAAGATGGGAAGGCAAGAAATATTGTGTACCAACATACATTGCAATAAAAATTAACTTGGTTTAAATACTTCATTTATTTTCAAATCTTCTTCAAATTATTTTGTCTTGATTTAACAACCCGAGCAACGCCGGGTATGTTTGCTAGTTTATATATATATATACAGCTCTGATTAATATATGAAAGTGAAAAAACGAGAAAATGAATGAAATTTTCATGGGGAGGGGTTCTTCAGAAATTGTGGGTAGAGACGTCGAAGAAGACGCAACGAAAGAATGACTCGATACTTATATCCCAGCGAACGAGTACTGAAAGCCTCACGGCAAAGCAGTATTAAGTCCCGAAACCACGGGCAAAAACGAACAGCGGCGTCGTCGATACTTATACTGCTAACAACCATTACTTTCCCTCGTAAAATTTCTCGGTAAGAGATAAGAAATAAATCCTATGAAGTGTGTGTGGGACCTCGCACTCAGAAGCACTCCCAAGCTCACTACCTGTTCGTTGTATAATAGTTATCTAGAAGGAAATATCGGAATGTTTGTTTCGTCTTACATTCCGGAAAATACCTACAAGGTTCCTTTCCCAGAATTACGGTTTGAAATTGAGAATTTGAAAATCCAAGATATCGATGAGCATTAGACTACAACTAGTACACATACAAATTAATTTAATGTTGAACGGAAGCTAGTTAGTTGGAATAGTTGATGGCTAGTTTCGACTTGATAAAAATATTTTTATCCCTGGAGTGGTAGAAAATCGCATCCCTAATCGACACGAAAACTGGAGCCACTTTAGAAATTTTCACCGATAGATTATTATATTATATTATTATAACTAAAGGCTTGCGTTCACTTTAAACTTCTTCACCCATCTATAATTATGACATATCCTGATCGAAAATTTTAGGCACATAAGCATTAGTTTCGATCTACTGGCCTTGGCTGCGGCGACCTAAGAGTCACTATACCGAAGCTGGAAATAAAAAGGGGAAACGGAGGGCTCGAAAAAAACGTCTCCCTATCTTTTTTGTGGTGTAAATTTCCCAGCGGTGGGAGAAGGCATTCTCAAACGAAGAATAGAATTTCCTCTTGAAACACTCAAACGCACACACACACATGGAACTTCATCACATACTGACCATATCACATCACAGGGGCGTGCAAGGTTTAACTTTGAGAGTGGGAATAAAAAAGCACTTCGAGGCTTACGAAGAAATTAAAGGGTGAAATTTTACATTGAAAATGGAGGGATTCACAGCACCTAGAATGAGAAAAGAAACGAAATTCACTGGTAGTGCTTTAACTCAATAAAAGTAATGGCATTTAAAATAAACTTAGTGCAAGCGATATCATTCAAAAAGCTTCTATTGCGGTTCTTACTCGTTCCCAGCAAGTTAAATATTTAGATATAACTAAAATTCTGCTAACAATATGACGGTTTCTATCTCTTAAAAATTTTAATGAAAAGTTAGCATACAGAAACATTTATGCACTTAAATCTCTTAATTTTACTACATGTATTAATAATTTGCTAATTATTTACTGCTGGTGTGGAAAATATCCACTATCTTGAGGAACCGCATCGCCTTCTCTTCGAAACGGATATCGCTAACAGACAACTTCCTTCGACCCGTCCGAACACAATCACGTCTCAAATAATACTGAGCTTAGCATAGCTAAAATATCCCGCCAAAAGTTCTCGCCAAATTATAATACGTCACGAGTTTTTCCTTGACGTTCGAGAGGTAAAATAATCAATAACCAAGTCCTGGTAGGAGGAGAAATAACCGTTCCTCAGTTCTTTTCTTTTGCACCGTCAAATGAAGGCTATTAGGTTGTCCTGGATGCGTTTAACATTTATTAAAAATCTCTTTTGATAATTATGAGCAAGAATATATTATAACACAAAAGCCTGATTAATCACCTCGATGAAATCAGATTCCACTTTGTAGAATTCACTCATAATCACAGGAAAAAATAATTTTATAATTTCATCATATCGCGAAAGTTACAAGGCTATTTTTCTACGATTATGAAGTCTTGTAAAATTTCCACTTGAAATTAATCGTCTCTTTCAAATTTCAGTGGACATTATTCATCGCTGACAATTTTGTATTGAGTGCTATATTCTATTTAACAAAATAAAACAATTATCCTTACAGGGCCTCGATATAAGATTATCGGAAAGCCTTCACATTATCGTTAATTAATATAATATTTGTGCATCCAGATAATATAAATACCATGTTCAATCACTCGTAAACTGATAGAAGAATAACGTAGAGGAATAGTCCTCTCTTCTCGGAATACGTGGGCATCCAAATAAAAGCAACTAAGCATCATAAAAGCCACTAAAGAGGCTGTCATTTTGTGGAACTGCATAATTGGTATAACTCTATGTCAAATTAAGTCAAACACGTATTAATGGTTCAGTAGATGTTAGCTCATGAACACTTTGGCTCCAAGTTGATCAGTGGTGGAAAACTCCTTCAGCCAAAAATTACAGGATAAGCCCTATGCATTTCGCCCACTAAGTGGGCATCTTCAGGGGAGAACCTGCCTTGGCAGTGAACGGGGTTCAACTGCAACGAAATTGAAGGAAAAGATTATAACGAAGACCGAAAAACATTTGAGGATCGAAAAGAATTTTGTGCGTCAATATTGTTGAGTTCGGTCAATTTATATAAAGTTTTGTTAAAGTCAGTATCTGTATTCATGAGAATGTTTCTGTTTTTATAGATATGCAGATTTTCTAAAGAGTTAAGTGAATGGTTGGCTGAAGTTAACAAGGTTAAATCCTCTAGGTGTATACTGTGTCCAGTTTCGAGGATGTGAGTGGCTACGCTTGATTTCTCAAAACGATTGTGTTTGTAATGGGCTAAGTGTTCTTTGAATCGTGTTATTAGTTTTCGTCTGGTTTGTCCTATGTACATTAAATTGCAATGTGAACATTGTATTTTATAAATTCCGGACTTGTTAAAATTCTCCGTTCTGTCTTTGGTGCTATCCAGTAAGTTTTTCAAACTATGTGGGTTCGTGTATGTTATTGTGCAATTCTTATGTTTGAAAATTTTATTCAAGCCCCTGTTTAATGTGGAAAAATACGGTAGTTTTATATATTTGTTGGCCTTATTGTTGTCAAGTTTGAAAGTGGTGGAGTTGGACAACATTTTTTTAAGATTGTGTTTTCTTATTAATTTATTGATTAAATTGTGATCGAAACCAAGTTTCTTTGCAGTTTGTTTTATATGTTTGAGTTCTTTAACATATCTATCTTTGTTGAGGGGGATGTTGCACAATCGGTGTGTTAAGAATTGGATTTTGATAATATTATGCGTAAATACGAAATATAATTCTATTTTGGTCATCCGTTTAACCTCTTACCACTCTAAACAGCTTTTTTGGATTCGGGGTAACCGTCAAAATGTCGAAGTCGATTTTTTCGCAGTTACAATACTTTCTCTATATACTAAGTAAATACTACTCAAAAACTTCTAGCACGTTTTATTTCCTCCCTCTTTAGGGAAGGGCAATCCTGAGGCCGTTGGAATGTATATCTTCACTAGATCTTCCCATCCGAGCAAACCTTTCTTCTCTAGCTTCAGTAATTTGGCCGCAATACCATTTAAACCTTTAGAATTTTCCTTTTTTGAAGCTACCTATCAGAAAATTGATGAATTACTGGGAAAATCAATCCGTGGAAAAGTCACAGATTGATAAGTGCTAACTAATTATAAAATATTCAAAATATCTCTTAAATAATAAATTTGGTTGTCCACAAATAGACGGACAGACAGAGTTAATAAATGTAAACTTTGGTTATAGGATTCATTATTAATATTAAGAATGGAAATAGGCTCATAGTTTCTTCATAGTTTTGTCTGTCGCCCCTATTAATTTTTGAACCAATTTACCGATTTACATGAAACTTGGTGGAAATCTCTTACTACTGGGACCGATCTCCTGAGGATAGTTTTTGTTGCGAAGATTGAAAGTCCAGTGTTCGATTCCAGGAACTATCCTTCCCATTTGATTTACATGGGAAATCTGAAATCCATCATGCAGGGTCATTTTCTCTTGCATATTAAAATGTCTTAGAATTGTAATATCGTTTGTTTGTACTATAACTATTGTACTATTTTCTGAGGAAAGGAATGGAGATTATAATTTTTATCATTGAATTTTGTTCATCGATCGTATTTCTTCAAACTTCGCGTAAATACTGGCTAATCATTTCTTCTAGCAATATGGCCCACCCACTGCCACCTGAGCGCTTTTATTCTCCTAATTACCTCAACGACTCCCGTCTTCTTTCTTACCCAATCATTCCTTTTGCGGTCTCTTCGGGTGATCCTCAGCATACATCTCTCCATGCTACTCTGTGTTGTTTGCAGGCGCTGGACTATTCTGGCGTTCATGGTCCATGTTTCGCATCCATATGTAAGATCAGGGTGAACACATTGAGTCACGCTTTTAATACTTCAGGTGGCAGAATTTATGAAGTCGTTAATATAAACTCGTAATGAGGTTGTTCATTTTCACGTTTTACTACTGACATCGTACTCTGATAAATGTGAGTTACTAGTACTTTAAACAAGAGATGAAAGATGCACGCATGCAGGCAGAGGCGTTCTTTACGATTTATGTAATCATATCAAAAAAGATAAATATCAATGACTTAGAATTAGTATAATATCTAAGAACAGAAAAATGGTATGCCAGTAGTGATGCCAAGGAAATGTCGAATTTTTGTTTCAACTATTGATTTCCTAATCGGATGTAATTAATAAAACAATCGACAATTATTTAAAAAATACCTCACTCGAACACTAGTAATATAATCTTTATATATGTTCACGTTCATTTCTTCGTCGTAAATTATCCATTTCTTTTCACTTACAAAGGCTGTGTATACGCAAAGAAAATAGACGTATTTACGTTTATTTCTTCGTCGTACATTTCCCTTCATTTACCAAATGTTGCCTGCACACGAGATAAAATGAAATGTAATAAGGTATTTACAGCAGATGGTTACTTCAGTTGCTACGAAGGTTGTTTTCGTTGACAACAATTATAAAACACGGGGAAATGTTTCTAAGTTCGAAGTGAATTTCGACATTCTCGTTTGATTCTCTTGAAATCGGCTACTCTTTAGATAAAAATTTGATGTGGGCACCACATGACTTTCTCCATATCTGTAATATTTCTAAAAATTCCAAATAGGTTAGATAATAAATATTTTAAGAAACTGCGAGAAAATTTTAGACTACAAAGAACTGAAATAAACTCAAACCATAGCCTTCTTATAATGGATATATCCACAAAGCTCAAAAATTAAGAAAAGAAATTGGAGCGTTACTAAGATGTAACTAAGCGTCAATTGGTAACGATAGTCGTCAGTAGGTGGCGTGGTGGTGTCAGCTAAAATATAGGATATCTCTTAAACAATGCATTATATGTAAAAATGTTTCAAACAAACGTTGTAGATAATTAAATTTCCTACAACGTTTATTCCAGTACATTTTCACATTTATCAAATATTAAAGCAAATATTTCAAAATAATTTATGTGACAAGAATAAACACCCACTTCCTTTTAACCGATTTTTACCGAAAACTAATTAGTTCTTCTGACTTTTATAAAAATCTTAAATATAAAATTTCGCGTTGAACTGATTAATAGTTTTTGAGTTAGAGCACCCACAAAAAGCTATCACATACACACACAGACATTCGAGAAAATGGTCAAAACGTGTGCAGGGGACCTCAAAACGTGTATTTCCGTTGAAATCTCGAAGTCGATTTTGTTCATGAATACAATACTTCCCTTGTACTACTACTAGTAAAAATGTACTGAACAAAACATACGCTATTTGACTAGTTCTACAATATTGTTTAAAGAATTTTTACAGTTTCCATACGTAGTATAGGGGAAAGAATTGTTTTCATGAAAAAAATCGATTTCGAGATTTCAACGGAAATACACGTTATGAGGTCCCCTGAACACGTTTTGACCATTTTCTCGAATGTCTGTGTGTGTATGTGATAGCATTTTGTGGGTGCTCTAACTCAAAAACTATTAATCAGTTCAACGCGAAATTTTATATTTAACATTTTTATAAATTTCACAAGAACTGGTTAGTTTTCGGTAAAAATCGGTTAAAAGGAAGTGGGTGTTTATTCTTGTCACATAAATTATTTTGAAATATTTGCTTTAGTATTTGATAAATGTAAAAATGTACTAGAATAAACGTTGTAGGAAATTTAATTATCTACAACCTTTGTTTGAAACAATTTTACATATAATGCATTGTTTAAGAGATATCCTATATTTTAGCTGCCACCACCACGCCACCTACCGACGACTATTGTCAACAATTGACGCTTAGTTACGCCTTACAATTAGTAACGCTCCTTTTTCTTTTCTTAATTGTTGGAGCTTTGTGGCTATATCCAATATCAGAAGGCTATGGTTTGAGTTTATTTGTTCTTTGTTAAATCTAAAATATTCTCGCATTTTCTTAAAATATTTATTGTTATGTAACCTATTTGGAATTTTTAAAAATATTACAGATATGGAGAAAGTCATGTGGTGGCCACATCAGATTTTTTCTTAATTGTTCGAGCTTCGTGGTTATATCCAATATCAGAAGGCTATGGTTTGAGTTTATTTCTGTTCTTTGTAAAGTCTAAAATTTTCTCGCATTTCCTTAAAATAAATATTATTATGTAACCTATTTGGAATTTTTAGAAAAACTACATGTTTGGAGAAAGTCATGGGGTGGCCACATCAGATTTTTTTGTTATAAGTGATATTTTACGAGATATAAAGAAAAGTTCATTTTTTGTCACCAGTAAAGTGACACTCCTGATTAGGCTATGTAAACTATTTGTATCATTTTCTTAGTATTTTAGCTCTTAGGTCCTAAATAACAAATTTCATGAACATCCGTCCAGTAGTTTTGCAAATGAAACATGCGGATGGACGGACAAACGGACATCCCCTGACCATAAAGCGTTCTTTTTTACTTTTTGTAAAGAACGCCTAAAAATGTAATTAAACCAGAAACATTTTTATAATAGGAAAATACTTTCGAAAATCATATTTATACTAAATTTGATGCATAAAAAACTGCCATTACAATAGCAGCGACCTGGTAAAGTTTTTTATCGACTCAATTTTAAACACTTTTCCGTGTCTGAGCCTTTTACTATTCTTATAATAGTTTACTGTTAAGTCACCTGGTATTTTACGCGCATTCCACAATAAAATATGGTTATTAATGAAATTTATGTCATTATATCTCCACATATTAGGAACCGGTCCGCGAAAGTTTTTAAAGCTCCGAGACGACTCGCGATTTAATAAGTCTGAGAAACAATGAACTACAGTAAATGGAGTAAGAATTCTAGTTTTAAAGGATAAAATGCACAATTATGTAATTTTGCGGCTGGTGTAATTTAAACCTTATTTTACTACTACTTCGAGAATATTGTTATAGCCTAATTAGATAACTTGACTTTTCGCTTATTAAAAATAAATAGGAATATATAAATTATTAGTAAAATATAACAAACATTAATAAATTAATAAAATATTATCATTACTCGATATCGAACCTGAGAAATTCGATTCCGTAACCGAATGCGCTAACCATTATGTCGAGCGTCCTCTCGTTGCTATTTGCGCAAAGTCAACTTCCCGTTGTAATAGTGGAATGGTTGGCGCGTTGGGATTAAAATGTGAAGGACCAGGGTTCGAATCCAAAAAATATTTTAAAAATTTATTATCATGAATTCTAACATTTTCTTATCTTTAACAAATTGTTATCGTCGAAGCCACAATCGAAATAATTTTTAGAGCGTCATTTCTGTTATTAGAGCTTTATGAAATTTTATTTAGAAAAAAAGCTCTCCAAATATACGTTCGATCTAAAGTAAACGGAGTTTGTTAAAAAATTATAATTTTTACAGATAAAATGCACAATTATGTTATTGAGCAACTGGTGTAATTGAAAAATGATTTACTGCTTCTAGTATATTGTTATAATTTACTTTGGTAGTTTTTTTCGCGCATTTAATACAAATAGGAATTATATAAATATTTTTTTTTAAATGAACAAACGCTTATAATTGACTTTCAATTCCATTTCTCTTTATATATTTATCTAAATGAAAATGTAATGAAAATGAAAATATTAGAAAAAATATTTTCTCTCATCCGCGTCGAACTTCGATTGCGCAACCGAATGCACCAAGCATTACACCGAGCGTCTACTTTAGAGTGAAAAAATAATTGAAAATAATACTCACTGATGAATAATGTGGAAATTTATCCATCAAAAGTATATCTAAGAAAATACAAAATGATGAGATGTGCGTCAAGAATGTAACGTTTGGCAGAACAATTTTAGAGGATTAATTTCAATTAAAGAGATTGTAATCTGACACATCCTGTCACTCATCAGCTTTATTCTTGATTTTATTTATAGATATGGAAAATATGCATTTATAAAGACAATAATTTTTGAGTCAATTACCGAGCGGAGAGAAGGGTTCTTCAAAGGATGGGTACTAGGATAAAATGATCAACCGTCCCAAATTTGAAGGTACAGTCCCACCTTTTCATTACTCGCCCCGCCTTCTTAAATGTCTCAACTCTTGTTCGGCATTTTCAGAAATCATGATTTACATTCCAAATTTACATTTAAACCGATTTGGAACACTCTCAATTGTTACACCAAGCTGTCTGATATCCATTACATCTAACTAAGGCTTGTCCATCTATAAATGCACCATAAATACGCCACTCTAATATGTCCCTCCTTATAGACGGCGCATATTTGAAAATGTCCCTCCTTAGTTTCCTGAAAAGTTGGTCACCGATTGCTAGGAACACAAAAAATGCAATAAAGATGAAGTGGTTAGTTCAAAGGAAGAGACAGGTTATGCGAAGTTGATATGATGAGGAGTGGTGAGATCATGTAGCGAATGGAGTGTTAAGAACTTGCATGAAATGAGCTAGTTATGCCTCGCAACTATTTTTCCATTTTAAGTTTTCCCGAAATCCTTTTCTGACTGATGTAGCCTATTTTTAAAATGACAGCTGGATATCGTAGCAATCTTTAATTCTAGCGCAATAAATGCTTCATCCTCCCTCTCCCTCTCTCATACAAGGTTTTTTTAGAAAGCTCGACTTCTATCCCCATCTCTTCCACCTCTCTCTCTCTCTCTTTCTCGCTCCTATTTCTCTCTCTCTCTCTCTCTCTCAAGGGTGCCTCTAAAGATCTCACGACCCCACTTAGATTTCTCAGACGTCTCACTCTCTCAGAGACTGTATCTCTACACCACTTCCCTTCCGCGAATTCATCCACGACATGGAGATTGATCGAGGCACCTTCATCGCCGCGCCTCACTATCGTTCGCCTTCTCCCCCTCCTCCCTCTCTCTTCCCCTCGCTCTCCCCCTCCTGCTCTTCCCATAACTATCTTTCCCCCACGACACGCTACGGAGAGAGAGAAAGAGAGAGAGAGATTCGCCACATTAGTCAAACAAACGAACAGCTCGTCACCCGAAGCTTCTCCATCCATCGCAATGACTGCATAATATCATCCTCCTTCCTTCGCACCCTCTTCATCACCATCTCAAATATTCTTTCCACTCGCTCTATCGTACCTTCCTAAATGCACAAAGATACCAAGTATATCGAATCAACGACGCGGCGCCGCGATTGCAATAATGCTTTGATTGCGGTATTAAATCAAAGGGAAACTGTTTAAAATATCCCAAAAGTTGCATATATTTATTATACGTTATTTTGACAATGATTTGATCTGTGTAAAAATTACGCCGATTTAATGATGAGGTGAGCAAGGGGTTCCTAGTTTTCAGGTAAGCTTACTGTGGGTCAGATATTAAGTTTACACATAAGAAATGAATGCTTCAAATTCATGCATAATGTTTAAGGATTTCGAAAGATAAATAGACTCTTCCTCATACTTTATTATAAGTCAACCATAAATGAAAATATTTATCAACCAATCTAAAAAAATTTATTTTTGTTACATAATTATTTTTAATTTTCAAATATATGATCTCGATATTTGCAGTCTCAATCTTGGTCTTTTTCTGTTAAAATAAAAAAGCAAACATTTAATTTGTTAAACAAATATTTAACGAAGAAAAATGAGAACAACCCAAGTTTCAACGGTAACCGTCATCATCAGATAAACGACAAACAATTTATGGCTTTAAAATTTCCATTAAAGCTACAAAACAGCCGTCTTCGGTGGCGATTCACCGAAAATAGATTCTAAATTTAGAATTAGAAAGCATTTTTAAGCGCTTGTTCTTGAACGAAGTCGAGATTGCGCCGTGACGAGTGCTACCACCAAGCGGGCAGAGAGAGAAGCTTGGCTACGAGAGCCTGCGAGGTTCCCATGCGCCCCGAAGAGAAAGAGGGTGGCGCCACGTGCGATCAATCGGAGGCAGTCTATGCTTCCTTCTCCCTCCGCCAAACCCTTTTCATACCGTCTTCCCCACACCCTTCCCATTCCATGCCATTTTTCTCCTCGCTCCCTCATTCGGGAAATTTCGTCGCCAATGCCTTCCCATTTGAAGCCGTCCCTTCCGACTGTATTTGCTGCGCAAACATGTCTCTCCTTCGGATACGACGTAATGTCAAACACCGGAGAGTAAGTTACCTTTAGGGCGGCCGTCATTTCGGCAAAAGGGGACCCGCGGAGGAGTAATGAGGGCAAATGCAGATAGATACAGTTAGAGATGGGGGCGTAGAGAGGGGGCGTAGAAAGGAGGCGTAGAGAGGGGGGAGTAGGGAGGGGGCGTAGGGAGGGGGCGTAGGGAGGGGGCGTAGGGAGGGGGCGTAGGGAGGGGGCGTAGGGAGGGGGGCGTAGGGTGAGTGCAGGGGACTCGAGATGGAGCGGCTTCTTCGAAGCAGCTAGGCGTATACAAACACTCGCCCCAACGAATAATCAAGAGTGTCATCAAACCAATTTCATCTTAAAGAGGAAGGTTTTTTTATACCGGTGTTCTCGCTTTGGGACACGTCACAGGTCCACGGAATTGTTCCATTGGCCAAGTGAATCGAACTTAACTCGTTATTCGGATTTTTTAATCGATTAATTAGTTGGCTTCGCATGAGACGGCAACCGATTGGAATGTAGGAGAAAAGTGCTAGTATTAGTTGTGGGCAGGCTTACCAGGTCTTCGGATATGAAAAGCGGGACATTGTGACTCGAGGAGGAGAGAGAGAGAGAGGGGGGGAAGGGGGGGGGACAAAAGCTTGATTTTTTCTATCGAGCAAGAAGGAATGCTCATGCTGCATTATAGTTATCCTAATAACAACATAGGTATAATAATTGATTCGTTAAACTTTTTTATCGTTGAATATGTATCTTAGTTATTAAAAGTAAAGTACTCCTTAAGCCAAACAATTAGAGGGTTTGGCTAAAGGAGTACTTTACTTTTAATAATCTGAGCCAAAGTTATTGAGCTACCAACCAATGTATCTTAGTTAACAAAGTACGTTATTCTAACACAGAGGTGCACAACTCAAAAGTTGACACGGGCCAAAATCGACCTTGATTGGACCTAGGCGGGCCACGCTATGGAAGTATTGTACATAAAAAATTTAAAAACACTATTGTAGATTCGACAATTATCATAACAACTTTTACATGCAATTTTAATGCGATAAAAATTAAGTCAAAACAAATTTAATTTACTTATTCGATGGGAGATGTTGCACCGTTTTTCTCTCGCCATTCCACAATTTCATAAGAGAGAATTTTTGTTCACACATGCGATAAATATCCATAACAAACTACTTGTATTATTTACGGAAAAGGAAATCGCCAGCTTAGTTATATCCTGCCGGGCCACGCAAAATGTGTCGGCGGGCCAAATTTTTACCTCGAGCCGTATATTGTGCTCCCCTGTTCTAACAGCACACGAAAACTAAATCTGTACATTTTGAATTGTTAACTCTAAAATTCAATGAATGTATTCTTGTTGCAGTAGCTTTATTAAGGTGTATTACTCAAAATACAAAATAATAAAAACAAATAGCGAAATCGTCCCAAAAATAGAACTAAATATTGACTCGAGCTATATATGCAAAGTAATCATTATTGGTATAACATTATTGATATTATTTTTTTATTTAACTTTATTAAGTAAATTTTTCCCTCTGCAGTGTCTAGATATTTTCAGAAATCAAAATTGTGCTTAATCATTAGCTTGCATCCCACCCCGCCAGAGGGAGAGAAATCGCCTCGTGTGGCCACCTTGCTACGTCCGAAATTCGGATTAAAAACCTGAAACGCAGAGCTTGTTTACTCGAACGGGAAATTTTCGTGTGCGTGGCCACGATTTTCATTCCAAATATGCCGCAACCTGTTAAAAGAGGGATATTTGCTGTCCCGCCAAGCAGGAGGCGGGACGCGGGATTATATTTCCCAAATCGGGATTGTCCCGCCCAAATCGGGACGGTTGCCAACCCTAGTTGTGGGTGATGAACGAATTAGGGGAAAGGAGAAAATAGGGATTTATTTGAGGAAATATGCAAATAAGTAACAGAGAGGATAACATGAAAGGAAGGGTCCCGATGACGATATAGGGGGCGGAAAACTGTATATCGGGCGACGTTTTATCACAAACTGGAGCTGCTGAAGGACTGCAAAAATTCTTAGTGGAAGGGGAAACAGCTTTTAAAAACGGAAAACATTGATACTCATCCACGCTATCTGCTTTAAATAATTCCAACGAAATGATCAACCGATACACATAATGCCTTAAGAAACTATTGATACTAGTTAGATATGACAGAGTACTTACTATGCGCCTTCTTTGTAGTTCATTTCAGTATTTACGGCATGTTTCCTGAATAGACATCTTTAATAATTAAGGGTTTTTATTTACAATTGACTATATGGTTGCACGCAAGCTGCTATACCTATATGGACATGAAAATTAAAGAACAAGCCATTTAAAAAATATACTTGCCTCAGGTATCTTCGATAGCCACAACAAGGTTTAAAAACCATATGCGCAGTTCGGCCACAAAGCAACCGTCTTCAGTGGTCATTCACCGAAAATAGATTCTGAAAGAATTCTCAAGAAATGCGCATATGGATTTTTAACCTTGTTGCGGCTATCAGAGACACCTGAGGCAAATATATTTTTTAAATAGCGTTTTCTTGAAAATTTTCAACCATAAGACGAGTTCGATAATTCCCTGTTGAACAATGAAAATGACAATCAACGCGTGAAAATGACAATCGAGCGGCTGACTTTAGAATCATGCGAGTGAAGCTTCGTCTTTGCGGAAGGAAAAACGGCATAAAATAAACTTAGCAGATTAGAATTATTCCTCCCACAGGCAACTTTCTCTTTTCCTATTGTTCATTTCGAATGCTGGCCTTAAGACACGCGGTCATCCGAACGCACTGCCATCTGTCTTTAAATTTCGCTCGACCGCCTACCATCGACACAATTATGGCGATTTGAGGGATATCGGCCATAGGGCCAATCGTCCCCTCCGATTTGATTGGAGGCCCGCCAATACAAAGCGTTGTGTCTTATCGGTTACGCGATTCTTAAATATTTCTCATCTTTAAGTATCAATTTCGATATTATACTTCGCGAAAATTCCACTCTCAGATAAGAAACGAAACTTTAATAACAGAGGACAAATTGGTGATGACCCAATAAAATACCTCACTCGTCCCGTGATGAATGCATCTATATTTAGCTGCCCGCTTATTCTTAATAAATAATATGCTCATTTTAAAAATGTGAACAATTAAAAAATGAATTGCCGAGTTCATATTACAGCTTCAATCCAAATTATGCTCTAGAAGAAGCTAAATATAATGGTTTACGCACTCATCTTATGGATACGAGAGTAAACAACCATTTAATGAGCGGGCGAGACAAACTGTAAATTTCAGCTCAAGGCCCCTTAAAACGAAGTTTTTAAAAAGGCAACTCAAATGCGATTCCATAATTTGTAGGATTTGTAAATGCAACAGTTAATGTCCGACAACGGCTAATGTCGGCATAAGGCACAAACATCCTGCTAAATTCGAATCTATGGGGACAGCTAGAAAAATTATTAAAGAAAAGCGCCAAAATTGCAATTTAACTTGACTAATACTAGGTACCTAAAATATGTTTCCAAGTCCCATTTACTTTCACGAACGCACTGAATGAATTGTATTCCCAATTCATACAGATTATATTCAAACGATTCTCCATCTAAAGTTCACCCTGAGGTTCATAGACGTTGTCGCTTTCACGAGGCTAATTTAGACATCCACATTTATGGAGATATGAAATCCAACATGATTATGCTATGATTGACATATCAAAGTTTGTTAAAATAATTCACAAGAGAATTTTTACATAAGCAAAATATTATACTTCCATTATCAACTATGAAAAACACGCTCCCGCGATTCCGCAGACCTCGAAATAGATGATGAGCGAAGAGACAGTTAAAGTTTCATAAAGAAGGCGACGTTATGTCCTTAAGAGGAGTGCATTGATCTTGGAGAATGGAAAATTACCTCGAACCAAGGAAGGGGAGGGTAGAGGAAGTAATATAATGAAAAGACTCAAGGCTGAAATGAAAGGAGAAGAATGCGCGAGTCTGGACATATAAGGCGAATGGAAGGAGAAATAAGTTACCCGAGATGAAGAGATCTTAACAAGAGAGGAAGATAAAATCGGGCGAGCAGATGAGATCGCGGAATGTATATTTTCTGAGGAAATGAGTAGAGTAGAGAGAAATAGCTCGATAGAGAAGAGGAGCGCGTGTTGAGACTATGAGGGACACATGAGAGCCTCGAAACGTATGTACATACTTCATGTAAGATTACGTTACACGCATGCGATGATGCAGGGAAATGCCAAAACCATAAAAGGTTAGGAAAAATCATATGAAATTTTTAAACTGCTGCTTCTCGCAATTTACTGATTCATAAATCCTTACAAAAAAAACGTTGCTTTCTTTGCGCAGTATTGTGGCACACATCATCTCGTTCGGACAGTAAATATTGCTGTTTCCGGTTCTTTCTGAATATTGCAATCGAGTCTAGACAACGCATTACGCCGATTTTCGATTTCACTCGTTCTTGTCAAGCCATTCGACTACTTTTTTTGCTCTTTTTGAATTTGTTTTAAAATTTTCGAATATATACACGTTTCTCATACAGTTCAGAAGGGAAAATCTGTACTTCGTAAAAAATACGTAAAATAATAAAATTATATAAAAAAAAGAATAAAATGATAGGTGATTTTAAGTATCTATGTACCATATAAAATGATCTAGGCCAGAATATATACCATATACAGGCCACGTCAACTCTAAAAAGAATCAAAGTACTCCGGAATTGAAGCGTAGCAGAAAAATTAAAGCGCAATTCTTCAAGAATAATTCAAGTGAAGAGCCATCGTATTGAAAATGACCTGTCACATTACTAAAAACCAGGTCTTATTCGCATTTTGTACAATTTAAAATTTATTTACGACTTTTTGCAATAAATTATTATATTTAAATATCCAAAAATTTCTTTAATTAAAATTAGTATAAACGAAAGGCAAAAAATTGCACATTTTCTGTTTTGGTTCCTCAAAATTTGATCATCCTGCTATATGCATATATCATAAATGTAGCGAATTACTTTTGAAGAACAAATAAAAGACATGAATAAGAAAACATTTATAATGCACACTAAAAATAAATACAGAAACAGAAGTTTTAGCATTCTCATAATAGAAATCTGTGCTTTGTTAACTTAATATGAAAATTTTTCAATGTAAAAGATCTAAGAAAATAATTAATTCTCTACGCTATAAAATGATTTGCATGAATAGTAATAGGAAAAGATTGTTCTTTCAATAAAATATGATAAAGACAACTCTAAGGAAAATCGCCCGAACGAGGTACGGCGATATCCGCAGATTAGTCGCAAACTAAACAACGAGACGGTAAAAATATGCACGACTCTATATTGAAGTAGAATTTTATACAAGAGGATCTGAGCCTCATTCTCGCGAGCATCTTTTTATTCGTTTAGATCATTCTACAATTACTGTTCTGGCTCCAAAATACCTGCAAAAACACTGACATTGGTCCTTTTCATCGAGAAATTATGGACTCGCGCTGCAAGAGAGCGATCGATGTCCGAGGCTTTTTCCCCCTCGAGTTCTCGGACGAATTCTGACCGTATTTCGCCATGGTTGCCATGGATACCTGAATTATGAAAGAATCTCCTAAAGAAATTGGGTCGCCGTTCTCATAAGACACAAATAAGACTGAAAATATCATATCGAGTCCAAATGTTGTCTCTTTCGACCCTGAGCGCTATAAAAATTGATCATCGGCAACCTTCCCATTGGTTTAAAGATTTAGACTGTGTTTTCCAAATAATTCACAAAAGTTCAATTATTTTATCAAACTGGGAAAGCGTTAACATCCTTAATGAATTAAGAAAATAACAAAAAATTTAAAATTTTAAGTTATCAGCATGGTTTTGTTTGCAGAACTATTGCATACGTAATACGGAAAAACAGTTGAATGGAGAATTAAAATCAATTGGAATTTGCTTCTAACTTCTTTCCTATAACATACTAACAGTATACGCATAACAATTTTTGGGATATGGATCTAAGAAGGTGAACGATGAAGGAGATGACATTTAAAGAAGGCAGAGATTTTAAAAAGAGATGTCATTTATGTTGCTATAATACGAAGCATTTTAATAATATCCGTTTTACGAAAATTCGCGCAATAAATAAACAAGGTATTTTCAGTTTTTTTTGCGAATTAAAATTTTATTACAACATTTTAAAGCTCATCCAGGGAAAATTTACTCCTATAGGAGTAAATAAATGAGGCTTGCGAGAGAACCAGTAACTGATGGAAAATAACTTCAACCTAGTCCTTCGCCCCATTTAAGTCAGTATTTCTATCAACACGATAAATTTGAATAAAAATAATCAGATAATTCTAATGCAGGCGCGTTTTTCTATGCAACGACGTTATGTTTTCGATTCCTGAAGAAATGATGTGATTCAGTTGACTTTTTGCAGCCTATATATAGTACGGAAAAACAACTGAAAACATAATGATAAAAAATCGAAGGATCGTATAAAGTGACGTTGGCTTATTTTCTAAAAGTATCTCTTTACAAAAGAGTGGAAATGAAAATCCCTTCGCAAATGCCGAAGTTTAAATAATTAATTTTAACAAAGCGTAATCAACGCGAAACAATACCATTCCAAACGAGACAATGAATATTACATTCAAATTACGACAAAAAACATGAAATACGATCACAGACGTGGAATGCAAAATATCAAAACTTGCAAAATGAGTCATTTTCGCTAGGAAAGTGGGATGCGCGAATTCGCACGACATTTAAAATAAGTATTCATCATTTTCGTGGGACACCGACCGCATCAGCCTCTCAACACATCCCTATTTCACGTTCCTTTTCCCAATCGTAATTACGATACAAGTCAGTTTGCTGGCTAACAAAAGGTTTCTCGAACTCAAAGACAAAAGGTTTTGGAGAAAATGAAAAATCACGCTAAATACGTACTTATACCTAATGAAACTAACCAGCTAAGGTCGATAAAGATTATTCAGTCATCGTAAATCTGTAACGTTCGCTGCACGTAGTCCTCTTGACGACTTGTAAAAATCCAAATCTCTCTTAAATACAATACATCGAAATACATTCATTCTCCACGACGAACCCACTCGGTATGCGCCGCCATTCCACGATTTTATGCTCGGTATAATATTGTGTCAATGAAGCGCGTGTGACACGCAAAAGATGATTTATGGCATCGTCCTCGCGATGAATACAACCTCGAGTATATTGCTATATAGGTAATATCCATCTTAAAGAGCCTCTTCTTCCAACACGCTCTTCTTCATCCTCTCACACCTCTCTCCCTCTCCTCATTGCGTCCGCACCCTCCCCACCTCCTCCCTCCACCCCCTCTCCAACATCCTCAGATACGCTCTCCTCCAGACGCCCGTCTTCGCCAATGGCCACGCCTCCTCCTCAAGACTCCGCCCACGCTTCGCATCCTGGCTCCTCCCCGTCGTTCCCACACCCACCCACCCACCCACCCCCACTCACACCACCCTCTCGTACCTATTCCTCCCTCCCCCTCCACCTCCTTGCACGCATCTACTCCACCCGCTCTCCCTCCTTCCAAAATAGAACGCACTTCCACCGCCTAACCCATCCCCTCCCTCCAACGCATCTCATCCCCTCCCCTCCTCTCTCTCCCACGCATCTCATCCCCTCCCCTCCCTCCCACGCGTTTCATCCCTTCCCCTCCTCTCCCCTCCTCCTATTCCTCCGACGGACCCTCGAGCGTGCAAGAGTCTCAGGTGCCTGGTTTCCCATCCGCGAGATCACCCGATCGAACCCAACCGGTGGCGGAGTCGCTCCCCTTCCGCTCCTTACATCTTCCGGGATGCTTTGCTTGTTTATCTTCATTCCCACGCCCAATGGCCGCACTTTAACGCTCTTATCTATCGCGAGTCGCATTTTACGGCGCATGAAATGGTCCGCTGCGTTAAACATGTTTCTACCATTGCTATCTCTCTACTGTCATCTTCTATTTCTACCTTCTCGTCTTTTCTCTCCATCTCTCGTTCGCTTTCTTTTATTCCGTCCGCTCCCTCTCTTCCAACTCCACCCTCCCTAAGTAACTCCAGCCTCCGCTACGCTCTCGACCACCATAATTCTCGGTTTATCGATCGTCAAGTTCGCCCCGTGGCTTTTCGCTCTTCGAAGCGTTGAGCATTTCAAAGGAACGTACGTTACTGGCGCCGGTAACCGGGAAAGTACCGATAAATTTCCGGGTCCCTTGTCTTCTTCTCCGCTCGAAATATCCGTCATTGGATCACTCCCGCGCGATGGGCGTAATGTGAATCGGAGGCCGCTAGGTGGCAGCAGTGCTTCGTCCGCATGGTAATACATATTAGCCCTTTCAATCACGGAGTCCGCTAAAATGGATATCAAGTTCATTCCATACGATCCATTTTAGCACCCCTGGCGCCAATGAGCCAGGGAATGCGAACTTAACATGCTATGCCAAAGAAGCAGCAAAGCGAATTGTTTACCTGAAGTGAATTAAGGTAAAACTAAATTAAGTTATATTTATATTATATATTGATATAAATATTGTAAGTGTAGGCATTGCATGCATTTTTAACTGACAAATATTACCAAAAGCTAAAAGGAAGGCATATCTATAATGGAGTCCACAGTAGGTTTAAACGGTTTTCCCTTATCTGTGATTGAAAATTACGAAAGTAAAACTTATAATTTCAAGTATGCGCAATTCTTACAAATAAAAAACACTTCGCTATTACTATAACAAGACTAATAAATTTAGCGAATTTTTACATAACAGGCATTAGGATAAAATATTAAAATATGGAAAGGTCATCTTAACTATCAAGAATGAGGTGCAATTTACTCATCGAGAAAAATAAAGAACTTGGTCACCTCCACAAATTAATTTGGCACGACTGGTTTCACTACGATCGTAGCATCATCAGGTGATAAAATATAAAAGTCGTTCCATAAATATAGAGAAAAGGGGGGGGAGACAGGAGGGGTTACACAGAAAACGAATGGAAGGTAATTAAATAAACGGTTAGGAAAAGGAAGCGGTTGGAAATGGAAGGCAAAAGCAAAATAAAGTTACAAAAACTTGGTAAAAGGGGCCAAAGACAACAATGTTGATACAAAGTATTTACAAAATATTCGGTAAGCTAAATAGAGGAGAATGATTGTGGAAAAGGTGAGAGAAGCGAGTCTTCACAAATAATTATCTCTAGCTGTTCAAGAGCACCCAATTTGCGACCTTTAATTTCAAAGTGGAGGAATTTAGGGTTGAAGGAACTATGATGATTGAGGCTTAAAAGATGTTTCGCAAATTGAGAATTCAAATTATTTAAACGGAAGTATCGCTTATGCTCCTTAATCCTCTTGTCAAAACTCCTCCCCGTTTGGCCGATGTAGACCGCTCCGCAATCATCAAAAGCAAGTTTATATACACCACTTCTTAATGACAACTATATCGGGTCTTTAGCATTAAGAAATAATTTGGAAAATGTAACTGGGGAGAAGAAAGCTTAAGTTTAAGTTTAGGAAAAAAAGGTTGGACAATTTAGAAGAAAGGTTTCCTAAAAATGGGAGTCTGCGCCAACTAAGAGGTTTGGAGATGAGATTAGGCGGAAAATAAACGATTTTTTGGGAGGCAATAAATTAACGTTTTTTAGATATAATGTTATCGATTAAACCAGTTTTGTAGCTATTGTTGCTAGCGATCTGTTTAATTGTTTTAACTTCTATAAGGAAATTGGGTTTAGAAAGGGGAATACTAAGAAGACGGTGAAGGATAGAATGAAAAGCAGCGTGTTTGTGAGAAAAATGATGGGAAGAGTGATTGGGAATGACCTGTTCTGTGTAAGTGGGTCTACGGAAAATAGCAAAGGTAGATGTGTTGTTCAGCAGAGACAAAGTGAGATCTAAAAAGTTATGTTAATGGTTTGCGTAACAAACGATTCAGTATTACATTGGATGAGTGGACCAGCGTGAACATGAAACGGTATATAAATATTAATTTGCATGATGGTGAAGAAAAAAATCCATACAATCTTGGTTTAGTCAGACTATCTGTAACATGCTCAGCATCTGAATTAGGAATACTGGTCACGGAGCACTTAGCTAGTTTTGATATTGATTTTGAGAAAGATATAGTCGAATCAACCAGTGATGTCGCTAAAATGATGATAAAGTATGGTCGCGAATGTCCCACAATTTATCAATTATGCTTTAATCATGCCATTCGGTTAGACGTTTGTGATACCTTATATGTAAATAAGCCTTCCTTAGCCTTGACGACTATTGATGATGAAAACAATGCAGTAGCAGATGAAGATGAAGACAATTTTGAAGATAACGAAGTAGAACGACGAATACGAAGAACCGTTCAATAACCTGCACGAGAACATCAAAAATCTTCGAAAAATTGTCAAATTTTTCAAACAGTCTACAGTACGAAACGGGTTTTTTACAAGAAATAATGAAAGCGAGATTAGGACATGAATTGCAACTCGTAATGGACGTTAAAACACGTTGGAATTCGATGGCAGATATGATAGATGTTTTCATGAGACTTCGTGAATGCATTGTAGAAGTTCTTTCTGACTTGAATGCCACTGGTTTGTTAGATAATGTTTTCAACTGCTGAACGATTTGAAAAAAGCCCTCAAACCAATTAAATTGAATGTTGAAACTCACAGCCGAGAAGATGCCACATTAGTTTCAACAGATCTTGCTATTAATTTTATGAAAAATAAACTCAGTGAATGTGACAGTCAAATTATTATTAATTTATTAAATAATATTACAAAACGTACTGAGGAACGCAGGAACCCAATTTTAATGAATCTTTTTAAATGCCTCCGAGACACAAATGTTGTCCCATCTAAAGAAACATTGAATTTAGCAAAAGACTTAATGAAAAGGCTGTTTAAAGGGGATGCTGATGCGAATTCCATAGTTACTGTTGAAAAGTACAGTATTTTAGAAGAAAATGTTTTGATCGTGGAATAAGAACTTACTATGGAGGAAGAGTTAAACAGGATACTAAAATACTCGAAGGAGGGCCACGGGAAAAAAATAGATTTTGATAAGTTGAGACAGGAGTTTGTACTATTAAAAAACACTGGGAAACATTCAGAAAATCTGCAGAAATTGTACCAGGCCTTGTGTACAATCAAACCAACATCCACGGATTCCGAAAGAGCTTTTTCAGTGTCTTTAAACTTCTGTGCCAAAATAAGATCTAGATTATCTGACAAGTCTCTGAACGCATTGCTTTTCTTAAAATATTTTTATTTAAGAATTAAGAACTAAACTAAATATTAAATAATTTTTGTATTTTATTTGTTACATGTAATTACTTATGTGTGAACCAAAAAGAATAAATAATTTTTGTTTTGTATTAAAAATATATGTATTTGAAATCTGAAACATATTATTAATTGCGTTGTGAATTTTGTTTAAAGAGAAAGAAAAAATAAATTTTGTTATATAACTAAAATATGTTTATATGCATTTGTGAATTGTAATTAAAGAAAAAATTAACTATTTTACCGAATCTCGAAGATTCGCCGAATCTACAGTATTTTAAAATCCGAATCCGGCGAATCTCAAAAAACCGAATCTTCAGAAACCATAGGTTCAGTATTTCTGTTTCACAGATTCGTTAGAAGTTATATAATTTTTATTTGAGAGTTTATCGGTTTTAAGCGATTGATCTATGATTAAACGGAGTAAAATAAATCAGAAATAGATTATAATAAACAAATTAAAAAGTGCTTAACATATGTTAACTAAATTAATTGTTAGATTACCATTCTATACCAGTATAGAAATGCCGCTTACCAACTTTAAATTTTACTTTCTAACTAAAGGAAACTTTTTGCATAAAATGAATTTAGATGGGGATATAGAATTTTTTTGTTTTAGTACAGAGTTGACATGGCAGTAAAATAATTTTAAAATAAAATTTTGCTAAAAAATAAAATTTGAAAATTGAGAAAGCATATCGTCCGCCATTACCTACTTTTCCTCACGTAGTTTCTTACCCCTTCAAGTGTATCCCTAGGGGTACGCGTACAGTTCGAGAAATCCTGATTTAGACTTACAGCATTTTACCAAGAGCGACTAGACCATAGAGACCATTGTTAATTCGTAATTCAATAACTTAAAGAGGTGCGAACAGATAATCAAATTAAGGCATACGTTCACTAAGCAGAATAATAATATTAAAATTCATGAACAAATGACTGCAAGCAATTGTAATATATTTTATTAAACTTTAATAAAAATAACATAAATAAACAAGAAGTCTCAGGAAAATTGCTATCAACTACGTATTAAATAATCGTGCAATTTTAAATGCAGTCTCATTGTCACGATTTTATCGATTTATCGCTAACTATTTTTTCTTCGCTAGTTTATTTATGATGTTTTTGTTATAATATTGTCCCACGTCGCCATTCTTCCATGCATTATCATGTGTGTATCGAACCTTTAATGTGACCATATTCGACTTTTTACGCGCCTATATTTTACAGCGAGTGAACTAACATATTCGCGGGTTTCTCCGAAAATATTTTTATTTGAATTCTCTTTAATGTCCAACGTACATATACATATTATATTTTACACGCATTCTATTGTCCCTTTTTGGTAAAATTACGATTTTTCTTTGTCCGAATGTAATTTTTTCTCTTTTTTCCTCGATGAGAGAATCAGTCCCTATGTTTTAGTTTCTGCGATAAGCGATGGGGAAGCGGCTTTGGGAGGAGGGGAGGGGGTGGGTCTGTAGATGGAACGCCTTTTGGATGCGTGGAGGAGGGGGCGGAGGAGTGGTCCATTAGAGGAGAGCAGCAGAGAGAGAGAGAGAGAGAAAGAGGAGGGTAAAAGAGGCTGTGCGCCAGGAAGATGCTGTGCAGAACTCCTTCCCCAAAAAAATAGCCTCTGCTCACGGGACGGAGGGGAGAGTTAGAGAGGATGGAGGGAGGGTGAAAGGGAGAGGTGGATAAAATGGGGGAGAGGTAGTTATTTACGAGCCGTCCAAGAGGCGGACGTCACCGGTGGCAATACAAATGGCTCCGAGGAGGCAGAGCGGATTAGGTTGGACCGGGGGAGAGAGAGGGGAGAAGGGGAGGGAAGAGAAGGGGGAGAGAGAAGGGGAGGGAGAGGAGGGGAGGGAGAGCAAGGGGAGATGGACTGTGTGTGTGCGTGTGTGGAAAAGTGGGAATGGTAAAACAGAGGAGAGCGGAAGAGGAGTTGCCTTCCTCGCGATTAACCCTATCTCCCTCTCTTCCATCTTTTCTCCCTCTCTCTTTTCCCACAATTCCCCGTTTTCCACTCCCTTTATCTTTCCACAGGACGCTCCCTGTAGCTATTTCCCTCTCTCACAACCTCGCTTCATCCATCTTTTATTGATTCATTTTCCCTTTAAATTCTCGTATTTTCCAATCTTTCCCTTCCATTTCAATTCCTACCACTTCCTATTTTTTCTCTCTTCTTTCATTTGCTTTCTACTCTCATTTTCTCACTCTTAAATTAAACTGGACAAGATAGATATTGCGTGACAAATGCAATTATGTCACTACGTCAGTATTCAACAATCATGCTCTCATTTTCGCTTATTCAAAATCCTTTCTCCCTCTGCCACCGCCATTATATCTGTTTCTCATTACGTGCATTGCATTTTCCTCCGTTCTCTCGTCCCCTTCTTAACACCTCCTTTCCTTCTCCCTTCCTCATTCATTCTCCCTTATTCTCCCGCCCTTTTTCTTCCTCCCTTCGTTCTCCCTCCCTTATTCTCCCTCCCTTATTTCCCTCCCTTCGTTCTCCCTCCCTTCGTTCTCCCTCCCTTATTCTCCCTACCTTATTCTCCCTTCCTTCGCTTTCCCTCTCTTTCGGAGTTTAATGAGCTTGTTGTGTTAATCTCGGGAATCCTAAGCTTACAAATAGGGAGCGAGTGTTTCACGGAGTGCCCGAGCAGTCCAAAGAGTGGTTGTGGTGGAGGGGGAGAGGGTGT
The DNA here is from genome assembly GCA_028673005.1 of Tanypteryx hageni. Taxonomy (NCBI): domain Eukaryota; kingdom Metazoa; phylum Arthropoda; class Insecta; order Odonata; family Petaluridae; genus Tanypteryx; species Tanypteryx hageni. The sequence goes on along the minus strand of CM054115.1, from coordinate 181,532,141 downwards.
GCAGGGGAGGAGGGTTTAAGCGGGCGACGGTGTAGAGAGCTTTGGTGGGTGGGGCTGGAGGGGTATTCGAGAGGTGGGGGAAGGGAGAGTGGCGGACGGAGAGGGAAATCGGGGCAGTAGATCTCGGCGGTGTTTAATCGTTAGTTTCACAAGCATCGCATAAACCGAGTCTTTTCTGATTTTGCGTAAATTTTTATTAGTAATTATCAGATTCAATTTTTGGTTACATGACTCTGACTCTTAGGAGTTGCGTACAAATGGTGTGTACATTTGGTTGAAGGAATATTCATTTCCGCGGTCTAATTGAGAATACTTTAAAGTTGACCGTGTTAAGCCGCACTGAAAATGAAAAAATCGATTTAGGCAGTCAAACCAATAAATTTTATTTATTGGATATTAAATCTTTCGAAAATGAGAAAGAAACTCACGAGAAAACTTTTTTCTTAGTGTTCGAAATCAAGTATAATAATAAATTTTGCTTGGGAAGATAAATTAATAGTATTGATATAATTGACCAAGCAGAGTGCAACTTTATGGAACAGCTTTATACAAAATAATATTAAACTCAATATGTTAATGTCCACTTTACTTTTCTGCCAGACTACTGTGAAATATGTCGCGCAAAAAAGTAAAATGGAAATTTATATAGTTAATTTAACTTTATTTTGAGATGGTATTTCTCTACATCAAATATGATCCAATGGGAAATTCAATTGAGATATAAGACATTGATCAAGATAAATAACCCACATGCATTAATTATTAATCCAGATATTAAAATAAATTAATCATTGAATAATATCTGTCGAGATTGTACAATGGAAAAGAAAAAACTATGTAGTTTTATTTTATAATGTTTTGACCAAATTTAAGGAGACGGAGAAAAACATTCTGGCCCTGATTGATAATCAAACTCGGTTTTTTCACTACCCGGACGCATGCGCTTACCCAAGAGCAATTTAGGAAGACCGTTTCTCCTTTTAAGTTAAAGATTCAAAATGTGGAAGATTGGGCTCGATTCTTTATGCTCGAAACCCTGTCAAGACAAGAATTTTTCTTTTCTCGGTTGGATAAAAAGAAGCTGTGAATGTTTTCAGATACACTAACCATTTCGCTTTCACTTGAAATTATCGGAGAGCAATCGGATAGATCCCAGGAAAACCCTAACAGAAAAGGCAGAGATTTATACAACTCTGGATAATAATCAGTTTTCAAAATACCACGTGACTTACCGCGATGCAATCATCACCTGAAGTCAGAAATAATGGAGTAGATGGCATATTCCGAGAAATCGGAGAAAAAAAACAGCTGGCGACGGATGGAATATGAATAATAGATTGCTCATCGTAAAAATAGAACGTAACCGAGATCAATCTCTTTTACATGTAATATTATACAGAAAGTAATCTTTCACGAAGGTCATGTTGTATAAAACAGGGCTTTGTTCAGTAATAGCTGTGTGCTACACTGAGGTAGAATAAGGCTTAACCTTAGCCTCGCCAATTTATCAGCAATGAATAAACTCAATACGATTACACACGAATTCCATATTCCGCATGTTAACTTCATCCTCTTCGATCCAACATGAGGTGAATTCCCCGAAAATGTTTTCACACTTTATCCGCAACCCATAATATGTCAATGACAAAATTGCGTGCCATATGTGAGAATATACGGCATTGTTCGTAACCCGTTTCACAATCCTCCGCGATCCTATTGCACCACCCGCCCCAATCACCCAATGGGGTCTAATCCACCCCTCTTCCACTACGGAAAAAAACATCCTAGCCATCCCCTATCCCTTTAATCCATCCCACGCCTCACCCTCTTCCCCAGCCCTCACCCTCTTCCTCACCCCTCACCCTCTTTCCCACCCCTCACCCTCCACCCCCTTCACTTGGACATACCGGTCCCTTTCCCTTCGGCTGTCTTCCCTGGGGAATATACGGGACCCGTCCAAAAGGGAATGGGAAGAGGAGGAAAAAGGGTCAGGAGGTGGTTATGGACCAGCCGCCGCAGCATCCGAACCGCCAAACGCACGCACACACGCACAAATGCAGGGATCCGTGTTCCCACACTACGTCGACGAAAAGAGGAAGGGTAGGAAGTTGAGATCCAAGAGAGAGAGCGGGGGAGGAGGGAGAAAAGAAGGTGGGAGGAAAGGAGGAGAAAGGAAAGGAGGAGGAAGGAAAGGAGGGGGGAGGAAAGGATGGAAGAGGAAAGGAGGAGAGAGGAAAGGAGGTGGGAGAAAAGAATGCAGGATGGAGTTGAGAGGGAAGAGGTTTTGGTGAAGCAGGGTTATATGTGACGTGAGATGTTCTGTTGGCGTCTCGGAGAACTATAATTTTTTAAATATTTTTATTTTATTGCATAATGTGTAAGGTCGAACAATATTTGTCCAATTTTTCGAGATAAATGGATATCGTTGGCGAAGAATTCTTAAAATCCTGCAGCGAATGACCAAAATTCGTGGATGGAATTTGTGAACAGGTCCCTCTCACAATAAGCTCTGCTATCTTAACATTAATTCTCTCACAGCTCTGGGAGTGAGATCCCAAGAGTTTCTGAGCTGGGAGGAGGTCATTTGGAAGCCCGAGATGCCGGCAGCAGTATTGTTTATTATTCATTGCTGAAATTCTTCTTTTTCTACCTACTGTAAACAGAGTCTAGCAGGCCACTTGGCCTTATTAAGTTAAATATTATTCCTCGAGATTCAGGATCCATCAGATCTATTTGGAAGACAAAGGGGCCTTTTGCACTGTATTTATTTGGCATGAAACTAAATATAGGGTAGAAGGCTGAGCTCATCAGTGTAGATGTGAAAAGTCTCAGGAAAAAAACTCCCAAAACGCTATGTAGGACATAATGGATGAATTATGTATTCTTTCACAGATGTTGTTTTACTGTTCAATCAGATCATATACTCAATTATAAACCTATTTTTCTTTTGAAAAAGTGAATTATTAACATTATATTTAATAATGACTTGGTTGCAAAAGTTATGTGCAATTTCATAAACAGGTAATTGTGACAGCATAAGCTCTGTCTTTGATCTTTCTGCTGCTTACTTTCTCCATTATTGCAAAATTTGATAGAGTAATATTTTTAGATATCTACTAATAGAATATTATAATCTCATTTTCTCTGAATCTATGTTACTGTTCCATATCTATGGAGTTGTGTGGAAGAATGAGAAAACCGCTCATAATTCAAAAACATACCATTCTTTTTCGATCAAACTTTCACGAATTATTTGGCAGCGCAATTTCTATATTTTTAGCTGCTTGCCGTCTACATTTGAAACATGGGTTCGATTTCAGGAGTTTTTATTCTCATTTGATCGGCACGGGGATGCGTGTAGCACATTAATCATTCGCATATATAATTACTAAGAATGAAGGGGTTCGATGTTTGAAACAGTGTACGCCCAAAAGAACGAAACGTTGTTTTCCTTTCGTCGATTTTCGAATACGCGTCGAATCGATGAACAAATTAGTTTTTAACTGGAAAATTTGACATATTCTTCCATGAAAATATTCAGTCAAGGTGAATTGCATTTTTGCCGGTTCCTTGCATTTGCGTACGATTCACTTGAATGTCAACGTCACGTCGCATCTATCGACATATTCACGAACTTTCGACGCTGTTTGGAAGTTTAAACAATACCTTCGTTGCGACAAATAAAACGACAGTACCGAAAATAAACACATTCAGTTTTTCGTTGATATTATGTAAGTGAAGTAGAGATAAAAATTAAAATGCCATAAGATTACATGTGTCGTCACGTAAAATAGTCGCAATTCTAGCAAGAAAAAGTCACAGCTTTGGCTAGGTTGTGTAAATACACAATACACAATAGTGTACGTTTTTACTCTAATAATTTCGCGGTTCTCATCAGAAAACAAGAACTCGCTATCGCCAGCTGCCGCACAAGTCAATGGTCCGCCAATGACTGCGCATGGTTCACTAAAGGTAGGGTTACCAGACGTCCTCGTTTCCGAGGACATGTCTTAGTTTTTAGGGTATCCTCGGACGTCCTCGCGAATTTTACACTTGCGTCCTAGTTTTTTAAATAAAAAAATCACAACATGGTAAATTGAATTTTCATTAAATATTCCGCCAACTGCAAACACTATGTGCGCCGTATTTTATTTCGGCGAAAGAATGGCAATACTGTTAACGCTGGCAGCCCCGATCGCGATTCTGCTTCATTGCTTCCCTCACTATCTGACAGTTGTTGGGTGGAACTTGAATATTCTCTCCCCCCTCCCCCCCAAGTAGCATGCCAAAAATTCAGGACGGCGCAAAGCGAAATAAGTTTAATACTTATGATAAATCAACTTAATTTTGAATTATATTACATCTTATAGAGGGTTGCACACGTGAACCTCTTTAAATCTACATCCAAACCAACCCAATATAATAAAGAGATGGATTAAGCAATGGGATTGTGCCATGCGCAGGGAGAGAATAGTCAAGTTCTACCCAGTTGTTGTTTTGGAACATTTCTCTGGCAAGTGCACGAGTCTTCTGAATTATTGGTCTGTACTGCAGCTCCCTGATGCAGAGTATACTTGTTTAAAGTAAACAAATCTAGGTATACATATTCTGCAAGCTTCTAAACTGACAATTATAGGTTATAAAATATGATATATTGTCTATTTAAGGAGTTTCCTTCCTTTAAAAAAGGGAAAACGGCACATCATGTCTTTTGTAATATATGCAATACACATATTTCCATTGGAAACAAAGGAAGGTTGGAAATTACAGAGCATATCTCAACCATGAAACATAAGAAAAATCTACAATCAACAGCAAGTACATAAAGAAGAATAGATAATTAGTTTGTGCCACTCACGGTTCGTTATTTATTGCAAAAAATAAGTGAAAATGAAAAATAATATGACATTGAAAGATTTAAAAATGAAATGGAAAGTATGTGCGCTCAATCATTGGCATATATAAAAATATGGACAAAAAATTTGGAACAATTTAAAATCTTAAAATTCATGGAATTAAAAGATGTTCCAGAATGGGATGATATACCGAGTTCTTTAGATTTTTTAAATGAAAATGGAGTAAAAATCAATGATAGTAAATTATTTGACTAATTTATGAATTTTAAGGAATTTATTTCTGAGAAAAAGAAAGATAATAATTGAGAAAACTTAAAAGACCACAAAAAGTGGACTGAATATTTTAATCAATGCAAGAGCTCCGAGGTATATTCCGAACTTTTAAAAATTGCTCGATATACATTTTCTATTTTTGCTCACAATGGGAACGTAGAGCGTGTATTTTCGTTAATTGGCAATCAATGGAGCAACATTAGGAATAAAATGGAAACAAACACAGTAAATAATATTTTGCTTGTCACTTACAATATGAAAATGGATTGCAAAACATTTTATAATTACTTAATTTGTAACCCAGACTTGCTGTGAAAGATTGGAAGTTCCGATAAATATGTATTGTAATGTTTAGTAATAAATATAATTTTTTAAATGTCCTAGTTTTTAAAACTGAACATGTCCTAGTTTTTTTCCTACTTTGTCCTAGTTTTTTAATTTTAGATCTTGCAACCCTAACTAAAGGGAGTCCAAAATTTAAATGCAGATGCCCAAATGCCAGAAAATTAACAAAAGCGATATCTATGTTAGTGTTATGAGCGACAGATTCCAGAAACAGAGCAGAAAGCGATAATCGTTCTCATATATGGGGATTCTGTTGGTTCTTCGTTTGAAGACTAAAACAACAATGAACTGGTAAGGTCATCCAATTTGAATCTTGAGTACAACACACATCTAGATGGATTTTCTCACGTTCCACGCACGTTACATCTTTCTTAGAGTGGCTGGTAACCTACTAGGTGCGGAGCCTTTGTAGACTGCCCCACCAGTCTCCGTCAAACATTATCAGTAACAGTTTGCATTTAATTTTTAGCAGAACTATTCTTATTTTTATCGATTAAATCTGTTTTATTTACCATATAACTTTAAAAAAGAGGACATCTCAGCCAAAAACGAAAAAAAGGTAACATATCCGGAATTTTATCCTAAAAAGTGATCTTGCGACTCGGAGACTTTTTTTTTCTTGCAAAAGAGTTTCTTACGTGAATACACATGTAAAATTATTACATTTCAGTTTTGTTTGTATATTAAAGTTTGATTTTTATCCTGTTACAATTGTACCAATAGTTTTATTAAAAATACCCGTCCTTTTTTCTTACCCCATCTTGTGCCTTCATTCATGTGACTTTTTTCCTGTGACCTTTATCCTAGTCGTAATTGTAACTTTTTTCTGTGGCCTTTTTCCTACAATACCTAGCAACACAACACGCTTAAGCTCATTCTAATGCTCCATTATGCGTAAATCTCGCGATATCATTTCATTATATGGTGCCTTGAGATTGAAAACCCGCGCGGATTACAAACGGCGTGTTAAGGATAGATAGATAAATGTCTTTATTCGGGCGAAATTTAAACCATAAGATCCACTCTTACATTTAACAGAGAAAAAAAGGAATGAATTGCTGGCGAAGTTTTGTTTTGAATTCTAGGTAATTTGTTGTTTGTGCTAAGAGGTTGCCAAGGATTCTTCGAGAAGATGAAATGCGTTCCACTTATGACGGGTGGTTCCTCGAATGTTGGAGGCGTTTGAGTGTCCGTGAAGAAGGGGAGAAATAGAGATAGAGACTGAAGCGATGATATGCGCACAAGTGGAGGATTGGAATGAGGCGCAGAGGAGAGAGAGAGAGAGAGAGAGAGAGAGAGAGAGAGAGAGAGAGAGAGAGAGAGAGAGAGAGAGAGAGAGAGAGAGAGAGAGAGAATAGAGCGTGATGGGGAGGGGAGTGTTCGTGGAGGAATTCACGCAAACAGAGCACTGGAAATCATTTTAGGCATGTTGTTTTAGACGCATGATGCTCTCCCAAGAGAAAGAATCATCAGAATTGGTGTAAGACGATTTCATGTAAAAGCGGTGTAGAGTGAGCAAAATATCAGTAAATGACGCACTGCACTGGTTAAAACTGTAATCAAACTTTCTTACATAATTTAAACTATTTCTGATAAAATCTTTTTAATGTAAAATGGAGGGATTAAAAATTGTAACATTTTAAGTTGTCGAAGAAACTAGCCTAGCATGAATAGGAAAAATGAAAAAGAAAATAAAATGTAACCAACCTTCGACTTGAGAAAGTTTTAAGTATTTAAGTTTGACTGCATTATTATTTTTGCTTTTCTGCCCTTAACGCACGATGTGTCCCTTACATTTCACCGTAGCGATACGTGATTCCAGATTATTATTTAACGTGCGCAACGAAGATGAGAAAACCAGTCAGGACAATTATTGGCCAACCACTTGCCATTCAATTATGGAGAGTTAACTCCTTCAAAGAAGCGGAGTTTCGAGTCGCCGTGAGAAAGGAGATTTGTATCCTGTCGAAGAAGATTCGAGAACGTGGATCTCAAGTGCCTCTGAAGATCGCTCGTGATGTGAAGGAGATACTACACCCTTGCAGACGACTCCTCCTAGGTCTTTTCCTCATTCAGAGAGGGCAGAGGGAGGGGTGCACGTGGATCATCTACTGCCAGACGCACCACTCTGACCCAAACAGAGCCGCACACATGCAAGCCTCAGCCACAAGCACGCAGAAACACGCAACAAAACAGCACACTCTCCAAAAGACCGCTGATTAGATTGGGATTGGGCAGAAGAGAACTAGAGAGAAAATTCAATTAAGGGAGAAGTTGGGGCTTTTTGGGAGAGGGGAGGAGGGGAGGATAAACAGAAGAGGCGAGATACACGAGGGAGTGGAATGAAAAGTAGAGGGAGGGAGGGAGAGGAAGGAGGAGAAGGGAATTGAAAGCCTTTGCGCCCTCCGATATTAAGGTCGCGGATTCGAATCCGAGGGCGAATGAGTTTACGGTTGCCAACTAATCGGATCTGACCTGAACTCTCCAGGTTTACGGTGCAATCTTCAGGATTCAGGTTACATTTGAGAAATCATCTGGTTTATAAAGAAATCATACAATGCCTACGCCAAGAATAAATTTTTGGTGAAGGACAACACATGGACCAGATGAAATACAATTTAGGAATGACGTAATTCAAGTGATAACTCGTCATTGTTACGGTATTCGAAACGAGTTGCCCTGATTTCGTATAAATTTATAACCGATCCCGATCTAAGGCAATTACTGAAATCTTTAAAAAGCAACAGAAATATTCATGAAAACTCATATATTATTTATTTTTTTATAAATTAATGACATGTAATAGTAAATCAAAAAAGTTGGCGACTGTGAGCTTGACTTACGAAAATAATAAAATATATGTTTCAGTTTTCATTATGCGAATGATGACGAAACTATTTTTGTGTCAAAAGTTTTTCCATTCAAAATATAATTCAGTTAATTTAGTTTGAGATGGAAACCCTAGTTGCGATTATTGCTGTTCATAAGACTTTTGGAAAAGACCATAAAAACCTGTTTAAAACGTTGAGTACCTATTAGCCGAGTGGATGTCAAACAAATTTTCACGCAAGCAGACGTGAATTTGTTTCATATTTTTATAGCAGAGGAATTAATTTATTATTGTATTGAACTTTAATTTTTTTGTTGAAAATTTGCAACTCACATATGAATAATGCCCTAGTAGTAATCTTCTATGGATCACCTGACCTCCGAAACCACCAATACAAGATATTCACATTTGGCTCTAACAGACCCACTGAGACTCGGGTCGTGAGAACCAAATATGAATGAACGCGTTCAGAGCTAAGAATGGTATTGATATAGAGAAGGAAGAAAAAACAAAGGGAGAATGTGAGGAAATAAAAGTCCGAAGAGAGTGGATGTAAGATAATGTGAAGGATGTAGGAAGAGAGAACAAGATAGAACGGAGAAGAGGAATAAAGAAGGAAAAGGAAGGATAAAATGAGAGTGGAAGAAGGAAGATAAAGACAGCAGAAGGAAGGAGATGAGATAATGACGGAGGTAGCTGAGAATAGATGACCTCCAAACTCGTAAAGCCATCATGGCGCAACTCATAAATACGTCCAGATTTAAAAAATGGTCTCATTCGTTCGCTACGTTTAATCCCTTCAAAAGCGGCCTCATCTTCTATTTCTCTCTCCGCTAAATTGACTGCAGATAGCGAGCAGACTTCTTCTTAAGCGCGAAAGAACCTCTTGAGTGGAATCAATAAAGGAGCATTTGGCCGACGGAATGGCCTCCATTTGTAATTCAATATCGGTCCGCGGCTCTCTTTTTCCGCAAATATCCGCTACGTTCAAATTGAGTCTTCCGACTAATACTCAAATAATTTACACCCAGCTTATGTTGCTGGAACTTTAAATAAACACAATCATGGCCGGTGAAACATTTCCTACATTAAAATTCAGAAAGGTAGCACTACGACATGACATAGATTCAACTTATAATCTTTGAGTGAACCACGTTTTCAGTGCTTCCCTTAAATGATTATCAATTCTAGAATAAATCTAAATTATTTACTTAATTATAAAATTTCGTAAAATGAACATGAAAGCAAAATGACTGAACATATAGTATTCCCCATTCTTATTTCTTGAAACTCTACTACTGGTATATATTTTTTGTGTTGCATTATTTGATCGCAAACGTTTTGCGTGTTTCAGCTAGTTTTTTTTATTTCCAAAGGATTTGATCATTTTTTAAACAACTTAATCCATATGCCCATCGTCATCAGTCAGAATTCCAAATTACGTCGCTGATAGTGACCACACTCTTCAAAATGTTAGCTTGTTTTTCTCAATTACGGCCATTTCTATAAATTGAATGAATTTTCCTGAGAGGGCAAGTAATCGAAACTAAATGAAGCGATTCCTCCGCCATTCAAAGAATTTTTCCCATTTCCACTTGAACGCGTCTCGTTCATGATGCTTCATTAGAAAACGTGAGCGGGAGTTTTTCACTTTCTGCATTTGACGACGCGACGGACCAACCTGTTGCAGTTGCCAGAAATGCAATTGTTTGCGCGTTACTTGTAGGAGAGAGAGGGAAGGAAGGAGGAAGTTTAGAGAGAGAGGGAGTTAATTAGAAGAGAAGGAGAGGGGATGGAAAAGAGAGAAGTATTAGTGAGGCAAGTACTGAGAGAGAGGGGCCCTCTCAGGAAAGTAGAAGCTGTCGTAAAGTAGAAGAAAAGAGCGAAGGAGGCGCAGAAGGAGAGAAGAGGACCACTTGGAGATACGAGTGTCTGGGAAGAGCAGAGAGGAGGAGATAAGAGCGAGGTGAAGAGGGCGAGGGAGGGATAAAGGAAGATCCTTCGGACCTGTTGACCCACGAGAAGAGGAAAAAGATGCGCCCAGGCTGCCTTATGCAGAGTTATTTTAACGGCAAATGGATCGGGAGTGGGACCACATGGCGGGAGGGGACAGGGGTCAGGTATTCCGGTGTGAGGGGAGGAAATTGGGAGGTGGAGACGGGGTCAGGAGGATTATGAGATGGAAGAGCGGAAGGAGGGCGAGGGGAGGGCGATGGGAGGACGGGGGGAAGTTTGGGGAGGAGGAAGTGTCTAGAGCGGTGTTTCTCAATTGATGGGCCCCAAAAGGGTTTGAGGTGAACCTCGAAAGATTTTAGAAAATATGAGACCGGTTAACAGTACTTCAAAACTGTCGCAAAGTACCTATAGCAAAAATTTAATATTTTGTAAAAAGCAAACAATGAATTGCGAATGAAAATTTTAATAAACTCCAGTATGTATTTTTAAATAACCGGCTACTTTTAATCAACACTGTAGAACTTAGTTGAGTCGTATTGTCATAAAGTTTGGGAAACGCTGCTCTAGAGAAGGGTTTTTCAAAGTATGGGCCGCGGCACAATTGTGGGTCGCAAATGTTGAAAATGGGCCACAAGGCCCTCGCCCGCAAAGCATATAGTGCCTCGATGGGTAAAATGGTTATTACCAAATAAGCCGAATAGCTTCCTTAGAAAATGTCCCACCTACTCCCGCTGTTAGGGTACTTCTCATTGTCCTATGCCCTTCTCAAAATCAGATCTACTGCAGCACACTCGCGTAGCAAGGGAGCACCATCCGCTTCTTACTAATTATTTTTCTGAAAATGCAAAGCGTATTTTCCGAAATTTTATCTTCGAAAATCTTATATCTGAGGATAATTCCCTCAATGCTTATTTCCAGGAACCAGTCTTTAGTTCAACGAGAAAGTAATATCAGAGTTCCACGGTTAATTACAACTAATTAAAAATGAAGAAACCTGATAACCATAGAAATAATAAAAATTACTCCACATCAGGGACGTAACACTCGCAATCTCACGCACACTCCGGGCTTAGGAGAAACTACTCCACGTCACAGACTTTTTCTCACACACGCACAAAACAAAATGTTTTAGTGACTAGATGAAACACTTTGATGGCATCGATATTGTCCATAACCTGTCTCAAGAAACATTTACTAAACAATCTCTTAAGCAAAGGACAACTTTTGTTTCCCTCAAAAAGAACCTCCTTTGGATGATATTATAGGCATAGAATCATCCATTAAAAACTTGAATTATACTATCAAAAATCACGTAAGAGCTGCTTGAAAGATACAATTGGAACATAATATAAAAAACACTATAAATCACATTCCCAGTCCCGATGACAAACTCATCTAAAATTTAAAGACTTTTTATTTAAAAGCCGAGAAAGGAAAGTTCGTTGTCATCGAGTAATGAACCTGCCGGATTATTTTGAGAAAGTTGAACAATTACCTGAAAACGGACCTTAATCACTTCTCACAAGAAATCCAAGGACACCATAAAAAACTGCGCAAAACTCACAATCAGAAGAGGTCTTCTTACGTTATAAGATTACGGTTTCAAATTCTACTATCTCAATATTATATTGTTTACCTTAAGTCCACAAACCTGGAATTTCAATGAGACCTATTGTGTAATTACTGATTTTTACACTTATCTCCTTTCTAAATGGATAGTTGACGAATTAAAAATCCTACCTAAATATTTTGAAGATATCATTGAAAATGCCAAAAATTGAATACTTAGTGATTCCCAAGCGTTAGTTTCTTTTGATTTCACGTCTCTTTCCTAGCATCCCCACAAATACTACACTCGAAGAGTGGCTCACTAATATAAGTGTTTATCCCGACATATCCGTTGAATAAATTTAGTTTTGTAAACTTTGCATTGAACAAAGTTTTTTCCTATTCAACAACATTTTTACAAACATCAAGACTGAACAGCCATTGGGAACCCACTTTCACCTTTTTTGGCCAATTTATTCATGGACTTCTTTAAACAAAAACGCTCAATTAGTTACCAATAGGAACCCAGAGAGTGTGTGAGATTGCATGAGTGCTAGGTTCCTGGCGTGGAGTAATTTCCCTTAAACCGGCGTGTTAGCACTTACTTTTCATAATTTTTATGGTTATTGGTAGGTTTCCTCATTTTTCATTAGTATCAATCTTCAGTGCTTATCTTTTATCCCCACCTCCTACACTTCCTTTCCAAGTTTCTTTGCGCTTACGACTGTAAGACGAAAGTCTTAAAATCACTTTGTTTTGGGAGGTCGTCGTTTGCTTCCTCGTGTGAAAAGAGTTAGGAAAGTGATTTGTCATTAAAGATTTTCCTTTGATTACAAGAACAGAGAACCATCTGTGCACATGTACAGCGTGGCCGAACAGTATGCTGACGGACGTTATGCCGACGGACGGTATGCCGACGTACGGTATGCCGACGGACGGTATGCCGACGGACGGTATGCCGACGTACGGTATGCCGACGGACGGTATGCCGACGGACGGTATGCCGACGGACGGTATGCCGACGGACGGTATGCCGACGGACGTTATGCCGACGGACGTTATGCCGACGGACGGTATGCCGACGGACGGTACGCCGACGGACGTTAAGACGACGGACGGTATGACAAGAGGACTGACTTTATGCCGAACGGTCGTTATGCCGACAGGACGTTGTGCGGACAAGATGGGAGAGCCGTCCGAAGTATAAACAATTGAACGGTTAATGTGAACTGCCATATTGAACTGAATATTGAACGTGTAGATTTAACCGAGGGAATTATAAAGTATCGAACGGGTAATTTGGACCGCCAAATGTACAAACAATATAACGGGTACACTGTGCCGCCAGACATATCAACAGTTGAAGGTGTAACTTGTACCATCAGTGGAATATGATATTGTAAGGTTAGTTTTAACCACCAAAAATATAGTAGTCAGTAGTATAAATAATTGAAGAGGTAAAGTGTAAAACCCAAAGTATTAAAATTTGAAAGAGCATGTGTACAGCATTACGCAAGATACCGTTCTATATAAAGAAATAAAAAAACAGGAGGACCATCAGTCGCTGGGTGAAGACTTAAGAGCCATTTCAAAGTGGTGCAAAGAATGGTAATTTGAAATTAATTACACTAAAGGCGCCGCTGTTACATTCTGGAAAAGTAAGAAGATAGAAGAAGTTTTCGAGTATAAAATAGATGGAGTAAATATTCAAGCAGCCGAGTATGTAAAATATTTAGGAGTAACCATTTGTCGAGATATTTCGTCGAGTTATAGGCGCGGCCAACAAGAAACTGGATTTCATAGGTAGAATAGTACGGAACACTACAGAAAAAGTACGTGAAACATGTTACTTATCACTGGTTAGATCACAAGGGGAATACGCCTCATGCATATGGGATCCGTACGAGAAGAGACATATAAAATTTAATTAGAAAGAGTGCAGCGCAGAGCAGCCAGATTCGTAAAACAAAAGTACGAACATAAGGAAAGCGTCACCTCATTATTGAGGGATTTTAACTGGGTACCATTGGGGGATCGTAGATTGAACTCAAGGTTGCAGCTTCTGGAGAAATATATTTATTTATATTATATTTATTATTTAATATTTTAAATATATCACATAATATATTTAGTTTCCTTCTATTTTCCAATGATTCCCAACCTAGCGATTTATCATTTATACTACACTTTCAGTTTTCTTATGCTTCCCCAGAACGTATCTGGCAGCCTTTCTTTGAACCTTTTCTAACTTTTTATCAATCCCACCTCGTACGAATCCCATACATTCGTAGAATATTCCTATTTGGTCTTACAATGGATTTATACTCTAATTCTTTTGTGGTATTGCCGCTCCCCTTGAGGTTCCTCATCACCAAATGTAAGGATTTATATGCCTTTCCCACAACATGATCGATATGCTGCCCCCACCCAATATTAGCTGAGATATTTATTCCCAAATATTTACAGTACTTATGTTTTTGTGGGTAACCATAATGGCTTCTGTTTTTTCTGTAATAAGATTTATTTTCCATTTTTTTGCATCGTTATTGATGTTGTATTAGATTTTCTCTAAGTTTCTTTTAATTGGGTATGTATCGCCCATTTGTGATTTTGAACTGCATCCGTCAATTAGAACTTCCATTTTACATAAATACTTGAATAAACTTATACTCGTACCTCGTTAAATGACATCCGTCAAGCAACAACTGAAATTCATATTATCTCTACCATGCTCTTATATTATCTGTAAGGTATAGAATAAAAAATATATTCGGATAGAGGACTTCATTTACCACAATAAGGTCCGCGAGACCACATAATTATGAATTATAGTTTCGGAGATAAAAATTCGAGAAATCCCGAACAAAACCTAATATTTTGTTTGCATCGATTGCGGCAAACAACAATTAAAAATCCATATTTTTCTCTCCCCTGCTCTTATATTATCTGTGAGGTATAGATTTGAAAATTTTAAATTAGAGAATCGCCCAATCTTTCGATATCGTCTCATACGTATTTATTATAAAAACACCTTTTAAATCTCTGTGTATTCCATTTATGGAGTATACTTTTCAATCTTGTTACTCTATTTAAGCTTCTATCTCCAACTAGTAAATTTAAAACTTGCTCATTTGAGCGTTGTGCAGCATCATTATTACCGATAAATTTATTCAATACTACGCTTTTATTAGTAACAACAAGCATTGAATTACAGACGATTTAACGTTCTCTGAGGTAAGTTGAACTACGTGGATGGAAATTTTAAACTACACCCCGCTGCTTGAAAAGTCATTAAAAAGCCACTTATTAAAAATAAATAAAAACGTATACGAATTTTTAGAGAAAGGTGAAGTGCTGATACACTATGAGTACTTTTTATACTACTCCACTTACTAGGACATCCATTAAACAATTTTATTCAACCGGCCTTTTCGATATAAAGCGGAGAAATGTATGGTTCGCAGACGTAAGTTATAACGGGTTTCACTGCACTATCGCAAGTACAAACAACACTTTATCCGCGCTTAAGAAAAAAATTTGCTCACAATTTATTCCTTTCTGCATGATACTCAAAATATAGGCGGAAAAGAAGAAAATTACATAGTATAATATAAAAGAATGGCAAAATATGTTTGCGGTGCGCTGGGAATGAAATGTAGGCGCTGTATGCTCTCATACCTAAACTGTTTGGCGTGACGTAATTTTCGTTCCAAAGAGGCCTTGGGGCGGCACGGAGGGACGACAAAGAGGTAATAAGAATCCGTATTCTTGGCAAAAAAGATTCCAGATTACGTTATCTCCAGACGACCGTCCAAACTCCTTGAAATGTCTCGAGCGTGCGATGAAAGTTAGCTGCTTAAGCCTTGATTTTTTCTCCGCCTCTTTATCTCTCTATCTTGTGGTTTTATAAGCGCAGATAAAAATCCTTGATTGCCGCGTGCTTTTGTTCGTAGCCGCGTGCGTCAGCGCACTTAAGGAGCGAGGATTACAGCCTCCGTGGACTTGGAAAACCTTTGAAATGCAAAAGAGGATCGAGGAAATTACGACCGATAAATATACAGTTAAAACGCGCGGAGAAGTGGTCTATTTGATGGTCTCATCAAGTCAGTTATGTACGGACACTTACATACTTATATTTCTATAATTGTATGTACATGGAAGTGTACGCGTACAAACGTAAATATTATTTTACTAATCACAAATTTTTAATCGAGGTTCGCGGCGAAGTTGCCAGTTAAATTGTGGGCCTCAATAAAAAAATATTGCGCAAAAGTAACTTACATCATCACCGTGTGCTTCTTATCCAGTCAACTCCTTCATAAAACTTTCTCAAGCAGATGTCCTCTTAAAGTATTTTATCACTCACACACGTGCTCTCCTATACTCTCCTCTTTCGTATACGCCTTTCATGGGCAGACTGTCTTGCAATTTCAATACCTGAAAAACGATTTTTTTTCTCTTCATAATACCAAGATATTTCTTCTTTAGCACTAATATTATTTTGCATCCATTAAATGGTGAAATTTATTAAAAGTGCTCTGTAATTGCTCCATTACTTTGTGAGGAGAAAAGCCGCCATAATGTATCCTCGTTTGGGAAAATTTTAACTAGTCAAGGAATATTTAAATCACTTCATCAAAATATTAAATATCAACGGGTTAACAGGCTACTATTAAAGCGAATAACTTAAAACTAGTCTCACTTATTGAATATTACTGCAAATGTAGTTATTTGTCTAAACTAATTCAAGAGTAAACACTTCATAATTTTTAAAAATTTTAGAATTGCCACTGAAGACGGCTGAATTGTAGCCAAAATACGCATATGGCTTTTCATAACCTTGACGTGGGTGTTGGAGATTCCTGACATGTGCTTTTTTCAATATTTTTATATTTAAGCGTTGATTCTTGTATTAGTTTTCAGCTTCGAGACGAACTTGACAATTCTCTCTTTATAAACTGAGATCCTTCGTAAGGAACCAATAATTTTCAGCTTTGAATATAAACTTACTTGAAAAATGAAATGGTTTTAATTCACAACCGCATATCGTCCCTCAACTTAAAAATATCTTCTTGATATAATTCACCAGGATTAAACCATAACTTTCCAAAATGAAAAGTTGACGAAAGTTATTTTTCGCGAAAACTTTTTATGGCGTACAGAGGATTTAATACAGAACATAAGTAAATTATGAAAAAGTTTCATCTGCCTAAATTACTTGCAAATGCTGAACGTGTGAAAAAATAAAGAGAAAAACCCTTAATAAGAAGCTAAAAATCCCTAGTGGACAATTTTTAACGCACAGAAAATTCAAAATCCGTATATTACTATAAGGCAGGAGTGCTGTAAAAGACAGAAAATCCGAATATGTATTTGAATTACATTCCGCAAAATGGACAAAATAAATTAGTGCATGCAAAGTCACAGTAACATGTTTCCTATGGGTATTTAGCTTGCTGATATAATTGACATACAAGTATTGTTGAGATTATTTCGAAAGATAATTATCGATTTTGCATTAAGACAATCCCATCTAATAACTAAGATTCAACAGTCATAAAAACGTTTGGAATCTGCAGTCGGCAAATCGTTGCTTAGGACGACAGGCATTGCAACAAGTTATCCTTACCTTTTTTAAGAAGGTCACTATATCATCGATTTGCTCAAGCGGGATTGTTACTTCTTTTACGTCACTGTTGTGACGTGATACTCAAAAGCAATAGTTTATTTTTCTAAACCGCCATCTTACTTTGAATATTATTAGAGGAATTATTTCCTTTACTCCATAATGGCTTTAAATAAAAATAATAAAACTATAAGAAGATACAATCGTAATGTACCTTTGGTAAGGAGCCTGTCTTCTCTATAAATTGCATCAGCGTCTTCACACACCGTAACATATTATATTCATGTTAGAGTGTCACCGTCACTGTTTATTCATTCGCAGAGCAGAAAAGTGTTCTTTGCCGCAGTAAATATTTCTCTTCTCCTCCCTTCAATGTGGCTAAGGCCAAATGTCTCAACTGAACCAAAAGAAAAAATTCCGCTCACTTTTCCTCTCCCGTCTTATTGCGTTGTTTCATCTCAATCTGCATATGGTCGTATATCATCTTTCCTCAAGGTCCGCTTTTATTAACCACGTTAAACTAGATTCCATAGACTTCCATTAAGTAACGATGTTTATTGTCGTTCGTGTGCAATGATCAAACCATTTTCTCACCACCTCTGAGCCAATGTTTTATTTTATTACCTGATATTTCATGAATGTTCCAATTGCATGCCGATGCCTCATGATTCACTAACATCGTTTCGAGAATAAACATTTTTAATATAAATATTCTTTATAGTTTTCATAAACCTTCATTCTTTCATCATCTCGACAGTTTTATAGCAGTACTTGGACGAAACATTCGTAGTCCATATACATACAGGATAATATATTATCGATTTAGGTAATGCCAAATTATGACCCGAAAACCGACGCGTCAAATATAAAATATCTCATTTGTATTCTTACAACTCTCCCAAAAATCTACGATTGAACAAAAAACTACAAAATGCATTGTTATGAATCATTTTAGAATAATTATTCCACGACTTACAATTTCGATTTAAACACGTTACAGGACACAGCACGATTCAAACGAAATGAAGCCTAAAATAGTGATTCCCCAGAGTCGCGGGGGGTCCTCAGTAGTGTATCGAGGGGTCCTCTGTAGGGTCGCGAAGTGTGATCAGAAGAAAACTTTCCAGTAAGTCAGATTGCATCTACTTATTATTGAAATGATCCCTAACTTATAACAGTCATGGAACATGGTTAGTAGCCGATCAAGCCACCCTCACCTTTCAAAGCTTTTAGCAATTATGTGCGAAAATGGGTGGGAAATGCGGAAATAGTAGAGCAACCGAAAATTTACTGCTTCCTCTTCTGCCAATTTATATTGTATCTTCTCTAAGTTATAAGTACGGGTCACGAGGTCCTATTGGTTATCAATTTATGGGCGAAGCATAAAAAGGTTGGGATCCAATAGCCTAACAGAACTGGAGAGCAGAAAACCAAGTTTTAAAACAAGAATATTATACACATTTTACATTAAATGTATGCAATATATAAAGATGTAATAAATAGATAGTAAATACATATTTAAAAATATATATAGTTTTTTATTCCTTTGAAATTTTTTTATTTTTGAGAAATGCATTCAAACATGTAATTCTTTTCATAGTGAGGTAAAATGTTTTTCTTGGTGTTCGGTACAAATTACGTTTTGGATAAAAACTGTGTTTTGGACAAAAAAAGATGTTCCAGTTAGTGATGGGCAATACGCTACCATTTTTGTATTGTTAACCTCATAAGCGTTGCTAAAGAACGAGTTTATGTGTAGGGAATGACAAAATGAGAACATCACCTTGCGATTTTTGAGATGCATACTAAGTGTTATTTACATTCGAGAGCTGTCGCAAAAATATCTCTTTAAATGGCTATTACGTCTGCGACTCCGTCCGAATCTCTTCGAAGCGTGTCGCAGCGCCATCTTTCTCCCATTTATCATCGACCGGAAACCTTTTTTTCCCTTTCTCTCGTTCGTATGGGCGGGGGATTCCCATTCGGGCACAATGATGCGAGTGTGTTCCACGGACGAAAAAACTGAGGTCTCCCGAACTTCCTGGAGTTGGGGCGTCTCCTCCCCAGATGAAAAGACTTCAACCCCTCTGACGCCACCCGGAAATATTTCCTCCTCACATACTCTCCCCCTTCCACCCTCCCTCCTCCTCCCTCCCTCACCCCATCTTCCTCCCCTCCACCTTCATCACCCTTCATCTGCAACACAGCAAAGCACAATCTACTCCGTGATTTTTTTGTGAGTTCCTCAGCAGACGCCAGGTGGGGCACAAGACGCTCCGTTCGCCGTGGAATGCGGGGGCAGCGCGTGGGAACTTTGCCCCTTTGCTCCCTCCGTCCCCATACTTCCTCATCCCGCCCCCTCGACTACTTATTTCGCCTCCTCCCCCACGCTGTTTCCTTCCTCCGAGCGCATTTGCCGTTTGATGGGCTTGAAACTTCCGGTCTGAGGCGGGATGGGAATGCAATCTGCAGTTCATTCGTTTTCGCCGCATCCTTCACATTCCCGATCCGACCTACACGTCGTTCTTACAGCGTATCTTAGACTCCTAATTATTTCGCAAATATTTTTTTGCTCGTTCCGCACGTGTTGGATGAGTTTCGTTCTATCGATGATCTTAGGAGTAGAATAGCTAAAAAGAAGAATAATTTCGGACTAGATACGAATATTCTCTGAAAAGCACTTAAGGAGGAGAAAATTCGTGTGTTTTTGTGTTGCGTTGGACTACTTGATTCAAAAAATATTTTTTCGACTTCGATCAGTGTGTTCCGGATGAAAAATATTCAGTCCTTAAAACAAAACCTTGTCTGATTCAAGCGGATCGTCAATTTTAGAAATTATTAAAATTTATGCAAAGCGGAATTTATTGCAACTAATCACCTGAAAGATCGGTGAGCTTATATTCATTTTCAATTTGTAACAAGATCTCATTAATCTAAATGTGATACCTTAGAATAAGATACCTCATTTTCTTTTGAAATATTGTCCAAAGGGGTATAGCAGCCGGAGTTGTATGGATTAACGGCTCAACAATTAAGAAAGAGAAAACTAAAAAAATCGAAATTCAAAAAGGTTTATAATAGTCCAAGAGACTGATTAGCCAGAAAAAAATAAGGCTTGAAATATGCTGGTCGATAAATAATAATAATTTGATTATTTGAGCTTTTGTAATACGGATTTTTATATGATTTTCTTTTGAATTCTCTTGCCCACAAGTGCGTAATGATGAAATCTAAAATTAACGCCATGGCTTCCGTTTCCATGCATTGCCCATTATATTACAAAATACAGAAATGAAGAAATCTTGTATTCATACGAATACGGTTTTTTCCATTTGCCGCTGACGTATCGAGACATGATTATAAACCATGCCTCTTGCGTATCAATTTCCGCTCCGCCGCCAATGCCCTATATCGTAATGTCTTTTTTATTAAAATGACGCAAAAAATAGATAAATTGCTGCATGCAATCTGAGCACCTCGGATTAATTTCATTCTTTGAATTTTGTCCGCGATATTTATTCATTTATTGTTGATAATATATTTGTGATTTTGCTTAACGGAGTGGAATAAGGCCTTACTGTCCGTGCGCTATATTTGAATTTTCTTTATTTAATGTCTCTTCATCACAAAAATAGCAAACAAAAATTAAATAAAAGTATTCCAAGACTTCCGAATGAAGTGTAGACCTATATAAAACGTAGATGTGTTCATAAAAGCTAAATAGTGACGTACCGGAAAGGTCTTCCGCAACTCATATTTCTCGATATTGTGCCCCCTTGGGATTTCCGCTACAACACTGGCGTTAATAGCTGGATAAATGCCATCCATCACCTAAATTCCGGCAGGTCCGGCTTTATTAACTTATCAAGCAAGTATATTCATATTTAATAATATCTCTAATGAATTGTTGTTATTATGGCACTTTTACGTAATTAATTTTTTTAAATTTCCCCAAGTTTATATCTTCCTTCGTTCCAACGTTCCGTTATAGCTCATCCAAGAGGGTACGTCTCATTGTAATTAGAAGAGGCTGTCTCCCTTCTCCCAAGAAGGAGCAACTTTCTTCTCGTCCTGCTCCCCTCAACAGAATAAGGAGCTTCCGCCAAAGAGGTCCAAAGGCCATCCCAGAAGAGAGAAAACTGTAATGCCAACCATCAACAAGCAGCATCCCATGCTGTGTGTGTGTCGGGTTTGATGTGTGGGGGGAGGGGGCAAGGGAGAGGAGGGAGGAGGAGAGAGAAGGGGTGCAGAGAGGTGCGCATCGCAGGGCGCCACTTCCGGGTGGGGGCACCAGAAGGGTGCGGCACTGTCGTGGAAAGGAAGCGACGGCATCCCGTCGCACCCCATCACATCCACGATCCCCACGCATACCCCTCGATGCTCCTAAATGCGGGAAGTTGCGACCCCTTTGGGTGGGCGTAGAGCGCGGGGGTGACGCCGAGGGAGACGGCTTGAGAATGCGGAACCAACTGGTGGAAGATAATTGATTTACGCAAGACGTCGAGTTTCCAAGAGAAATGGGTTGATGTAGGCTCGTCCCTTCGCAAAATATGTCCACGGTTTATCTAGATTAATTTGAGACGAATATTTTTCAGACATTGTGAAAAAAATTTGGACCGACGAAAGAATAATTGAAATTATGCAGCTGCTGAAGTCACGAAGGCACGTGACATTCTCCATCCGACTGACCATTAATCAATTTCTATGACTTTTAGCGCCGTCTTTGAAGGTATCATATGATTAGGCATTTGCGCACATACTGAGTGTAGTTGTGCTGGTTTAATGTTGTATATATTTTTACTCAACATGTCATATTTAAAAAGAAACTACATATAACGTATCCTTGACGCGTTCGGTACCACGTTATTTTAAGCATGGTCCTCTGACATTCGATTCAGATGTCATTCAGTGAATTCCAGCCCAATTGTGCAGAAAATACGTACAATCGCAGTTTCTCCGGAACCGAGGCAAAATAAAGTTGTCTAGTTCAATTAATTTCTTAATAAATTCAATAGGAAATGCCTCTTGGCTGAAAAAAGTCAAGAACAAGCACTTAAAAATGTTCGTCTCAGGTTGTAGCTATTGGAGATACCCGAAACAAATATTTTTAAGTGCTTGTTCTTGAATAAATTTCTTAATTAATTTTTTCTTTGGTGAATGCTTTTGCATTAGCTTTGAGGGTACAAGAGGCAAATTTAAGAGTTAATTATACTGACATATACATATAAGTACGGGAGAAACTTGAAAAGCAGGAAAAAAAATTCTGATTTCAAGTTTTTCCCATGTTATAAATCAGTGGTCGGAAACCTATGACCAGTGGGTCAATGAGTTACGCGACATCACTATTTGTGTGACCCACAAAGCTGAACATGTTTAGAAGGGTTTATGTTTTGAAAATAAAAGAGCAATTCAATCGATTAAAAGAGTTAATATCCAGGTTTGAATTTTCTTTTCGTCCAAAAATTTTAATCGACCCATCGCATGTTCCAAAAGCCATTAATTGACCCACAATCAAGAGAGGTTACCGACCACTGTTCTAAATTATGCCATTCACATAGAGGTCTACGATCCGTTCTATCCATCATATACACATGAACCTCAAGAAGAATTCCATCTAATCACCACGTTCTTTCTTTCTCTATTTGCTGCCATAAAAATATTATTGTATACATTATATTGAATCCTTTAGTTATTGGATTACAAATCCTTCCCTAGATTTCCTAATCTTCCTTGGTGAAATTATTATTCAATCTACCAAAATCCTCCAGAGAACTCGCTTAATTTCCTGAAATATTCCTATAAGACCACTTTTTCGTGTCAAATGAAATATCTAACATTTATTTAACTATTTTAACATCGACCATTTCAAAAATATACCTTAATATATTATTCCATTCACTAAATAATTAAAACGATAACAGATTAAAATTTTGAGGTAAAGAAAGAAAATTCATGATAAGGAGAGACTTAGTGAATTGGAAGTCAACCAGATAATGCTAGTATGCTAAATGAGCTTCATTGCTTGCCATTTTGTCAAAAAATTTAATTTCCATAATTACTGCGATTGCTGCATGTTCTTCGTGTAGTCGAGAAAAATATTATTATTATAAAAATCCCTTTATGGTATTGTATAACAATTCTAATTTAATCAACTGACATGCCTATTTAAATCAAATCTCTTTTCTCCTAAGATTGGGAAAACTTACTAAAAACGAAAAATATCCTAATTTTCGGCCAAATCACCGAAACCCTCCTTCCCGCTTTCACGGGCCTAAGCACCAGTTTTCCATAATCAACCGAAGAATTCCTCCTTCTTTCCCTCACTTCTCTTTCCAACTCCCGCTGTGATTTGCCGACAAAGAGACCGCCGCTTTTCCGCCTTTCACGCGCAGTTGTCTCCGTCGCAAGGAACAACTCAACCGCGGGAGAATGAGAGTCGCCCACGAGCACGCCTACGCAACGCTCCACTCGGCCCACAATGCCGCCGTGCGCGCGAAAGACGCACAATGCAGGTGGGCATGCGACCCCGGCGAACCTCCGCCCGAGGCGGACACTTCCTTCCTTCCGCTCTCCTCTCCGCCTGTTATCTCTTTTAACGGATAAGGCGTCAAAACCGACGCCGCAAAAGACATCTCAATGAGTAAAAGGTCTCGCTCGGACAAAACCAAACACAACGGCACCGTTGGGTGCCCATTGTGACAGGAATTACAACCCTATCAATGGTGGCCACCCCCTTCCCACGCCCACCGCCCCCTCCTCGACCCTTCGGCCTCCCGTGTCCGTGGAATATGAGTTCGCCCTGCCAACACCTCTGCCCTCCCGCCATTCTGACCCCTGCCCTCCATCCCGCCCCTTTCGTCCCACTCCTTCTGCCTCCGGCCCCACCTGACCTCGGCGCACTCCCGCTGCCAAGAACTCTCCCTCGCCTCCCACGCCTCTCTTTTTTACGTCCCCGGAGTATGGCTTCCGGGCGGCACTTTTGAGGGATGAGAGAGAGAGAGAGACGCGGGAGGAGGAAGTGGAAGGAGGTTTGGAATGAGAGGAAACGCAGAATAGGTAGAGAGAGAGGGGAATGGACGAAGAGAGGTGTCGGTGGGGTACAAACGAGAGAAAAGGAACGATTGGAAGGGGGAGATGAATGGACACTCGTCGGCGTATCGTAACGTAACTTAACTGAAAGAGAGCTTGAATGAAAGCATCAAAATGATGTCAGTAGCCGAACCAGCGAAGGTGGATAAAAAAATGTTTCTGGAAAATGGGAGGACGACTGGGCCAGCGAAAATTTCTACGAGCATAAAAATTCACCCGGATATTGTTCGAAAAAAGTGGGCAGCAATCGAGCGTAATTCTATAAGGTAAAATTAAGTCACGAAAAATGAAAATCTTGTAATCAATTCTGAAACGACTAAAGTTAAATACTGCGACATGCTATGACATCAAAATTTTCGATTCCTAATGATAACAAAAATATTACGTAAAATTAGAAAAACGAACTAATTTTTCAGACCATTTTTCTGCGACGAAAATTTTTAAAAATCTTCACCAGGCATTTAAAAAAATTTGCTTTCCAATTATGCTGAGATTTAAAATTTCCAAACTTATATTGATGCGAGCTACTACCTTTCAGGATAAATGGCAAAATATTCAGTCAGATACAATGTACGGCTTTGAAAAAAAACTGACATAGTATAAAATTTTCCGATGAATTTTTAAGTACTTGTGCACACTTATGAATCTTACTAACTTTTATGGACCAGCATATAATTTTATTATTACAGACAACTTACAACAACACTTATATAATCTTATTATATTTGAAACATCTGGCGCATATGTAAGTAATATTAACTCAATTACGTGAACTTTGAAATCGCTAATTTGGAAATACTCTTGCCTACACAATAGAAAAAATTTTCCCTTGGTGTTTTGTATTCCGCTCTGTTAGCTGTAGAGAAGAAATTTTCTAAAGATGCAAAAGTTAAAATTTCAGGACATTTATAGATTTTAATTTCCCTAATTTGAAAAAATTAGATAAAACACCCATTTTTACTTAATTTGAGCTGTCTTATAATTAAATGAAATAAAAATGCTGTTCGCTGAAGTACTGTTTCATCAAATCCAAATGAGCCTTTAAGAACAACAAATAAAAACATGGGAGGAAACAACAAAGAGACACCACACCTGCCCACAGAAAAATATAATTTAATTTAACTTCTTTCTTTATATCAGTGCTGCTCAACGGGCGAAGGGATTTTGTGCGGCCCGCGAAGTTATGCTGAAAAAACAATCCGAAAAATGCAACACACAAATTCATACATTTTTATGAAAAATATGATAATACAACTTTTAATATTGAAACGTTAACCATATAAACCCCATTTAAAATTGATTTTCATTGTATGGCACTTCAGAATATATACATATATGCGATTTAAACTCTAATCCGGTCCGCCGAAAAATTGTCAACTTTCATTGCGGCCCGCCGAAGGATTCGCAACCACCGATGCGGCCCACAAAGTAAAAAGGTTGGTTCCACTGCTTTAAATCATTAAATATAAACGTTATTGAATTTTGTCATTCCATATCGTTAAAGAAATGAGAAATTTTAAAGTCATCGGGAGATAAGTATTTCTTGATTCCCTTCGTAAACTCTAATTAGTCTGGACCTAAAATTGATCAACCTAATTACATAACTTCTCATATGCCACTCTTAAGAATTTCGAGATGCGAAGGAAAAGGATCGTTCGTGTATTAAACCAGGCCACCCGTCAAAAATGCAGAAGAATGGCAATGCAATAAGCGGATTACACAAAACTGCGATTGGAATAAGAAATGAGACTGATTTGGCTGGGGGAAGGGTGGGGGGCGATGAAAAGAAGGGGAAGAAACGGAGGGAAGGAAGAAAGGGAATGTGACGGTGGCAGGGACAAGGTAGGAAGGAAAAGCAAAAGAGGAAGCAAGAAGGAATGGAGGAGATAAGGAGAAAGAAAAAGGAGTGAAGGAAGAAAATAGGGCTGGAGGAGGAGTGAGGGATGGATTGTGAACTTTTAGCTAACTTCGATTGTCTCCTCCTGTGACGGTGACTTCTGTGGCAGGGATCCGTAAAAGTTGGACAGCGGTTAGTCGACCGAGACGAAAGGAAAAGAGGGTTGGAGGACAAGGTGGTTGGGTTTCCGGAGAGAACAGTGGGTGAGAGGGCGAGGGGTGGGTGGGGGCGTGGAGGGAAGTGGAGGGGGGAAAGAGGGCGTGAAAGGAAGGACGGTTTGAGGAGGGAGTGAGGAACGAAAGGGAGTTTAAGATGCGGAAAACAAGTGGAGAGCGAGAGGAGGAAAGGGGGGAGGAGAGAGGAAGGGAGGGAGGAGAGAGGAAGGGAGGGTGGAGAGTGGGAGGGAGGAAGGGAAGGAGAAGAGTTACACATTCGCGTGGGAATCGGAGTGCGACGGAGGGAGAGACTCATTCGGAGACCAAAAGGCTTCCGTCCAAAGGGATCTTCAAATTACGATCGGTGATTTAAAAAGGCCAACTGAAATTCTCAAAATGCATGACGACCGTTTCCTTCACTCAAAGCAACGATATTACGTCATTTATCTATAATTGGCCCACCTTCGATTCTGTAACAGAAATAGCGAGAAAATCGGTTATTTTCGTATTTTGAACGACGAAGTAGTTCCGTTACAATTTATTTTAATGACTACCAACGTTTTGCTTTGAAATTATGCTTCTAAATAACAGCTGCATATTAGCTTATGAAGAACAGTCTTTGATTTTAGTTTACTGATTTCTTTCTATGAACCTTGGGGGCCGCAACTTAGTAAAAATCAGCCATCTAGGCAACAATTAATGAAATGGTCTGTTTCATTGTACTCGTATTGTGTGCAACAGTTTGACTTTCTTTGAAAAGAACGCATCTTATATACCGATGAAGCAATGTATTATTTTACTAAATCGAAGGCCTAATTTCCATATATTGGAGAATAAATACGATAAACGTAGACTTCAGAAATTTCTCTAAGTGAATAGTTGACTCCATTCCCACTGAGGACGAATTGCAAGTATTTTGTCTCATTTGGCACGGCAATGATTTCCTTAGCAGCCCACGTTTACGCGGGATTTTAGAGAGGGTGTTTTTCGGGCATGTGTTAAAAGACGGAAGGTGAAATAAGGGGAAGAGGTACGGATGGGAAGGGAATAACGGAGGTCTCTGAAGAAAGTGGGCGTGTCTCCCATGTCTCGTGTTATATGCGAGACTGGAAATGTCCGAACAAAAATACTGCTCCATACAGGGAGGGAGTGAGGGTTGAGTGGGAAGATGTAAGGGACAGAATGAGGAGGTAGGACGTTGTGGAGGGAGAGATTGACAAAGGGAGAGAGGGAAGAGAGAGAGAGAGGGTCCGTAGGAAGGACGTTGAAAAAAGGAAGATGAAAAGGTGTTGGGAGAGGAGGCTACATAGAGGGGGAGAGGGATAAAGGAGAAGGAAAAGAGGGAGGAAGAGAGGAAGAAAGGGAATGGGGAGAGAGGAAGAGGAGATGGCTCAGGGGCAGTCGATTGGTCATGAGAAGAGAGGGACACTGACATGGAAAACATACGAATGATCGCAGATGTTGCAGAACTAAATAATTCAAGGAAGAACTCTCGAGCACATCTCTATTTCTCTTGATCACTAGCTTCAATCATGTTTGGGATCGAGAGAAACCCTGCAGTCTGAAATCGGTTGAGTAATACACATGCGCATCACACCTAAATAAACTTTTTAAATAAAACAATGCTTACTGCTTTGCAGCTTAAATGCACATGTAATTGATTTAGTCGTTTTATTGCTACAAGGTCTCTCGATCATCGATTTCTCACAGGAGCTTAAATATCATTTCCCTCGTAAAAAGGCTTATAAGCTTTTTAAGAGCGCAGGGATTGAAAGAAGCTTAGGAATATAAATCCTGAACATCATTTTCATCGTCTTTTAATCCCTCTCGGATCTTAAATTTTAACATGCATCGATTATTTTAAGGGATATCCAGTATTTTTTTGCACGAAAACTGGGCGCGATCTAAGAAATTGCTACTGTAAGGAGAGAGAAAAAGGAGATGAGTGAAGGTACACATTTCCAAAAGTATTCCAACAATTCGCGGTACACTGAATTTTAACTTCCTATCTACGAGAATATTATGTCAGTCGGTGAATATGTATTCCTGTCGTGACGCCACCTCAGCCTTCAGGGTTTATTATTGTATAAAATACGACGCATTCTTGCGTATCGAACGGAGTTAACAAAGATTATTCCGCGTCTTGCGCGATCGTTGGATCGTGCTATTATAATTCGCCATTGTTATTTAAGAGTCATTCTTGCGTAGTGATGATAGCGAAAGTAGGCTCATGGAATTGTTTTTTGGCAAAGTGAGGGGTTGCTGGGGGAGGGCTGAAGCAAACTCGCTGAGTAATTAGTTCTAATAATAGAAGTACGAGTGGATTTACGAATTTCGAAATGACGCGTCGTGATGGTTTCATCGGTTTTATCAAATTCCTCGGTTCGATAGTATTTGTTACATAACGGAAATAGCGAAGGTGACAAGGCACAACTCTCAAAAACAGTCGAGATATATGCGTTTAAAAATAAAAAAAAACACTTGCAGAATTTCTTCTTCCATTACTTGCTACTTGATAGCATTCTCCATATATTCCACGTTAAACACGGACCTAAAAACTTGGTTTGGCTGAGGGAATGCACGAGATTGTAATGCGATATATCTTATTTATAATTCATTGAGTTAAATTGTTGTTGCAGCCATCATCATTTCGTTTCACTTCGCTATTAAGTTAACCTCATTATTACAGACGAGCCGTAGGTAATTGCAAGATAAATCAATCTCCAAACTATGTGTGACTGCTCGGTTAAACATGCAGATTTCTGACTGAATTCGCAAAAGTTATTGCGGGTACCACTAGATAGTTACATTTTTTCGTGCGCACTCAACATTTGGAAAATGAAGTGAAATGGATTATATACGACAAATAAATGAACGTAAATACGTCTATTTTCTTTACGTATACACAACGTTTGTAAGTGAAAAGAAATGGACAATTTACTACGAAGGACTTACGTGAACATGCAGATTATATTACAACTATTCGAGTAAGTTATGTTTTACGTAATAGTCGATTGTATTAGGTATTAAATACAGTTGATTAGGAAATTAGTCGGTGAATCAAAAATTCGATATTTCCTTGGCATCACTACTGCACGCATGATGTGTGCATCTTTCAACTCTTCTTTACTTACTCCATACATAGTAAAGGGAAAAGAATTGTATTCATGAAAAAAGGCGATTTCGAGATTTCAACGGAAATACACGTTCTGATGTCCCCTGAACAAGTTATCACCATTTTATCGATGATGCATGTGTGTGATTGTGTGTATGTGATAAAAATAGAATGGGTGCTCTAACTCAAAAACTATTAATCTTGTCGACGCGAAATTTCATTTTTACTTACTCCATATACGAAGTATAGTGGAAAGTATTGTATACATGAAAAAAATTGACTTCGAGATTTCAACGGAAATACACGTTTTGAGGTCCCCTGAACACATTTTGACCATTTTCTCGTTGATGTCTGTGTGTGTGTGTGATAGCTTTTTGTGGGTGCTCTAACTCATAAACTATTAATTAGGCCAACGCGAAATTTAATATTTAACGTTTTTATAAAAGTCAAAATAACTAGTTAGTTTTTGGTAAAAATCGGTCAACCAAAAGTGAGTGTTTACTCTTGTCACTTATCCGTTATTTTAAAACATTTGCTTTAATATTTGATAAATGTAAAATGTATTGGAATAAAAGTTGTAGGAAATTTAATTTTGTTTGAAACATTTTTCCATATAATGCATTGTTTAAGAGATATATTCTTAGCTGCCACCACCACGCCACCTACCGACGACTATTGTTAACAATTGACGCTTAGTTACGTCTTACAATTAGTAACGCTCATTTTGATTTTCTTAATTGTTAGAACTTTGTGGCTATATCCAATATCAAAAGGCTATGGTTTGAGTTTATTTCTGCTCTTTGTAAAGTCTAAAATTTTCTCGCAGTTTCTTAAAATATTTATTATTATGTAACCTATTTGGAATTTTTAGAAATATTACAGACATGGAGAAAGTCATGTGGTGGCCACATCAGGTTTTTGATATTTTGGTGTTGGTGAGGGTGGTAGGTAGGGTCGCAACTTCTCCCGGAATTCCGGGAGAATTAACCCACCTTAAATTGAATAGTCTTCAGCTGTACTAGTATTTTTACCTCATATTAAGTTGAGATTTTGATAGAATTATTTCCTTTAACTCCAATGAAGTGATACCTAATGTATAAATATACTCTTTACACAGGCTCATGTCGGTTCCTACCTCTTACGCACCACTAAAGGTTCGCCTGATTTTTATCGCAATTTAAACCAATTAATATACATTCAAAATTGTTTTATATTTCTTTTCAAAAGTAAATGTAGATGACGGAGAATTAAATAAAAATGTAACGCTTGTGCTTTAAGTTCTAGTATCCAACGCAGCTTGTGAACGTGTGTTCAATGCTATTAATGAATTGGTCTGTAAAGGCCGAAACAAATTAAGAGTGGGCCGTGTCAAGACAGAAATTCAAGTATGAACCAATTTTAATTACTCTTTTAAAGATATCCATGCCTTTTTACTATCAAAACCAGATCTTTTGGAGACTGCTCGACGTAGTTCAAATTACAAATTTAAATGAAATAAATTAAATATGACTTCTGAAGTAATGCTATTTTTAAGAGATTTATTATAATTTATATAATAATGTTAAAACAAAACTAATGTTGGATATTCATATATTTTCTAAATAATAAATAAAACAAGTTTTATTGTTCTCAATAGGTGTTTTTAAACCTACAAACAATCCCGTAATTTACTACTCATATGGAACTACTCATAAGTAGGGTATAGATTTTTCGGATTTAAAAAAAAATTCATTCGGAGGGTAAATATCGGGTTTTATTATTTTCCTTTTCATTCGGGTTAAAATCGGATATAAATAAGTTAAAGATTTTTCGAGGTTTTAAAAAAAGTTAAATCTCGGGTAATTTTCCGATTTTAGCATTTTCTAATTAGTATAAAATGATTTTTAAATAAAAATATTGTAAAAAAATTTAAAAGTTTTATTAAATATCAAAACTTTTTACTATACTTTAAATATGGTTGAGAGTGTGATATCTTGTGTTAAACGCCTCCAGGTGGATAGGAACAGGCTGCACAAATATCTTGCTTCCCGCTCAACTTCTTTTGAAAACACACCAGATATTAGTGAAATCTTTGGCGGGAAATGTTGTTAGTGATATATATATATATATTGGACCCCTTCTAATCTGAAAAAAAACCCAAAGCTGCTAGCGTAATACGAGCGATTTCGCCACCTCGGCCACCAGATCCTTGAGCTAGCGCTGCGATAAATGTGTATTTAAACTCGCGTGCGAAGATAGACAAGCGTCAATTATAGCGACGAGATTAAACAAACTATTGTAATTGTTGGTGGTGTAAGAGAACTTTATTTTAACGTGGATTTGTATTGACACTAGCATTCCTACGTTTTTAAAGGGTTATTTCTGCTAATAATTGTAGGTTTTTATTTATCGTAATTATTATTGATAGTAAGTTTTTATTTATTTAAAAACTTTTTATTTTTATTCATTAAAGATTATTCTAAAAACTGTTATCCCTATGAGTTTCATTAAGAAATACGTCCGGAAAATCAAGGTACATGTAAGCTTTTGATGAATTTTATTATTATTATTAAATTCTTTTCTCTCCTCTTATAATATTGCCTTATACATGCATTTTATTATTATTACATTATAATCACATTCGTATTGCAATACTATTAATAATCATTAATGCGATCTTCTCGGAATATTTCATATTGAAAATTCATTTGAACACTACTTTAGATGACTATATTTATGTAGTTTGTCCCATGAACATAATTTTATTCTTTGGAACTGTTCACTTGGCTTATTTTCTACTTTGGATGAAATCTTTTCTAATTATAGGCCTTTAAGACCAGTTGTTCTTGCATTTTTCTAAAAGCCCTCACATTTAAGTGTCATATTCCTTTTTTTATTATTTAACATAGGTAATACTGTTGTAAAGGATGTTAATTTGAACAAATTTAAATAAAACATTTTAAAGTGTTGTGTTGTAGCTTAGCAATTCTTCAGCTGACTATATTTATACAGTGGTTTTATGTGGATGGTTGATGTGATGCTAGGAAAAGAACAATTTATTATTTTTGTCATTTAAGTTAGGTGACTAAAATATGAAATATTCAAGTTTCACTCCTACTAATATCTAAAGCTGAATTACTCTGAACTAACAATATATTTTCCTTAATTTTAAGCAATATGAATGGATAAGTCAGTATTTTCATTAATGAAACAAATGATACCATCAAACTTCTTACTACTTATATACCAAACATTCTTACGTTTGTCACTGAGTTCTCTACATCTGTCTACCATTCTCACAACTGTAAAAAGATTAAAGTTTAAATAGAGAGACCCCACATCACTCAAGTGCTGGTAGACACTTTTGCAAAGTTTTACGCCCATGCAAGCAAAAGGTTATCATAATTATATTATAGAATTTATTCATAGTAAAGTATTAATTACATAAAAGTTGGTTATAAAAATTCATTTTCATATCTTCACTTGTTAATTAGTCATTTTAGATCTTAGGGTACTATTAGTTAATGTTTCCTTTTTTCAATTAAATTATTTTGTGAAATTTGTAATTTTTGTAAAAATAAATCGTATATAATTTAAATACATTTTTCGATCTTAAAAATGAATGTGTTTATGTACAATTGCATTTACTTCGACTTTATACAAAATAAATGACTGACTCAAAAATAATATTTTTATTTGTTCACGATTTCTTGCTACGGATTTGTGTCTCGAGTTGGACCGAACAGTTAAAAAATATGGGTTGGGTCGGACAAGTAGACCTTCTGTGCGGGTTAATATTCTGCGGGTACTGGTTAGTAGTCTGCGGGTACGGGTGGAAAATATCATACCCGTGCAGTGCTCTAATCCTAACTCCCCCTCCACCAAGACGTTCTTCTTTCGCTCCATAACGACTTATTATGCTCTAAATACAAACTTTAAACAATTAACACTGTCAATTATAAAAGGAAGCAGGCGAGCACAAATGGTTGCTGTTGTGGGTGTTGTCTTAACCCTACGCAAGTTCCGCGGGGTAGGAGACAAAACTTTACAAGTGTGCTCAAACAGTATCACGCGAAATCTCCGTCTGATCTCCACTCTATAATATCCATTCCACTCTCATCTCTTTTACTGTAGTACTAATACGCACAGCATAAGAGAAAATGAGAGACAGAACTGTCGCCTTGTGGTGTAGAAGAGAACCTGCTTTCATTTGCGCTGGCCGCGTAACCGCATAAGAGCGAATCAAAGACGCATAAAAAGAAATTCCGGTAGCAGTAAATTTGTCGCATAATAGTGAATTCGCATAAAGCGAACCCACATAAAGAGAGGGAAACCTGTATATGGTATAGATTTACCCTGAAGGCTGAGGTGGCGTCACAACAGGAATACATATTCACCGACTGACATAACATTCACGTAGATAGGAAGTTAAAATTCAGTCTGCCGCGAAAGCGACGCCGCTCAAATTCTTGGAATACTTTTGGAAATGAGTGTACATACGTACTATACGGGCGCCCGTTACGCAGCGCCATAAAATGGCGAGTTATGGAACTGCGTGGAGATAACGTATATTCCAACTACATATCGCTTACATCCAAATTTCTACTCAAAATGAGAAACAGTATACGTTACTGTTGGGGCTGGCATGGAGAAGGTGACCTTGGTTTAGTCCGGACGCCGAAGGCCCTACACTAGTTAAATCTCCATTTTAAAAAAATACGGATACCGTTATAAATCAAAATTTTAATGAACAACTACAAACCTCCACATAATTCCATATCGCGCCAGCGCCGCCTAGTTCCATATCTCGCCACCAGCAGGGCGCTGCGTATCGGGCGCCCGTATAGTACGTATTAAGTATAATACCGGAGTGAATAATAGTTACGTGTAGAGACGTCCCTAAGGTGGCGGTCTATTCACGAGTCTCTGGAGAAACGATGGGTGAGCGGGGAAGAGAGAGGGGGGGGGGGAGAGGAAGGAAGGGGAAGACAGGAGAAAAGAAGTCTTTGGAGAAATGGATGGGGAGCCATCGAAGGGTCCTGCCAAGGGTCCCAAAAATGTGGGGTTGGCGGTGATTCCGTAGCTTGGTTTGATGGTCGTGGGCGTGGAAGGGCCGATCTATTCAAGACCTCTACTAGGGGTAATTGAAAAGGATCGTCTCACTCCATCTCCTCCCCCTACTGCCGCCGTAAAGCAGCAACAGCCCGTGGGCATTGTGAGGGATTCACGCTTCTCGTGTCTGATTTATGGCTTGCTACCTGCGTGCGCGAATTGCTCAATATCAATGACCGACCTCGTTGAAATATGTTTGCGTTACATTGTGGAGCTGCCGTTAGATTAGCTCAACCGCCTACTTTTATGCCTCTCTTCGCCACTTTGCAGTCGAGCGGTCAAGAATTTTAGTATTTATTTTGCTAAGGACACTTCGTGTTCAACGTCTTGCTGTGCAATTTCTACCCGATTCCGAAATTTAGCAACCCAAGAAAGTACGATTGGAAGTGTAAAGGATCAAATATTCCTATTAAAAACCATTGAAGAGCAGCTAATATTTTCACATAATTTTTCTTTTCCTACTTAATTACCTAGTGTCACAGGCATATAAAATTTTAAAACGATTTTACAAATTATGGGATTTAAACGATAAACTTTGCAATAAATGGTTTTAACCAATCAAACCAGAATATCTATTTTGTTCCCTGAAAACATAAGACAAACTCTTTGAAGCACTCTAATGGAATATCACAAAAAATAACCAATTCTCATAATGCAAAATTTTAGACTTTTAAAATTGCTTGGCGAAAAAGGTCCGATAGAAATGCAATAAAATTTGATAATAGCGAATGATGTTCGCAGCACATTTTTATTAGTTATTAAATATCTTCGAAGTTCTCACGCGATTTCATCAACACAATGATGACTCATACTTCATAGCTATATGTGAAACAGTCATTTCACGTGCATTCTCAGGATGATAGTCAGACGTAGGGCCGGATCGAGGTGCGGGCGACCCAGGCAGTTGCTCGGGGCGCCGAAGTATTAGGGGCGCCAACCCGACCATCCATCTCATGTCAGTGATGGCGAACCTGTTCTAGCTCGCGTGCCAAAATTACCTTAATAAGAGAAGATTTGCCTGTCGGCGTGCCAGTATCATTAACACTTTTATCTGTATCTATTCGTAGAATATACTCGTAGAATGTAATAATCTTTTTTCCCACATAGCAAGAAATATATGTAGGCATACTAAATGATTCAAATGGTATAGGTATCAAAAACAAAGAAATATAGTTTTTTTTGTTTTTTTTTTAATCGAATTTTTTTTTGCGAATCCCACATCTTCAAGACTTTACAAATAATATTAAACGCAAACAAAAATAGGTTAAATGTATGACATGAACGGAGTGATCCAAGGCGTCAACTTCCGTTTGACAAATTCTAGGTAAAAACATAAGATATTAACGATATAATAAAAATGCCAAATACTAAATTTCGTGCCGATGCTCGGCGCCGATTGGGCCTCCAGCGTGTAATCATAACCGATGGTACCTCTCGTAAAATAAGCCTCTCTTTCGCATCGATTCAATACCTACATTTATTAACTTTATGGGGTCATTTTGTCATGTTGCTGTATTATTTCTTATTCCATTTTGTGGCGTGCCAACCAAAATCGTTCCGCGTGCCATAGGTCTGCTATCACTTATCTATCTTTACATTACTTGCAAGTGAATAAACGTTGGATTCCAATTTATATCGCGGAACAGGAAGGAATCTAGATCAAATTTTCCTTACTTTTCATTATCAATCCTTCTACAGAATTAATGAACAAGTTCTTTTTAAAATATCTTTAAAAATTGACGGAATGGGGGGCCGAGCAGTTTCTCGCCCAAGACGCTAACATACGAGTACATCAGGCCGCTCCAGTTCAGATGAGCAGAATATTTCGTCCTCCGCAAGAAAGAACGCTCAGACGAATAATTTACGGCGCACTTTGATAAATCAATAAGGCAATCCATTCATTACATTACCCGGGATCGGATTTTCGTAATGGCTTAATGCGCCTGAGAATGTGTGGAGGGTGGAGCCTCGATTTGAATAAATCGCAACACAAAACTGTTGATTTTTTGCTCTGAATTAATGTTATATATTTTTATTCGATGTGCCATAGTAACAAATGGAAACTACGGATATCATATCCTTGGTGTGCACTTCTCGTCTTCACGCTTAACAAACAAAATCAAACTTTAAACTTAATGAAATTTTATTAATTATGTAAAAATTTTAATTTATTTTGCCCTTTTACTAGCGAACTTTATCGCACTTAAATATAACATTTTTTGCGAATTTCTACGAACCATAAATTAAACCCTAAAAAAGACAACTGTGTTTACAATTGTTTTTTTGATTTTATAAAAACAAGCTCAGCAGTATCATTTCACGTGTTACAACCGTAATGTTCTCGTAAAATATATTGAAGTAATACCTTATTTCTAGTGCAACACGTTTCTTAGAATATTTTGTCAAAGAAACTCTAATCGTAATCTATAGACACATTTATAAAAAGTTAGATAAAATTAGTCCAGAGACCCTAAAAGACATCATCCACCCTTGGTAATGAAAATAATTTCCCTTCTTAAAGAGACGAGAAATACGAAAGCAACTCAAAAATAAATAACCTAATTCTTTAAAACTTTTCTTTTAAATAAATAATAAGAAATAAAAGTTTGTCTGGAAATGTACCTATCATGAAGGAAATATAAGCAGAGCGAATTCACTTAAATGAGTAATTTACTCGCTTTCCTTTGCCTCGAGGGCTTAAAAAACCTATCCCAGGCTAGATAAGGCGGTCATCTTTCAACGGAATGGAAAAGCATTGAGTACGACAGGAGAGATTCCGTCCCCAGACATTAATTTAGAGAACGATTGGAGCGGTCAACGCAAGACGTAAATGACACAAAGCCGGCGAAGAAATACGGGCGAGGGTGTCCTATTTCAGGGCTTCCAGTGTCCCCACGGTTGCGAACAGAACCAAACATTTGGCTCTGCCCCTACCCTGACCGCCCCCAAAAATACCACGTTCGTTTCGAATCCCTCCCCCGCTCACCCTTCCCCCTTTCCCTCCCTACGGTCCCTGACCGCCGTTTTACGCTCCCCTTTAGCCTTCCACTGCCAAACGCACTGACCACAGAACCTGAAGGGGCTAATTGTAGTACACACACACACACGGTCGCACCCTCGTGGCGATAGGTGATGAAGGCGACCGACACGTAATGGGCTGGGTTGTTGGTTTGTGGGTGTATTTCCCCTCTCTTCTTCATGCCTTAAAACCCATTTACTCCTGTATACAAATCCCAGATTTCGTAAATTTTTCTAAAGATGGTTTTAAAAGAACTTGCTAATTTATTCATTGCTCCGTAAAATAATTAATAATGAAAATAAAAAGGAATTCCATTTAGAATCCCGCCTGACCCGCGATATAAGTTGGTATCAAACGTTTATTCAGTTGCAAATAATGTATAGAGTTAGGGTTAGAGTCTCCAATATTTAGGTGCAATGTTGCCAATCTAGCGAATGGTAGCTTAAGAAATAGTGGAGTTATATGCTGTGCACACAAAAACAATACTCTTGTTATATGGAGACACCTTCTGGTTAGTTTCCTTATGAAGCCATTAATATAATTGGTAATTATATATTCTAGCTATTCTCTAGCTACCAAGAAGATTAAATCTAGCTCCCTAAATGCTAAAAAAGTGGTAACAATGCTTCGGCGCCCCGGACAGCCGCTCGGTTCTTTCGTACCCCGGGCAGGCCCTGATTCTAATGGTACATACTTCACTTTTATTAATAATCAGATTACCAATAAGCAAATTTATGTATCTTAAGTGAAAATACTTTCAAATTACTTTTTTAAAACCATATTAGGCCTCATTTGAAGAATATGCACTTTTGCGATTTATAATATTTTTCAAAGTTGTTCAATAAAATTTAAGGTTTGTTAAATGAAAAATCTAACTCCTTAACCGTCAAGTTCGATAAAATTAGAGAGACAAGAAAAAGGGGAAAAAGAGAAAAGAGGTGAATAGTCAAAGAAAATGAAAAATACAGGTTTCATTTTCTTTGACTTTTCACCTCCTTTCCTCCTTTTTCCTCCTCTATTTTTTGAACTTTACGGTTAAGGAGTTAGATTTTTCATTTAACGTCAATTTCGCCGTAGACTCCACCTTTACCTATCTAAAATTTAAGGTTTAATAAATCTTTACACTATATTTTATAAAGCGAATATTTATTCCATGAATTAAATGCAACCATTTTGAGTCAACTATCCTATCACTCAAAAAAAAGTTAATTTTGACTCAACTTTGATAAATTTCAATGAAGACAATGTAGGGCGAGTAGTATGCAGTAGTCACGGTGCAAACATTATTGAAAGATTATACGCTTGCATTTTCAAGATACTTTTGATTAAGAGCAAGCAATATTATTATGCGTTCTTTGCACGAAGTGAACGCATATAGGAGAGATCGTTTCCATAGGTCCGTCCGTCCGTCCATCCGTCCGCATGTTAAAACTCGGAAACCGCTGAACGTATTTTGATGAAATTTGGTATTTGGGAGTTTTAGTAAAATTTGTCGACCGATTAAAATTTCGGTTAAAATCGGACAATAATTACCCACTTTACCACTCTACATAAACACCTACACGTAATTTACAATATTCCTGTTTCAACTCAGGAACCGCAGGAGGAATATTGATGAAATTTGGTATTGGGCAGTTTCACTAAAATTTGTCGATCTCAAAGAACGCATTTGGAAACTCTGTGTACTCCGGCATGGAGTATCCTTTTCTATACTTGTTTTATTAAGCTATGAAATATCCAAAGGACAGTTTCTGATTAAATTACGCGTTACAGCATCCTGCCTTAAACATCAGCTGTCCTATTCTCCGCCTCCAACGACATAAGTACTCCTTTCGACCTCTTCCGATTCCTTCCCACTCCTTCCCCTCCATCCCTCTCCTCCCCTTCTTTCTCTCTTCTTCCCCTCCTTCCTTCTCCTCCCCTCTCCTTCCATCTCCCCCTCCTTCCTTTTACTTCCCCTCCCCTCTCTCCTTCCTCCTCTCTCTTCTTCACTCTCCTCCCCCTCCTCCCCTACCTTCCCTCTCCTTTCTTGTCCTCCCCCTCCTTCCCTTTCATCCCCCTTCCATCCCTCTCCTCCCCCTCCTTTCCTTCCCCTTCCTCCTAATCTCCCTCCTGGTATTTCTTATTCGTCCTCTGCCCCCTCACGCTCTCATCCTCCACTCCGTCGTTAATTCACCGTCTTTCAGTCTCTCCCTTCATCCCGAAAGTGATTAAAAAGTAATTCGGAAATTTACATCCTCCTCCCTTTGTTGCTTTTTAATAAGTTTTTCTTCGACGGAAAAGGAGCGAATAAAGATGAATCTTAGTCTTTAATTAATTATTTATATTCAAAACACAATCTGGTACCTCAAAGTCGTCCCTTTCGAAAATAATATTGCCACATGGATTTGTATTTGGGTTTAGAAGGTGAGGGATTGGAGGAGTTTATCGGGGTTGAGAGCAAGTGAATATATGCATGACGGACAGAAGATTAATACAGTCAAGTTTTTATACAATAAATACCGTTAGAACGATAACTTCACCGAAACGAAAACGTTTCCAATACGCGGAGACTTTCCATTGATAGTAGCGGAAGTAATACGCGAGTTTACAATTTTATCAGTACGTATAATATTTTAACACTTTGTTATAGATAATATATGTATGTTTAAATATAAGTATGTTTAATATATGTATCTTTATTAAGGAGGAAATATATTATTTTATTAGAAATATATACATCATCAGTAATTCTATCTTCGGGTAGGTTTTAGACACTTACTACCAAATCTGTCTTATGCAAAACATTTCTCTTCAAGTTCTCAAACCCAATTCTTTATTTTAATGCGTCTAATATTCATTTCCTCTTCCTAGCTCTTTGCATTTTTCCTAACATTCTCCCTTCTATGAGACCTTTCATTAAACAGTTTCCTTTCAAATTTAGACCCAACCATTTCTTCTGTCTGTCCCTTACTACTCTAATTAAGGTCCTCTCTTCCTTTACACTATTCAAAACTTCCTTATTCGTATTACTCTCGGTTCAACTAATATTCCCTATGTCTACGCCACACCCACGTCTCAAATGCCTCTAATCTGTTCACATCTTTTCTCATTGTCCTCGCACCCATAGAATGCTACACTCCTTTATCAGGGTTTTCACTAACCTACTTTTAATATCTCCATTCAGACTGCCAGTCAACAACTTTTTGCGTCTCGTAAATGCCTCTTTTGCTC
The DNA here is from genome assembly GCA_028673005.1 of Tanypteryx hageni. Lineage (NCBI taxonomy): Eukaryota > Metazoa > Arthropoda > Insecta > Odonata > Petaluridae > Tanypteryx > Tanypteryx hageni. Next base: position 181,491,128 of record CM054115.1, on the reverse strand, counting down.
TCGCTATTCTTGTCCAGATCTCTTTCGTAATATTTCCATCTTGTGACAGAACACTACCTAAAAAACTAAAACATTCCACCTGCCCCAGCCTTTCCCAATCCACTGCAACATTGACCTGGTTATACTCACTCTTCGAAAATTGGAAATATGTTATAAAGTTTTATTTAAATAAATATTTGGTCTATTTCATGTAAAATTGAGCAATATTCGTAAGAAAGGATTTTCGGGATAACGAAATGATTTACGCACCCCTACACAAGCCTGCTACTGCACTGATCATTTTTCACAGTATAATTTATTTGATACATTTAAAATTTGTATTCAATGCCTATTTGTATTCGAATTTTTTGCGTTTCACTAACAGATTCGAGTTTCAGTAGTTTTTTGCCAGGGATATTCATCATCATCATGCTGCTGTCCGAAGACAGGTTTTAGCTGAATCGCTGCCTCCATCTCCATCTCCATAAAGTCGTTTGTCTGTCTGTCTCCCTGGAAGCCTCTTTTATACCTCTATAAGTACTATATTCCTGCTTTATATTCTCTAATATTCCTATTATTTTTCTTCCTCTTCCTCTTCTTCCGCTAATTTTGCCTTCTAAGATCGTCCTTTGCAAACACTGTCTTCTCAATATGTGCCCTATCATATTTACTTTTCTTTTCCTGATTGTTTTTATTAGCATCCTTTCTTCTCCCACCATTTCTAATACTTATTCGTTTCTCTTCATCTCTGTACATTTCACTTTCATCATCCTCCTCCATACCCACATCTCAAAACTTTCTAAATATTTTTTCCTTTCTCATTACCGTCCACGCCTCTGCACCATGAAGAGCTATGCTCCATATATAGCATTTTGCTAATTTCTTCCTTGTTTCTAGATTTATTTTCTTGCTTGTGAGAAGCTTCTTCTTCTCGTTAAATACTGCTTTTGCCATTGCAATCCTACTTCTGATGTTCTGTGTACTACTTCCATCCTGCGCTAAAATACTGCCAAGATATTTGAAACTACTTTCTTGTTCCAATTTTTGGCCATTTACCATTATATTTAATTCTTTATGTTCCTTTGATACTACCATGACTTTCGTTTTTTCGGCATTGATCTTGATTTCATATTGTTGGCCAACCTCCACTAGTCTGTCTGTCATCCTCTGAAGCTCTTTCTCGCCTTCTGCTATTAAGCCCTGATCATCTGCGTATTTAATGGTGGTAATACTTTCACCTCCTATCTTAAATCCTTTCTCTTCCATCAACGCTTCTTCTGTTATTGTTTCTGCATAAATATTAAATATTGCTGGTGAAATAGGACAACCCTGCCTCACTCCCCTCCCTATTGAAGTAGTTTCTGTTTCTTCTCCTTCAACCCTGACTCTAATCTTTTGATCAAAGTAAAGGTTTTTAAGCAGTCTTTTATCTTTCCAATCTATTCCTATTTTATTTAAAATACCCAACATTTTATCCAACTTCACTCGGTAAAAAGCTTTCTCCCAATCTGGAAAACAAAAATACATATTTTTATTGACTTCTAGCGCTCTTTCTATCATCATCCTCATACATCCTATAGCATCTCTAGTCCCTCTTCCTCGTCTGAAACCAAACTGATTATCTTGCAGCTCCTATTATATTTTACCTTCAACTCTTTTGGTTATTATTCTGGTTAGAACTTTAGCTGTATGAGAAATTAAACTATTAGTTCGGTAATCCTTACAACTTTTTGCATTGTTCTTTTTCTCCAGTGGTACCATAACAACATCTAAAAAATCTTCAGGCCATATGCCAGAATCATATACGTCAAACTCGGCTATAACGAGCGCCACGGGACCGTTTAGTTTTGCTCGTTATAGCCGTTAAACTTAATATCCGTGAAGGCAAAAGCATGCATGCGTATGGTGAAATAAGACATAAGAAGTAAAAGTGAATATATAAACAGAAAGGTTATTTAGTAAATTTATAAAAAAACCTAAAAATGAGAATAAACTAGAAAATTTAAAGTAAACATACGTACATATAAAATTTACTCACAGCTGCATCCTTAATCACTCCCCTTTTTACAAAAATAACTTTGAATAGTAGCCTGTTTCATAGATCTCACTTTGAAGTCTCTTAGGTTTCCTCTTATTACACTTAGTGCACTAAAAACACCATCGGAAATGTCAATGTTTTCAAAAAAATCATTTAATGTTTCCACGGCATCCTGAGTAAGGATTGTGTCTTCGACACATTCAACATTGTCTTCATCACTGTCTGCTGTGCTTTATACTGTCTGTATTATTTCACTCACCGTAGGAATTCCACTGGTAATCAAACCATCATCAACATGAACAAAATTGTCAATGTCATTCACATGGTCAAAATTCGCAATTCCATTTTCTTTAAGCCATTCTGATCCTCATCAACGTTATGGTTATCAATCGAAAATTCTCCCGAAATTAAACCAGACATTCGAAAACAGTTTATGATCGTTGTAGGTGAAACATGCATCTGTCATAAAATGAATTGCATCCAATACAGAGTCGTTGCCATCTAAACCTCTTTTCCTCCTTTCAATCAACTGTAGAACAAAAAATCGCTTGAAATGGCATTTAAAACTTTTAATTATCCCCATGTCCATTGGCTGCAAAATAGAAGTCGCATTTGGAGGCAAAACACCAGTTTTACATTGGATAACTCCTGCATATGTGGGTGCGCAGGACAGTTATCGACAAGGAGTAGAATGTTTCTATTTTTCCTCCGTAACTCGTTGTTCCACTGACTTACATATTTCTGAAAAATATTGGAAGTTATCCATGCCTTTTTATTAGCTGCATATTCAACGGGAAGCTTCTTTACATTTTTTAAACAACGTGGCTTTTGTGACTTACCAATAACAAAAAGTTTTTTTTGTCAGTCCCATTTATGTTTGCGCACATTAAAACTGTTAAACGATTCTTAGGTCTTTTGCCACCAACACATTTGTCACCTTTGAATTTAAACGATGCATCAGGCATCATGTTGTAAAACAGTCCAGTTTCGTCGGCATTGTAGATGTCTTCTTCTCTGTAACCTTTTCGACACTCCTCCCAAACACTATTCACCCATTCACTTTCCGTTTTTGAATCTGCTGACTGGGCCTTTCGCATAAACAATGTTATGCCGATTTT